>CAUYUJ010015527.1:541871-629371 GCA_963575745.1 Prorocentrum cordatum | reverse complement strand
GATGTACAAGGAGGCGGGAGGAAGGAGGAACAGGGGAGATATGCGGGGGCAGGCGGAAACACGCCTGAAAAACACGACTGTCGGCATGCTTCGCAAGAGTTGCTGTTTTGAGATGGGCTGGTGGGGATACGCGAAGCGTGAAGAATTTCTCGCCGGCGCCCTTCGGGTCCTTGCCCCCTCTCGGCCTCCCGCCTCTGAGGTCCTTGCCTCCCCGCGGGGTGGCTCCGAGCTGTGTGGGCGTCTGCTGCGAGTCGACGTGCTGCTGGGTCCAGGTGATCTCCAAGATCTCCTCGCGCATCTTGGGCCGCGTCTCGAGGCTGGCGCTGTTCCGAAGCAAATGCTCCTTGGCACTGGCATCCTCCGTGCCCAGCAGAACCGCGCCGACCTTTTCGTCGTCGGCGATCTTCTTGTTGGACTGGCTCTCGTAGTCCCGCGCGAGGCGCTCGCAGGCTGTGAGAGCGCTGGGAATGTCTCCCGTGGATTTGTAGGCCATCGCCTGCGTCCTCAGCCTCGGCCCCCACTCCAGCCTGAACGGGCGCCACGCCTCGAGGCCTCCGTTCACCTCCGCGTTGTGGCTCTTGTCCAGTGCCGACCCGGACGTGATAGTCACGAGGATGTCGTGCAGCTGCGTGCTGAGCCTAGTGACGTCTGGCTCCATAGTGGCGTTCCGTATCGTGACCTGCGACTGTTCTGCCTCCATCAGCTTGCCCTGGTACCTGTGGTCCACGGCGCCGAGGTAGGACTTCATCTTGGAGCTCCAGTCCGCGAAATTGGTCACGTCGCCCACGGACTCGCCCAGCTCGCCGATCACTCTGGCGTCGACCATCCTGCTCGGAAGTGGCGCCAGTTCCGCGCGAGGCGCCTGCCTGGCCTGCTGGAGCTCCTCCTGGAGCTGCTGCCTCTCGCCGTGGAGCTGCTGCGCGACGTTCTCCTGTGCTTGCAGCCGGGCGTTCAGCGCCTCCATCGAAGTGCGCGGCTCCTCCATGGTTCCGGGGTGCGGGGCTACCCGCTACCTGGCGCTGTGTCGCGCGCCTCGGCGCGGGGCCAACCGCGGCCCGAGGCGCTGGCCTACGCGCCGAACCGTAGCGCGCGGGCCGCGGCCCTGCTGGTTGATCGCCGTCCGCGCTTCGTGGGCGTTGCGGGGGCCAGGGTTGCCGAGCTGCGTGTTACCGCGGCCCCGCTACCGCCACGTGGTGCTTTTCCTGCCGAGAGAGGGGCTTATCGATGCGGCGTTCCGCGAAATTGTTGGGGAACGCGACAACCGTTCACGACTGCGGCGTGCCGCGCTGCATAGCTTTTACAACGTGCTCTCTGGATGCCTTGTCCCATTTTGTGGGATGAGTTATGTCTCAGACGGCTGGGGATTCCCATATCTTGCGTCGATGTCTGTATTATGCATATGGGTTTGACAGCTCTGGTCGTTATTGCCTTGCTTTTCTCCCAGTGCATGTTGTGTTTTTGTTCCGTATTGCATTTTGTTGTTGATATCCACATCGTAGAGAAATGCAAGCGAGACCCCCCCAAACGCATCGACCCCGGTAAGCGCGCTTTTTTTTTCCCCGCCCCCAAAAAGAGCAGCGATATCTGCGATGGGAGACCCCGTGGCCCCCCCCCCTTCCGCCTCCAGTCGGGCGCGGCCAGACCGCACCTTTCTGTGGCGACCCCCCCTGTCTTCCCAAGATGTGGGCGGATGGCTGGGGGGGCCTGCGCGCTGGGATGATCATTGGCAGGGGCGGCCTTGGTGAATTTGTTTCCGCGTGCTTAGCGGATTCGGGTTGTCTCTCCCACCTGCCTCGCGCCCGTCACTTCCCCCCCCTCTCCTTTTGCATCTCCTTGTTTCTCTCCGCCTGCGCGTGGGCGAGACAGTGCTAATGCGCACCTGGCGCGGCCCGCGCCTCCGCGTCGCGCGCGCGCCTGCAGCCGCGCGCGCGCGCCCCACGCAGCGCAATAATTCACTTGGCGTGCGCATTGCGTCATGCGCGCCAGACGCGCGAAACGCAACGTCGCTGTGATACTTCCTGTGCGCGCCACGGCGAGACCTCCGCGCGTCGGACGCGCGCGCGTCTACGCGGCGCCCACGTGCGACGCGCGCCCGCGTGCGGCCGCGGACGCATCATGCACGTATGCAAAACGCGCAAGCGCATGCCGGCTCACGCGCATTACGCCCGCAACACACAGCAAATGCGCGTAGGATTCGCAACGCGCGGCAAAACATGCACTTCGCCGACGCCAGATGGAGTGCGGCATGATGCACTCGTGAACATGCGGCCGCGCACGCATCATGCGCACGCACAAAACACGCGGCCACTGACCTTGTCACTCGCATGGCGCGCTCACCACGCAACACGTGCGCGTAGGGCTCGCAGGGCGTCGCATTTCTTCGGCGCCACCAAGGGCGCGCTGAGGAGGGGGGCACTATGCGTTGCAGGCACGCAGGGCGTGGCGCGCCAGAAGGAATGTGCTGCGGGTGGGGGGGCTATCCGTTGCGGGCTCGTAGAGCGTGGCAGCGGCTCAGGCGGGCTCGGCGCGCGTGCCGCCCAAAACTGCCGCGGGCGCGCTGCCGCCTCCGTCTCTGGCGATGAAGAGCGCAAGTGTTTCAGATGGCCGGCGAAACCACTGCGGAGAGCTCGAGCAGATTCGCAGACGGGACGGTGCAGTCTGCTTTGAATGCGCACCGCCGCCGGCCTCAAACTTGCTGGCCCGATATGCCCTACACGCAGTGCGTTGCAGGCTCGCATGGCGTGGCAGGCGTGCCACTTTCTCGACGCCAGAAAAGGGGGCGCGCTGGGGGTGGGGCGCTATGCGGTGCACGCTCGCAGGGCGTGGCCGGCGTGGCAGTTGCGTCGCGCCGCAGTGGGTGCGGTGGTGGTGCGGTTGCTATGCGTGGCAGGCTCGCATGGCATGGCTGCTATGGCATCTCCTCGGCGCGACGAGGGGGTTGCGTTGAGCGTGGGGGCGCCATGCGTTGCTAGCTCGTAGGCGTGGCGTTTCATCGAAGCCAGCGAGAAGGAAGTGCGCTGGGGGTGGGGGCGCTATGCGTTGCGTGCTCGTAAGGTGCGGCTGCGGCGCGGCGAGGGGGTGTGCTGCGCGTGGGGGCGCTGCGCGCGGCAGGCTCGTGGGGCGCGGCATTTCATAGGCGCCAGCAAAGGGGGTGCGCTGGGGGTGGGGGCGCTATGCGTCGCGGGCTTGCAGGGCGTTGCAGGCGTGGCATGTCCTGGACGCCGCCGAGGGGTGCGTTGGAGGTGGGGGCGCTTTGCGTTGCAGGCTCGCAGTGCGTGGCTGGCCTGGCATCTCCTCGACGCCGCGTGATGTGTGCTGGGGGTGGGGGCGCTGTGCGTTGCGTTCTCGCGCGGCGTGGCAGGCGCGGTCCATTCTCGGCACCGCAAGGGGGTGCGCTGGAGGTGGGGGCGCTAGGCGTTGCAGGCTCGCAGGGCGTGGCATGCGTGGCATTTCCTCGACGGCAAAAAGGGGCGCCCTGGGGGCGGGGGCGTCGTGCGTTGCAGGCTCGCAGGACGTGGCAGGCATGTCGCTCTTTCGACGCCGCGAAGGGGTGCGCAGGGCGTGGGGGCCCTATCCGTTGCATGGGTGCAGGGTGCGGCTGGCTTGGCATTTCCTCGACGCCACCGGGGCGCTGGGCGTGGGGGCGCGATGCGTTGCAGGCTCGCCAGGAGCGGCAGGCGTGGCATTTCCTCGACGCCACAGGGGGTGTGCTGCGGGTGGGGGCGCTATCCATGGCAGGCTCGCAAAGCGCGGCAGCGGCTCAGGCAGGTTCGGCGCGCCTGCGCTTGGCAGCCGCACCGCCTAAAATTGCCGCGGGCGCGCTGCCGCCTCCGCGTCTGGCGATGAAGAACGCGAGTGTTTCAGAGCGGGCGAGGTCAATGTGGAAAGCTCGAGCAGATGCGTAAATTGGATGGTGCGGTCCGCTTTGAATGCGTACCACCACCAATTTCAAAATTGCTGGCCCGATTTGCCCTGCGCGAAATCTTCCGAGATGAGCGAAAATGGCTAGAGGCACTGCCTTGGCCTTGTGGTGTGCCTGGTTAACCCTGAATTGGGCGGGCTCGCCCCGGAAGCTCTTTCAGACCAGCCGGACGACCATTGGGGCGACGACGGCGGGCCGGCAACAAGGGTCTGGCGCGTGCACGACGCCGGCAACTCGGGCGTTGACGCAGAGGCTCCCCCCGCAAACGCGTGCAATGCCGATGAAGGCCCATGCTACCTTTCACTCCGCAGCGGTCTGTGGCTGTTCTGCTGGGTACCTTTGTTCGCTCCACTCGCATCCCTCGCACTCTATATTTTCCTGGGCCCGCGGAGGCGGATGACCGTTGGTTATAAGGGGCCCTGGTCACAGATCTGGCGACAGTCGGTCGCGGTATCCTGTTTGCGCGCCTGAGCGGATAAGAAAACTGTCGGAAAATGCTCATTCGCAGAGATGCGAGTTCATGGCCCGCAGTACCGACCGTGAAAAAAAGTGTGACGATGCCAACTTGTGGCAAGCTCTCAACAATGGAAACTTGGAAATGGACGCCAACGCCAGCGCCGAGGGTTGCCTCCACGGAAAAAGATGATCCTGGATTTTGGTGTCGGTGGTAATGTGTCGGCACCTAGGAGTCCCGAATATTACCACCATCGCCGAGATCGGGATCGTCTTCCCTCGGTGGAAGCACGCCGCCGATATTGCAAAAAGGCTAAAAAACCGAACCGAATCGGCCGAACCGAACCGGGCCGAACCGAACTGGCGCGAACCGCACTGTTTACCAACAAGAACCGAACCGGAACCGAACGACCCGAACCGAAGCGAACCGAACCAGAATCGATTTCGAATCGAACTGGGCTGAAACGGATAGAACCGCCACGAACTGGAGGTCTCCAGGGCCCAGGGCATGATTTCGCAAGTCTCGAAGCCGATCGCCCCGAGGCTCCCCAGTGCCCCGATTCTGGAAGTCCCCCGCGGCCCCCCGGGGCCCTATTCTGCGTGTGCCCAGAGGCCCCCTGGGGCTCTGATTTGCCAAATCCACGGGTGATTTTGCAAGTCCCGGAAGCCATTTTGCAAATCGGCCGCTTGCAGGTCCCCGAAGCCTGTTGCAAGTCAGCTGGAGGTTCCCTGGGGCCCTGATTTTGCAAGTCCCCAGAAGCCTTCGCAGGTCCTTGGAGCCCTCCGAGCGCTCCGGATTTTGGAAATCCCCAGAGGCTCAAGGCCCTGATTTTGCAAGTCCCAAGGGCCCTGATCTTGCAAGTCCCTGAAGCGTTTTTGCAAGTCCCCGAAGCCATATTGCACGTCCCGGAAGCCATTTTGAAAGTCCTGGACGTTTTTTTTGCAAATCCCGGAGGCGCTTTTGCAAATTCTGGAAGCTATGTTGCGAATCCTGGCCGGAAGCGGAAGCCGTTTTGCCAGTCCCGGAGGCCATTTTGAAAATTCTGGACGCGTTTTTGCCAAATCCCAGAAGCGTTTTTGGAAGTCCCGGAAATGTTTTTACAAGTCCCGGAATCGATTTTGCAAGTCCCAGGCGCCATTTTGCAAGTCCCGGGCGCGGTGCTGCAAGTCCCGGAGGCCATCTTGCAAGTCCTGGGCGCGCTTTTGCAAGTTCCAGAAGCCATGTCGCAACGTCCGGAGGCCATTGTACAAGTCCCGCCATTGTGCAAGTCCCGGAAACATTGTTGCAAGTCCCGGAAGAATTTTTGCAAATCCAGGACGCCATTTTGCAAGTCCGGGAAGTTTTTTTGCAAATCCCGGAAGCCTTCTTGCAAATCGCGGAGACGTTTTGGCAAGTCCCGGAAGCAATTTCGGAGGATCCAGAAGTGACTTTGCAACCCCCGGACGCGTTTTTGCAAGTCCCAGAAGCGTTTTTGCAAGTTCTGGAAGCCATGTTGTAAATCTTGGCCGGGGGCCGTTCTGCAAGTCCCGGAAACCATTTCGCAAGTCCTGGAATCGTTTTTTTGTCCCAAAACCGGGAAGCTTTCTTGGATGTCCCGGAAACGTTTTTACAAATCCCGGAATCGATTTTGCATGTCCCGGATGCCATTTTGCAAGTCCGGGGCGCGTTTTTGCAAGTCCCGGAGGCCATCTTGCAAGTCCCGGGCGCGCTTCCGGAAATGTTTTTGCAAGTCCAGGAGGCTATTTTGCCAGTCCCCGTTTTTTTTTTTTTTTTTTTTTTGCAGATCCTGGAAGCATCTATTTGCAAATAACGGCGAGACCTTTTTGCAAGTCCCGGAAGCGATTTCGGAAAATCCGGACATGATTTTGCAAGTCCCGGGCGCGTTATTGCAAATCCTGGAAGCCATTTCGCAAATCCTGGAAACCATTTTGCAACTCACGGGGCCATTGTGCAAGTCCCGGAAGCGTTTGTGCAAGTGTCGGAAGCGTTTTCGCAAGTCCAGGAGTCCCGGAAGCGATTTTGCAAGTCCCGGACGTGATTTTGCGAGTCCCAGAAACCATTTTGCAAATCCGGGAAGCCATTTTGCAAGTCCCGGAGGCCATTTCGCAAGTCCCGGAAGTTTTTTTGCAAGTCCTGGATTTTTTTTGCAAATGACGGAGACCTTTTTGCAAATTCTACAAGTGATGTCGGCCGATCCAGAAGCGATTTTGTAAGTCCAGGACTCGTTGTTGCAAATCCCGGAAACCATTCTGCAAATCCCGGAAACCATGTTGCAAATCCCGGAAGCCATTTTGCAAGTCACGGAGGCCATTTTGCATGTCCCGGAAGCGTTTTCGCAAGTCCTGGAAGCGTTCCTGCAAATCTCGGAAGCGATTTTGTAAAGGCGGAGGAGGGATGAACAGGGAGGAGGAGGGGGGAGGGGGGATGAAGGAGGGGGGGGGATGAGGAGGAGGAGGAGGAAGAGCAGCAGCAGCAGGAGGATGAGGAGGAGGAGCAGGTGGAGGAGGCGGGGGGGGGGGGGAGAGGGGGGGGGAGGGGGAGGAGGAGGGAGGAGGGAAAGGGGGGGGGGAGGGAGGAGGGGGGAGTTGGAGGAGGAGGGCATGAGCAGGAGAAGGAGGTGGAGGAGGAGGAAGCAGGGGGGGGGGAAGAGGAGATGGCGGCGGCACCAGCAGTGGCAGGAGGAGGAGAGGGGGGGGGGGGGGGGGCAGGGGCAGGAGGGGGAGCAGGAGAAGGAGGAGTGAGAAGAGGAGGAAGGGAGGAGGGAAGGAGGAGAAGGATCAGGAGGGAGGAGGGGGGGGGGGGGGGGGCGGCGGAGGGAAGATGAGGTGGATGAGAATGTTCGGAAGAGCAGGGCGCGGAGGGGGGGCAGGGGGAGGAGGAGGTGGGAGGGGGAAGGGGGGGGGGGGGAGGGGGGGGAAGGAGAGGATGGGTGAGGAGGGAGGAGGAGGAGGAGGCGCGAGCGTCCCTGGCGATGGTCTGTCCCCGCCTAAGGACGCCGCGGGCGCGCCTGCGCCGAGCCTGTCAGGCTCGCGTTGAGGAAGGGCGTCCCCGACGGACTCGTGGTTCGAGATTGCGACGTCGTCGCAGTTCATCATGCTCTCATCTCCTTCGCCGACGACGTTGTCATCAGGGTCGAAGACGGGGAAGGCAGCAGAAAGGAAGGCGTCGTCGTCCTCGCCAATGGCCACCAGCGCCACGGGGTCGAAGGGCGCTTGTTCTGGGAAGGCGCCATCGCCAGCCGCGGAGGTGCCAGCAAGGCCTTCCGCAGGAGGAAGTTGATCACCCGTCTGGAGCGAGGCGCCATCATGTGCCTGGTTGTCGGGTGTAGGGTCGTCCTCGCCCTCTAAGCCGCGCAGCATCGTGTCGTCGTCCGCGCAGAGCTCGAGGGAGACAGGGGCATCAACCACACATTCCTGAACACGAGGGTCAAGGAGGAGTACTCGTTCCACAACGGGTGGCAGCTCATCAAGTGCACCCAAGAGGGGCGCAGGGTGGTGTAGCATCCATCGAACCATCTCTCTCTTGTCCGCAGGGAACACAGGGTGCAATATGTCCAGGGAACGCATCGCATACTCGATCTGCCGTTGGGGGATCTCTTCCTGATGTGGAAGAGCCCCAGCGAATGCTGGTGCTAACGCGTATGCCGCCACTGGGGATGTTGCGGAATATGCCATCAGGATCGGGCGCGGATCAACGCCTTGAGCTAGGGCCTCGAGTGCAAGTTGTAAGGCGAGCGAGGTGTGCGGCATCAACCCTGACAGCACGTCGAAGGCCGCGTACTCATTCACCGTCAGATGGTCATGGGACACGTTTGGTTGAGCACAAAGATCAGGCTCGCGGTGCGGCGGCGCGTCCACCGCATTGCCATCCTCTCCACCACGTCCTCCGTGAGTGTCGGTCATGCCCTCCTCAACTTCGCGTTCATCAGTAGCTTGAGGAAGGGTCTCAGGGTGCGGGATTAGCCCATCGACGCTCTCGCGATGGTAGGTGGGTAGCGAACAGTTCGTAACCGGGTGGTCGATGACTGAGCCCCTCACAGGAATGACGTTGGCGAGCAAGTCGTCAGGGGAGTCGCTGTCGAGGACGGCGCCATCGTCGAGGTTCTCGCCGGGGATGTAGTCGGGGAAGGTCGCGGACAGGCTGCCGCCGTCGTAGGTCATAGTAGCCAGATTCTCGACGTTGTCATTGGAGGGGCACGCCTCCAGTGAGTGCATCATCTCCAAGAAGGACGGGTCAGCGAGATTCGTGTCGGAGGGAACCATGGCCATCTCGTCAGCAAGCTCGACAAGGGGGACGTCCGCCTCTTCTTCAGGGGTGCACTCTCCGTCGTGCATCTCCATGTCGTAGAGCGTCTGCAAATAGGTTGGGTCCTCGGAGTCGGACTGGGTGTCGCTGATGCTTTGGGCAGGGCCGTCGGCAGCAGGGTGGGGGGGCGCGACAGAGGCGGGCGGGCCCGACATCCATGGTCCAGTGTTATTAGCAGCCGTGAGATCCAGCACAACTCCACTCCCAGCAGCAGGGTCAGCAGGTAGCAGAGGTCCAGGAGGCCGCTCTTCGGGGTGGGCAGATCTATCATGAAGAAGAAGCAAAACAGCACGCGGAGTGACAGGAGGGTGGTGTCAATGGGGCCGCCCTTCAGGAGGGTCAGGTCTGTCAGGTGGAGGAGGCAGAACATGGCGAGGAGGGGCTGGCTGAGGAAGCTGACCAGAAGGATACCCTGCTGACAGCTCTGCGGGCGGAGCTGGGCTGGCGCTTCCAGGAGTAGGGGATGTAGCCGTAGCGAACGACGCCGCACTGTTCATCCAGGCAAGAACATCCGCGTCAGCGCCAGGAGGTGGCGGCCCCGATGAGCTGCCAGAAGGCCACGCTGGGTAGCTCATCGCCGACGACATAAGCTGAACTTTCCCATCTGCAGGCGGCCTCGGCTCGTCACCAAAAAGGTACTGGAACTCATCGTCGCTCTTGAGATCGCTGTCAAAAGGCGACGGGGGGCCAGCGCCATAGGCCTCTTCTTGGTTATTCATCTCGTCCAAGAGGCGAAGGTCCTCGTCCGTGTGTGAAGGGTCCCCTGGTGGCCACGGGGCCTCGCTTTCGTTGGCCACGTAGACTTCGGGGTCATCAGACGAAGGGGTCGATCGGAACTTAGGATGGGGCGGATCCACATCCATGATCTCCGTCGCGATGTTGTGGCGGGTTCGGCGCTGGCGGGGAACGTGGCCTCGGTGTCGCCCATCGTGACCCATCTTCAGCGGCCAATTGAAGAAACCTGGTGCGGTTGGGCAAGTCCATGCGTGAGGTATCAGGGCGCCAGTCCAGCGTTCGCAGGTGTTGCTGGATGTTGCCGAGGGCAGAGTGAAGTACTGCAGGGCCATTGCGGGGGATATGCATAGAAACAGGTTGCCGAATATACACTCTGATGATAGCTGACTCATACCAAGCAGCCAAGCAAATCTCTTCCGCAACACGTTTCATCGCATGTGGCGCCTCAGTAGCGCGGTTGGCGAACAGAGGAACACAACTATTGTAGTGTAGGACGCCGAAGACGTAGTTCACGTACCAGTCCAGCCAATTGTTGAAGTCGTTCTGGGGCTCTGCAAAGTAGATGGATGGTAGCCAAGAGCCCGCCCAAATTGTTGCTCGGTTCGTGAGCTCTCGGCGGAGACGCTCCGCATCTTGGCGAGGGGTGAGCAGGTCAGGGTGAGGGTGCGGTGCGTCATCTGGTCTCGAAACGGAGCTTGGTCGGGGGCCTCAGGCGCGATGTCCCATCCGCTGACATCAGCATCTTGCGAGAAATAAGGTGGGGGCACTCCAGGCAAATGCACTGGAGACAGCGTTCCAGTCCAGTCCTCAACGGCATACTTGTTCAGAAGCCTAGCCTCGTCACCGCGCTCTTGCGTTGCCGCCAGCGGGTCGTTCAGGTCGTCGAGTTCAAACGCCGCAGCCATGGTGGGCGGCGACGGGCGCGATCCGAGCGACGATGAGGTGCATCACACAGTGGCTGCGCTGGCGGAGGATGGCGACCAGGAGGACGATGAACAGGTAGAGGAGCTCGGGTACGTACTCGAAATGGACGACATGCGAGCAGCCAGGCGGCGTCGAATGTGGCGATGTGGGGGCTGGCGAGGGCGCCGAGCTCCGAGCGAGACCACGCGAATAACAGCCAACACGTGGGAGCGTGCGTAGCCCTCCGTCCGCGTGCCGGGGGGCGCAGCGTGGGGGGCTGCATTGCAGGCGAAGTACGTCGCGACGACGTCGAAGACAGCTAGACTGAGATCCACGACCGAGCCGAACAGCCCCAATCTGCCCAACGGGTGCGTGGGCCTCGAAAATCCTAGGGCGCCCTCCATGAGCGAGCGGAAACGGGGGCAGCTGAGGTAGTGCTTGACCAGGCCCGCCTCGTCGACGCAGCCAAATCTGCACGACAGCCTTCCTCTGTTGCCAAGGATGCGGGTCGTCGTAGTCCAGCCGTTGGCCAGCGTCTTGAGGTGGGCCATCGACCACGATGTAGCGCATGAGCGTAGGTACCTGGATAACGCTGGCCACCTGGAGGCAAGAGTAAGAACAAGGGTACGCCAGAGCCAATCGCGCCGCGACCAGATCCCAAAGTGGAGAGGGGGAAATCACTTTTCGCGCAGCAGCCGTGGTCGACCTCTGTAGGCCAGCACCAGACGGATGAGTTGCAAACCGCTCCTCTGCAGCGCCACGGGCCGCCACCACGAGCACAGACGAGTAGACAGGTGATGCTACCCTGCCAGGCTTGAAATTGAAGAGCGTCTCAACAAACGCTTCGCTCTTCCAAATTCCTGGGCGGGGGCGAGAGGTGGCAGTCTGTGCCAGTGACTTGAGATCACCAAGTAGATGATGCTGTCTGTGAAGCCAGTGGTATAGCCGCTCGAACTCGGGGAGGGTGCGGTAGGCAGTGCGAAGTAACGAAGCCGTACTAAGCGCCAACCATGACGAGATAGTCGGACCACCTGCTGAGCGAAGCTGCAGCCAGGCGGGCGTAGAGAACGTTCCCAGAGGCAGACGGAAGGTACGCGAAAGTGCCACTAGCTCACTGTGGATCAGCCAGCCAGCCAGGCATCGGCTGAAACAGCGCCACGTCTGCCAGGACCGTCGTGATGCGGGTGTTGTGGTGAACTGGAAGTCGTGAGACAGGGAGATGACTGTGACCGACCAGCTTCAAACGAGTATGAACCTTCGTTGCGGGCGCCTCCCAGCAAGCGTCAACGTCAGCAGCGGGGCCAAGCATTAGCCCTAAGTACTTGAGGGGCCCGGCAATGTTGATGCAGCTGAAGAAGGGGGCGTGACGGTCCAGGGCATCTTTCACCTCGCGTGCCACCTCCACTGACAAGGGTCTGTGGAGAGGTATCAAGTTGCACTTGTCTATCCTTAAACGGAATGTCGCCATCTTCTCTGCCTTGCGCATAACATCCGCCAGGGTCACGAGAGACTTCAGCTGCTTGATGGCCGCCCCGATGTCGTCGGCGCACGCCCGAACCAAGCCAAGTCGTGATGCTTCGAGGTTGCTCTGAAGGTCCACTAAGAATGAAGCGGTTGTTGCCGCGTAAAGTGAGCCGCTCAGCGAGCAACCTTGGGCAGTGCCCGAGGAAACCCACCAGACATGCGTCGGAATATTCTGAATCATTGCAAACGCGTCGAAGTCCAAGTAGAGCTGGTCAATGACAGACATGAGCGCAGTCGGAACACGCATCGACTCCAGGACCATGTACATTAACTGCTGCGACAGGCAAGGGAATGCAGCTCCATAGTCGAGGGCGACCAGCAGGGGGATGTCAGCAGCGGCATACGGCGCATTGGAGTACACCCTGCTTGTCGTGTCGAGCTCTACGATGTTGGCGCCGGAATTTCTGTTGGGGATGAGTCCCCGCTGGGAACGAGGCGCCCAGTCACGTAGTAACGAACTGAAGCGAACATTGATCGTCGCGGTGATGATCTTCAAGCCGGTGTTCAGTAGGCCTAAGACGCGGACCGACGAAGGTGATCTTGTGCGTCCAGCAGCGATATCATCAGCAGGCTCATTTCCCTTCGGAAGCCATACTTGGAGTGTGTCGTTCGAAGCTTAAAAAAGGCATGTCCAGACAGTACCCACATCATAGATGACGACCATGCCGGGTAAGGGATGCCGTCGAGCCCAGGCTCCGAGTGACGGGATCTTTTGGCCACTGACCGCAGAAGCGAAGAGGGCGGGGGCGGGGCGGTGCTGAAGTCGATCGGCGTCACGTTCTGCTCCAAGTAGCCACGAGCCATCTGCTCGACGATGGGCTTTGCCGTGAAGACGTGGGCCCAATGGTCGACGAGCGCCTCGTGCGTGTGTAGTTCGTCAGAGATCACTCTGCCATCTTCGTTGGAGGTCTTGATGCCTTGAAGAACTAGGAGCGCGGCGTTCCAGTGCCTGAAGCTGATGCTGAAATTGCTGAGATGGGCGCTTGCGTGCAATCTCAGCCTCAAGTTGTCGTCGTCGAAAGTCGGCGTGGCGCAATTGAATCGCCTCGCTCCAGCGTTGGAAAGGCGGTGCATGGACCAAGGAGACAGCGCCAGAGGCGATAGACAAGAACTCCGCCGCAGCGCGGGGAGCGCCCCGAAGCCGAACAGCAAGGCGAACATCATTGCGACGCGCAGCACGGGGAATCTGCCGTGCGAGAATAAGTTGATAGCCCAAAGCCGCCGGGTCAGACCGAAGAAGCCGATCGCGCCACCTTCTTCACAGCCCACTTGAAGAGCTCGTTTTGGCGCGGGGGGGGGAGCGATGCGAAGTCAAGCTGCGAGGTGACCGTGCCGAGCAGTTCGCGGAGCGCCGCGGACTCGAAGATGCGCCTCGGGATCTTCTGGAACTCCCCATGGCTTGGTGGATCTGGTTGGGAAGGGGCAAGTGTGAGCGGCGTGATCGCTCATCTCTGACTCCGCTAGTGCCTCGGGGGGCCCAATGACACGGGGATGTGCCAGCGCCTGACAAAGAGCCCAGCCTGGGAAGCTGGTCCACGCGCGGTCGATGACGGCGACAGAATGAGCGCAGGCGTCGTAGTGTGTGGGCTCGTCCGAGGAGATCTCGGTAATAAGGGGGGGCGTCTTGATCCATTTAGCTGCATGTGCATGTTGCCCTCGCCCAGGACCCAGGCGACGACCTGGCCGATGAAGTGGGGGCGGAGATGAGTGCGAACAGTTGATGTCGCCGTGGACAACGACCGTGACGGAGAACGGATCAAGCAAGGCAGCTTGAATTTCCCAACGGAGGGTGGCAGTGATGCGAAGAAGTTGCTCATGGCCAATCCCGTGGTTGTGTGCATTGTAGTGAAAGAGATGATGACCACGACGCTGAAGATGCAGCCGAAGATATCGGCATGGAACCAACTCAAGAGGCGCCGTGGAGGCAGGGCAGGAATGCGGAATAACTGTGGCGACTCCCCCGTTCACAAGCGAATCCTCGCAGTGGGGCGAGAAGATGCGCGCGTCGTGGCGAACTTCCCCAATAAAGTCACGCAGCTGCACAGTATCTTGATGCACTTCTTGCAAGCAGACCACCTCGTTCAAAAAGTCTAAGCGAAGGAGGTAGCTCGCCTTGCACTTCGAGCGAGCACCTTGGTTTTGCAGAAGAGCCCGAGAGTTCCAGGATGGGAAGGAAACCAAATCTTTGCCAGCGCGTTCGCCGCAAAGAAGAAACCCCAGATGGCTGGGGGCCCCGCGCGGCAATCTCAGGCGGTGCCGCGACAGCAGTGGCAGCAGCGCTGAGCTGCTGCTTGGGAAGGGCCAACTTCGAGATGGGGTTGTCCGCCCTATTCAACGCCGAAGGGGCGTTGCCAGGGTTGGGGCTGATCCTGAGAATCGGGTCCCAGCCTGCCATGACGTAGCCCCTATCTTTGTCAACGAACGACTTGTTGGTGGAGTCGATCTCTTTGAAGGCGTCGCGAATTTTCCTGGGTTGCATCTCCATCCGAATCTGCCGAGGGTTTTTGTCGGGGCCGACATGCAACGCTGCGGGCAGCCCGTCCGCCGCAATGGCCTCGAAACGCTTCCACTGCCCAGGGCTGAGACGTTGAGCGTTGAGAACTTGATTGGCACGCCTCGCCGCAGGACCTTTGGCGCCGTTGATCTCGATCGAGAAGCTGCGGCTGATGGCCTCTGGGGAGTTGATGGCGAAGTGCTTCGCGGCAGCGCCGACGGTAATCCAGTCGGTGAGGGGCGGCTTGACATTGCCCAGGGCAGTGAGCTTGGCGGCGATAGCCTTGATGATGCACGGGTCGGTGTCGCGGTCGAAGCCGGCCGTGTTGCCCAGGGGAACCTTCGGGGCGTCGTTGGCGACTGCGAGCAGCGTGCAATTTCTGGATCTCGCTTTTGAAGAATGAGATGGCCGTGTCGTGGTCGTACATCTTTGACTACGCGGCGCGCGTGCGGGCGTGGAAACCGTCGAGTTGTTCCTGGAGACGACGATTTTGACCATCCAGACGCTTGCTCGCCGCCTCATCCACCACTTTCGGTAGGTCCGTGACACCTTTGGCAAGCAAGGCGGTGGACTCTGCGTGCTTCGTGAGCTGCTCTGCGAAGGGAGAGACCGCTTCGTTAACCGTGGACTTGATGGTCTCGAGCATCGTTGACTTGTAGTCGCGCAAGAGCTTGGTGGCCTCATCCTTGGCGAGGAAGCTCGTGTACTCCGCCTGGCCTTCGTCCCAATTATCTTCCATGCCAGGGCCATCGCCCCATTCAGCAGCGGCAGAGGGGGCGACAATATTACCTTCATGGGCGGCACCCTCTGCATCAGCTGCGGGCAGGCGAACAGGCTCAGCGGCGCCCCCAGACACGTGCTCGTCGCTTGCCTCAGGCTCCTCACCAGCAGGTGTATCTGAGCGCGGCCTCCGTTTCTTCGGCGGCTTGCGCGCGGCCAGCTTCGGCGGCATGGCGGCAGGTACTGGTGCGTTCGGGCCGACAGGAACGGGAAACGCCTCGGTTTACCCACCGACCCAAGCGCAGGGAAGGCGAGCGAGAGAGACCACCAGACTTTAAGAAGTCTTGCCAGCCGCGGACTAGCGGTACCCGCTTGGTTCCCAGGGGAAACCTGCATCTTGAGCCGAAATGGCTACGGAGAGGGAGGATGCGGAGGAGGAGGAGGGGGGGGAGGCGGAGGAGGAGGAGGAGGAGGAGGAGGAGGGGGGGAGGAGGAGGAGGAGGATGGGGGGAGCAGGGAGGAGGGAGGGGGGTAGGAGGTGAATGATGAGGGGTCGTCGCAGGCTGCCAACGCGCGTCCGCGGCCGCTAGCCGAGCGAATATGCGGCCGCCCGATAACACCCCCGGCCGCGCCTTCGCACGGCTAGTGGCCGCGGACGCTCGTTGGCAGCTTGCGACGCGCGTTGGCAGCCTGCGACGATCACGACGACGATGGCGGGGGGTCCAGCGCCGACCCAGGAGGGAGAGAGGGAAAAGGGAGGGAGGAGGAGGGAGGGAGGGAGGATGGATGGAGGGAGGGGGGGGAGGGGTCCGAAAATGGGGGAGGGGGGAGGGAGCAAACTAGGTGCGCTCCCATCCCTTACCATGGCGCAGATCCCCTCTCTACTCGCACAGTCGGATGTCGAGCACGGCAATGATCCCGAAAAGGGTACGCGATGCATTGTAGAACACGGCGTGGCATGGCGTAGAAGAGCACCGCAAAGCGTAGTATGTCACAACATGGCGTGGCGTGGCGTAGTGAAGAATTTTATCGCAAAACTTTGCGACGCAAAGCATGGCATCGCACAGCGGCCCCGAACATAACATTGCATAGCATGGCGGTGAACGCATCATAGCGTAGCATGGCATAGCACGACGTGGCACTTAAGCAATGCATATCACAGCGTCAGATGAAGGCATGGCTTCGCGCAGCGGAACGCAACCGAGCATTGCATTGCATGCCGTGGCATGGCACGGGAAATGACGCCATCGCTGCAGCGGGAGCACGATTCGGAACGAGCGGAAGCGCGGAAATGAGGCCAGCGCTGCAGCGGGAGCACGATTCGGAACGAGCGGAAGCACGGAAATGAGGCCAGCGCTGCAGCGGGAGCACGATTCGGAACGAGCGGGGCCCGAAAATGAGGCCGGCGCCCCAGGGAGAGCAGCATTTTGAACAAATGCAGGCGAACACCCAACTCCAGGAAATCCTGTGTGTAAAAAACAATACGCGGGGGGGGGGGGGGCGAACACTCCCAACCCGTCAGGGAAGGAGGAGTAGTATTCATTTTGAATAGTTGTGGACGGGAGAGGGAAGCGGGAAGGAGGAGGGAGGAAGGAGGGAGGAGGGGATGGAGGGGGGAGGGAAGGAGGAGGGAAGGGGGAGAGAGGGGGGAGGGGGGCGCGCACCGCAGCACCAGGGAGGGAGGAGGGGGGAGGAGGGAGGATGGCGTGGCCCACGCCCCCATTCTCGGCGGCGAGCGCGGAGGAGGGAGCCGCGGCGCAGGCGCGCGGCGGCGAGCGTGGGGGAGGAGGGGGGGGGGGGGCAGCCCTCCGCCTCCTCCCCCTCTCCTCCTCCTCCTCCTCCTCCTCCTCCTCCCCTCCTCCCCCTCCCTCCTCCTCCTCCTCCCTCCTCCACTGCCTCCTCCTCTGCCTCCTCCTCCTTCTCCTCTTCCTCTTCTCCTCTTCCTCCACCACCTCCTCCTCCTCCTCCTCCTTCCCCTCGCCCTCCCCCTCTCCTCCTCTCCACCTCCCTTCCTCATCCTCCGCCTCCTCCTCCTCCTCACCTCCTCCTCCTCCTCCTCCTCCTCCTCCTGTCCTCCTCCTCCTCCCTTCCCCCCCCCTGCTCCCTGGAGGCCGAAACCATGGGGGCAGGAAGCGCGTGGCCCAAGAGGGCCCCAATAATGGTCCAATGGGGGGGCAGGAGGAGGAGGGGGAGGGAGAAGGGGGAGGACGAGGAGGGGGAGGAAGAAGGGGGGGAAGAGGATGAGGAAGGATGGTCGAGGACGAGGAGGGGGAGGAGGAGGAAGAGGAGGAGGAGGAGGAGGAGGGAGGAGGAGGGAGGAGGAGGAGGAGGAGGAGGAGGAGGAGGAGGAGGAGGGAGGAGGAGGAGGAGGAGGAGGAGGGGAGGAGGAGAAGGGGAGGAGGAGGAGGAGGAGGATGGGGGAGGAAGAGGATGAGGAGGGGGAGGAGGAGGGGGATAGGGGCGGCCGACGATCCTCCGCCTTCTCCTCCTCCCCCTCCTCCTCCTACTCCTCCCCGCGCAAGAGCGTGCCACGAGCGTGGAGGCCGACGTCCTGCGAGGGTCTTCCTGCCTCCTCCTCCTCCTCCTCCTCCCCCTCCTCCTCCCCTCTCCTCCCCCCCCATCTCCTCCTCCCTCCTCCTCCTCCTCCTCCTCCTCCTCCCCCCATCTCCTCCTCCTCCTCCCCCTCCTCCTTCTCCTCCTCCTCCTCCTCCTCCTGCGTGCCAGGAGCAACGCAAGCGCTGGTGGGGGAACAGCGCAAGCGCTGGGGGGAGGAGCAGCGCAAAACGCTGGATGGGGAGAGGAGCAGCGCAAAGCGCTGGATAGTGCCAAAAGCGCTGGTGGGGGAACAGCGCAAGCGCTGGGGGGATAGGAGCAGCGCAAAGCGCTGGATGGGGGGAGGAGCAGCGCGAAGCGCTGGATAGTGCCACAAACATGAACACATGAAACGCTGGCAGCGCAAAGCGCTCGAGAACAAAAACATCAATACAACGGTATGGGGGGCAGGCATAAAGCATTTTTCTGTGAAGAAAGAAATGGTAGAACACCTATGTTCGTAACGCATGATTTTCAAAACATGGGAAGCATAGCAACAAACACAAGGACAAACTACAACGCAACTGCCACAACTAGAACCACTCCCAAACCTAACTTCCCCGTAACTTACACGCTGTAAAAATGCTCCAAACAACAAAAAACTAACTTCCGTATCTTCCACAACTTGCACCGTTCAAGTTATGTAACATCTCGCAGGTCAAATTAAGATCTGGAAGATCAAGGCAATATCTGGAAGATCACTACCAAAACTAATTATGAACATCTCAGGTGTGAATCCCGGAAACGATTCTGAAAGTCCTGCAAGCCCCGGGCGCGTTGTTGCAAGTCCATGAGGCCAGCTTGCAAGTCCCGGAGGCGATTTTGCAAGTCCCGGAGGCCCCCCGGGGGCCTGATCTTCCTATCCTTGTCTTGTCCCTGTCCTTGTCCTTGTCTCTGTCCTTGTCTCTGTGGCGAACCGGGCGGAACCGGAGCGAAACGCATGGCGAACCAGGCCGAACAGGACGGCACCCCTCAGAACGACGAACCGAACCGAACCGAACCAGATAATTCCGACACCGAACCGAACCGAACCAAACCCGACGCACTTCGGAACCTAACCGAACCGAGCCGAACTGGACCCTTCCTGGATATTGGTGTTGGTGTCAACCTCTAGGCCTCCGACATCAGGTACTCCAACGGCTACCCGAGCTACGAGATAGATGTACCTACCCTTCGCTTGTTCGTCTTGCAGTCTGACGTGCTCGGCGGAGCCAGCGATATGTTCTAAGGGGAGGTGAGCGACCTCGCAGGACCTGAAATGTGTATGTGAGGTTCCTCGGTGGCTTCATTGCGGGGGCCGCGGTGGGGGGGCGGCAAGTCCAAGCGCGCAGGCCAGAACTGTGGGGACACCTGTGGGCCCGCACAAAAGGTCACCGCGACGATGTGTCACCCTTATGTTTAGCCGAGGAGCGGGGCCCAGACGGTGAGCAGGAAAGGGCCCGCGGGCGGTTGGGCCGCCCCCGGGCCCCGGCCAACTCCCCTCCCCTCCACCGCAGCGCGGTGGCGGCTGTGCGCGGCGGCGCAGCTGGATCACCCCCAAAGGGCGGGGGGCCGCTGCAGAGTGGTGCTGAATATGCCCCTGGGCTGTCCCTGCGTTGCCCCTGCGCGCCACGGAGGGCTGGAAACGTGCGCCGTTTCCACCCGCTGACTGCCGTCCTGCCTCCTTCGAACCGACCTCCTTCCCACCGCTTGCAGCCTCGGACTCCGGCATGACTGTTTCCTCGCCATCCTCGTAGACCACGCGGAAGTCCGTCTCGCCGTCGCTAGCCTCTGCCTCCTCCGCGATCACTCGTCCCTTGGGGCCACTTGGTTTGTCGACGCTATCTTCTCTTCCCGCTCCGCCTCGCCCGTCCTTCCTTGTCTTTTGAGTCCGCCGACCCCTTGTGGGTCACTAGGCGTGTGAGATAGTTCCCCCCCCATACCCCCCCCCCAAGGGACCCCAAACCGGAGATTTGACCCCCCCCCCTCGCCCCGGGCGAGCGCGTCACGAAGCTTTCCCGGGCCCAAGAGGGCCTCAAGACGGGCCTAGAAAGCCCCAAGAGGCATCCAAAACGGCCCACGAGGGCCCCGAGACGCTAAACGAGTGCTCCAAGACGCCCTAGCTGGCCCAAAGATGGGCTCAGAGGCCTCCAAGACGGCCCAAGAGGTCCCCAAGAGGCCCCAAGAGGCCTCCAAAATGCGTCCCAAGAGGGTCCCTAGACGCAAAAATTGGCACATTCTCTTCGTAAAACCTACACTTTTCATACATTCGCCTTCTGGGCTTTCCGATGCTCTCAGACGGCCTAAGAGGGCCCCAATACCGCCCCAAGACGGCCCAAGAAGCCTCCAAGAGGGTCCCAAGATAGCCCAAGCGGGCCCCAAGACAGCCCAAGAGGCGTCCAAGACGGCCCAAGAGGGCCCCGAAGACGGCCCCCAAAGCGCTCCAGGAGCGCTCCAAGTCGCCTCCCAGAGAGCTCAATATGGTCACAGACGGTCCAAGAGCGATCAAAGACACCGAAGATAGCCTCCAGCGGTCCAAGATGCCCCCAAGAGGCCCCAAGAGGCATCCAAGATACGTCCCAAGAGGGCCTCTAACCGCTCCCAGACGGCCCCAGAGGCCTCCAAGACCGCCCCAAGACGGTCTAAGACGCCTCCAAGAGGGCCCCAAGACAGCCCAAGAGGGGCCCAAGACGGCTCCAGAGGCGCCGAAGACGGCCCAAGAGAGCCCTGAAGACGGCCCCAAGAGCGCTCCAACTGGCTTCCAAGAGAGTTCCACATGGTCCTAGACGGTCCAAGAGCGATCAAAGACACCCGAGATGGCCTCCAGATGGCCCAAGACGCCCCTAAGAGGCCTCCAAGGTGCGTCCCAATAGGGTCCTTAGACGCAAAAATTTGCTCATCTCCTTTGTAAAACGTATATTTTTTACACTTTCGCCGTGTGGGCTTTCCGACGCTCCAAGACGGCCCAAGAGGCCCCGAAGACCGCCCCAAGACACCCCAAAAAAAAACCCCAAGACGGCCCCACGACGGCCTAATATGGCCCCAAGACGGTTCAAAACTGCCCCAAGACGGCCCAAGAAGGCTCCCAGATGGCACCAAGAGGAGACGAAGAGGGCGACCAAAAATTCAAAATTCTACTTGTCCGCCCTCGGGAGCCCCAGGGAGCCGGAAGAGTGCCCCAAGAGGCCGCCAAAGGCCCCCAAAAGGCGGCCAAAACGCCCCAAGGAACTCCCAAAAGGCCCCCAGGGGGCCACCATAAGACTCCCAGAGCCTAGAAACGGTTCCCAAGTGGCGCCAAAACTGCCTTCCAGAGAGCCCTGAAGACTGCCCAGGAGGCCCCGAAGACCGCCCCAAAACCGCCTAAGAGGCGCCCAAGGCGGCCCCAAGACGGCCCAAACCCAAGATGGCCTCAAGACGGCCCAAGAGGCCCCCAAGACGGCCCCAGAGGACTCCAAGACTTCCATGAAGAGCCCCAAAGGGCCACCACAAATCTACAAAATCTAGCTTTCCGCCCCCAGGAACCCCCAGGGGCACCCAAAAAGTACCCCTGGGGGCCCAAAAAGCCCCAAGACGGCCCGCGAGGACGCCAAAGCAGTCCAAGAAGAGCCCAAAGAAATCCAAGAGAGCTCGAAGACGAGCCCAGGAATAGCCCGAATAGCCCCAAAGATGCCCCCCTCAGGCCCCGAAGAGCTCCCAAGAAACCCGACAAGAACCCCAAAACGACCGCCAAAAGGTTTCGAACCATCTGATCATTGACTTCAATTAAGGGGTCGGCGGATGTGGCGCAAGCTTGAAAAATCCACGTCCGGAAGTGACGTGTTGCCGGAGACAGGTCGCGGAGCGGAGCGGAAGCCCTAATGCAACGTATCCGATGTATCCAATGATTGCGTAAATGCTACATATTGCATTGCGTTACATTGTTATCTCTCCCCCCCTTCTTCCCCCCCGGAGTCGCGCCACTTCCGTCGACCCAAAGGTGGAGGGCCCCTTGTGGGCCTAAAAACCAACAAAACCTATAAGAAATCAACAAATTTGGCCTCTTGGGCCTCTTGGGGCCCCAAGAAGGTTTCAAGATGGCCCAAGATGGCCCCAAGACAGACCAAGCTGACCTCAAGACGGCCCAAGATGGCCCCAAGAGGGCCCATGAGGCCCCCAAAAAAGTCCAAGAGGCCCCCAAGAAGACTCCCGAGAGCGCCTCCGGAGGCCAAAATCTTTGATTTTCCTAGAGTATTGGGACAATTTCAACGTTCTCGCCTGTCGGCTCTCAGAAGGCCATGACGGCCCAAGCAGCCTCCAAGAAGGCCCCCAAACCCAAACGGCCCAAGAGGCCTCCATGGGGGCCCCAAGACGGCCCAAGAGGGCCCCGAGACGGCCAAAAAAACCTCCAAGACGGCCCAATAAGCCCCCAAGACGGCCCCAGAGGACCCCAAGAGAGCCCCAAGGCGGCTCCGAAGTGGCCAGACGGCGTAAGAGCGCCCAAAGACAGCTCCAAGACGTCCCAAGAGGCCCCCAGAGGCTCCAAAGAGGGCCCCAAACGACCCAGGAGGGCCCCAAGACGGCTCAAAGAAGCCCCCAAGGCGGTCCCCAAAAACCCTGAGACGGCCCAAGAGGACCCCAAGATAACCCCAAGGCGGCCGCGAGAGGCCCCCAAGACGGCCTCCGAAGGGGCGGAACGGCGCAAAAACGCCCCAAGACGGCCCAAGATGCCCCCAAGAGGCCCCGAGAGGCCCCCAAGAGGCCCCCAAGGAACTCCCCCCAAAAAACCTAGGGAGGCCCCCAAGAAATCCCCAAGAAGCCTCCAAGAGGCCTCAAAGAAGCCCCCGCAAGGTCACACAACGACTGGAGCGTAATGTTATTTCCCCCCCTGGGCGAACGACGGCGCAGCGCCAGCCAGGTGGAAGTTGATCACGGCGGCGCGCATGATTAGAGCCGGCGCTGGAAGGGAAGATGGGGAGGGAGTATGAAAAGGAGGGGGGGGAGAGGCCCCAAAGAAGCCCCCAAGAGGCCCAAAGAAGCTCCCAAGAGGCCTCCAGGAGGCCCCCAGGAGGCTCCCAAGAGGCCCCGCGACGACGTGACTGTACGTGCTCCGGACGTGCACCCCGCGAAGCGAGAGGAATCTTCCATCCTCCTCATCATCCTCATTATCCTTGTCCTCCCAGTCCCCCACCACCTTCCCCTCGTGCCTGCTCTTGTCCTCTCCGTGCTCTCTTCCTCGCCCCCTTCGTTCCCCCCTCACTTGCTGAGGCCAAGGCCCGTGCGTCGTGCGCCCACGAGCCGAACTTACTCCGATCGTCCTCCCCCAACCATCCCTTCCCAAACCATCGACGGCCAGCATTCTATCGGGCCACGCAGCCCCTGTCCCCTGTTTTCTTGGCCCACGTGCCTCGTGGATGATTGGACCGCTGGCCATAATCGAGAGAAACACATGTTTCTTGTGTCTGGTTCCCGACCTCTGCTCGAACTTCCGGCAACCACTCCGCTCGGACACGGCACTCGGGGTCTCAGGGTGCTCCCCCACCCCCAGACGCTGACCAGAACGTCTCCGATGTGGGTGGAACTCGGCCAACGCCCGCGCGAAGATGCTGCCTGCCCTCGTGTTCCACGAACGCTCCTGGCTCCGTGCATCTTGTTGGCTTTCAGTGAACGACCGCGGGCAACAGGCCCACGTGCAGTGCCCTCACAGTCGCTGATGCTCCGGGCCTCGAGACCAATTGGCTGTCGGGCGGTCCGGCGGCGGTCACCGTGGAGACCCCAAAGCAATGATTGATCCAACAATCAACCGATCCCAAGTCCGTCGCTGCGAATGAATACGTCACCATGTTTTTTCTCTATATATGTAAGCCTGCGGCTTCAGAGCCTGTGTATAAATTATCGAATCCGAACGCTATGCAGGCAAAGCCGCCGCCAACTTTAGGAGCCCAAGTCGCCACCGTTTGAAAGGCGACCCCACGTAACCGAGAAATCCTGCGACGAAACCGTCGCTACTTCTCAGGTCATGGCGTCCTGGGTCTCTCTTGCTTCACCTTAGCTGCAATATTTCAAAGTGACCCTTTTGGTTGTAAGACTCTTCGTTGCAAACAATCGCGGCACGTTGGAGGAATATGCACACAACTGAAAAATTCGAATAGTCAATGCCATACACCATCCATCATATAGTTCGTGCTACGTAAAAAATGTATCTGCACACCAGGACATCAATGCAACTTGTACCATGTGCGGGCAATTCCTCCTGCAGCGCATGCCATGCCATGCAATGATCAGAGGTGACCACTAAAATAATCATGCTTCATATAGTGTGCATATCAACACACAACACAACGCGACATCGGGAGCTGTGCGACTCGCGCATATACAATTCCTCCGATGATTGTGTGCATGAAAAGATACGTGCATACATACACACATGCACATTCAGGCACATACATGCGTAGCACAATACACATAACAACTGTACACATACATGCACACATGCACAAACATGTCTATACACACATACACAAACACCATGTATATATGTACATAGATATAGACATGCCACTGTACACACATATACATACAACGTACATGCACATACATATGTACATATAAGTCTGCAACTAACCATACAACTGCATATCCACACATACACGCGTGCATACATATGCACACCCGTACACATATACATATTTCTATACACATTGTGGCAATAAGGTGTATTCCCCAACTCATTTCCCTTTTCCGCCGTCGGCTTCATCCTTTTGCTTCCCTCTTCCTCCTCACGCTCGCGCTCTTTCCACCATTCGTGGCTGACTCTGGAAATCCACCTACCTCGCGGGTGTGGTTGTACTTTCCCCAACGTCTGCCGAGCTTCCGCCGGCGAAGATATACCAATGCTTGACTTCCGCCGACTTCTGCAGAACCTGCGTCGGCTTCCGCCGAAGTAGAGATGTCAACTTCCCGATTCCTCCAGCGCGAAGTTCATGGCCCTACGTAGCTCATTATCTTTCCTCTTGTCACTCTGTTCTCCCTGCCTCTAAGCTTTCAAACCGCTCTCCTTCAGCCAAGCGCCGCCCAACTGCTTGCGCACGGGCGCGCCGAGCAACCTGCTGGGAACACGTCAGAAGCTGAAGGCTGAGCCGCTGCGGCGGGTCGGCGCTGGTCCTCTTCTTCCTCCTCATCGTCCTTCTCCTCATCCTCCCCCGACAACCTATAGTATGCGAGGGCTCGCTGAAGCCTTCGAAAACTCTCCTCTATCTCCTTCTTCTCCTCCTCCTCTTCCCCAACTACCCTGGTGGGACGGCAGAAACGCAGACCACAGCGCGAGCGGGTAAGACGACCCTCAACATGAGAGCAGCTCCAAACCGCGACTCTCACTGCTACTATGAAAAAAGGGGGAAGGATGAAGCATTCGTGTAGCTCTGAACATATCCAATCGTTGTTTGAGTGTTCTACGGGGTTTCTTTATGTTCTAAGGGATGTTAGACAGGGATGTGGAGGACCGTGCAGAAAATCAATAAAAGGAATGAGACCCAAAAGGCGCGCCTCCGCAAGACCGCTGGAAGTATGCCCTCCAAGATGGACCTAGGACCGTCAAGAGACCCCCCCTAGAGGCCTCCAAGATACCTCTGATCCACGGACTGGGCACCGTGGCGGGATGGTCCGAATGGCACCCTTCGCAATCGAAACATACCAGAAGTCACCCGCGAAATTTCGCAAGAAGCACCATAAAACCAGAAGACCCCAAACGCCACCGGTTGGATGAGAGGCTTCTGTGGGGTGCCTGCTTGCAGCCAGGCTTCTGGATCATTTACCCGCCCACAGCCAGTGGGCCACTCTGCTTCCCACGTGGCCCGAACGCTCGTCCTCCGTCTCATTGGGGTGAGGAGAAACAACGCCCCCTTCAGCGACACACCTTTAGTGAAGACGATCCGGGACCAGACCCCTCGGGCGCAGGTCGGCAAACGTTGCGGCCGCAACGCCCTCTCGAGGGCCGACAGGAAGGCAATTCGCTGCTCGACTTGGCAAGGTGGGCTTTCTGCCAACCTCCGACCCATCCATCACTTGCCGTCGCTCGGACGTCCATTTCCCGTGCACTCTCCGGTTTCGTGCGTGTTTTTTTTGCTCGATGGTCCAGGATGGTCCTCAAGGGTCCTCGCCGAGGAAAGAATACACACGTCCGAGCGATGCCAGGATCGGGGAACCTGCTTCTCGCGTAGCCCAGGTCCACTGCAGCAGCGCCCGCGTCGCCCATAGCCGCGGTCGGGGTCTGGGTGCGCGGGCCGACATGAAAGGGCGCGCGCGCGCGCGCGCCTGTGTACCCCCTTCCTGCGGGCGAAGAATGAGGCGATCATGACGGCGGCGACGGCGGGGAGTGGGAGGTGGGTGAAGGCCGAGGAGGCCGAGGGGGGGAACCGACGCGGAGGTAGCGACAGCGGCGGCGGAGCGGGGCACGACGAGGAGGAAGGAAGAGGAGGAGAGAAGGACGATGGTGATGATGATGCTGCTGATGATGATGCTGATGATAATGATAACGACTCCGATGATGACTATCTATGCTGCTGCTGATGATGATGATGATGATCATGAGGATTATTAGGATGATGCGGACGCAGATTCGGATGCGGGCACGGATGGTGATGACGATGCTGCTGACGATGATGATGACGATGATGCTGATGATGCTGATGATGCTAACAATGGTGAGGATGACGATGGTGATGATGACGATGCTGATGTTATTGCTGGTGAGGATGGTGACGATGCGGGTGGTGATGATGACGCTGCTGATGCTGCTGCTGATGATGGCGAGGATGATGATGGTGTTGATGGTAATGGTGGTGGTGATAATGGTGGTAACGATGACAATGACAATGACAATGTCAATGATTTTGCCACTGATGATGACACTGAAGATGAGTATGATGACACGGCTGCTGCTGCTGCTGCGGTTTTTGTTCTTGTTGTTGTTGATGGTGGTGGTGATGATGCTGATGAAGGAGGAGTAGAACCAGGAGCAGGAGCAGGAGGAAGAGGAGGGGGAGGAGAAGAGAAGCAGGATAAGAGATGATTTCCTTCGGGGGGTGGGGGAAGGTGGAGGGTATGGTGGGATAGAAAGAGGACAGGGAAAAAAGGTGAGCCGTGAAGGCAAAAGGGAGAGCGGAAGAGGGGAATTAAGACGACTATCCAGACGCGACGGGGTGGCCCTTAGCGGGCGGAATACGTGTCTATATCGTCAAGCTTCGAACTTCGAAGGGAATGTTGGAGCAACTCTCGAACCCATCCTGCCCCCGAAACTGGTTCTTAATCCAGGTCGTTTTGCAGTCGTCGTGGGACCTGGGATGGGGCTTGAAGGGACCCGAGCCCACAGCGAAGGGCGGCTCGAGGCGCCCACGGCCGCTCACCAGGCGAACCCTCGGCAGACCCGCCCAGCCCACGGGGCGCCCACTAAGCTCCCACGGCCGTCCACCGGGAACATCTCGGAATACGTGGACGTTCGCGAGAACAGAGGTTCTCTCTTCAGTTGTAGCCTCCTCCAGTTGCCTGCCCTCTTCCGCTGCCCTTTTCGCTCAAGTCTCCATGCGGAACCATCTCTCTTTTGTTTGGGGTGGGCGGGCGGGGCCATAGCTCTCCTGCTCGGCCTGGAGGCCCAAGCCAGGCAGTCCAAGGAGTGCTGGGTAGTGGCTGGGTCAGGTCCCCCCTCCAGTGCAGGCGGCGACCAGAGGGGTTGCGCGGCCTGCCACGGCTGCGCAGGATGCAACCGTTCCACACGTTGGAGTGCAGCGTCGCGACAACCATCTTCGCAATGCTGACGTGGCTGGACGCGTCGCTGGGCGTGGGATTGTACGCCGGCTTCTCCGCGACGGCCACGTACCGCGGACCAGAGAGCGGCCACGCCCGAGCCGACGACGGTAAGGCAGCCCAAAGGAGGACGGCAGCGAGGCAGCCGCGAGGGACAACCTGGACGACCCCCCCGGGCTGCGCTGCGATGGGCGAGGAGACGCCGCTGGCCGCAGCGGGTTCAGACGCGCAGCTCGCGGGACCCGAGGAGGCAGCGAGCCCCGCCCTGGAAGGGCCCCCGACTACGAGTCCGCCACCAGCCATGGCCGAGTCGGGCGAGCGCCCAGAGGAGCCCAGTGGGTCAGCAGACGCGCCGAGCCCGTCGCCGATCCTGGGCCAGAGCTATGAATGCCTGATAGACTACGGGTACTACTACTCCAGCCACTACTCGGACAGCGCCCAGCGACTGCCTTCGAGGAGCAAGGTAGTGGAGGAGGAGGAGGAGGAGGAGGCTCCGCAGGCGGCTGCTAGCGGACCTCGGGTGGCAGCAAGTGCGGCTTGACCACTGCGCTCTCAACCTACGCAGAGCAGCGGAAGGGCTTCATCTCAAGCCGACGCGTATCGTTACGACGTCTGGGGATATATAGCTCAGGCTCTCAACGTGCGGTGCAGCGCTAACCGCGTGCGCGACACGGTCCAGGGCAAGGCAGTCACCAAGAGGAGCGATACCTACTCGCGCGGGATGGCCGAGCTTGTGGCACAGACGGTGATAGAGCGGATCAAGCTGGCCCGAAGACAAGGTGAAGGCAGTGGAACTGGCGGTCATCAACGCGAAGGGGGGGGCAGGAATTCAGCGCGAGGAGGTCGGGGCCCTCCCAGGCGGCAGCGAGGAGTCCACGAGGGCATGAGAGGTGGAGCAGGGAGGTGAGGAGACCACGCTGGAGACCAAAGCCAAGGCAACAGGCGCATACTACGATCTTCTCCAGGAGCACCAGGAGTATGACCCGGACTCGGTCAACAGGCTGTTGGAATTGGGCGACGCCGTGCTCGAGGAGGCGGGCTCGCTTGAGCAGGCCATCGTGGCGATGCGTGGGGTCTGGTGGGAGAGGCGCGGCTACGGTTCAGAGGCGCGCCGACGCGCCTCAAGGTCGTGCCGCGCCCTAGCGCAATGGATCACCTGGACGAGGTTATGAGCGCCCTCTGGAAAGACGTGGCCAAGGGCAGGGTCTTGTTGTGTACCAACGTCCACGAGCATCTACTCAGCAAGGTGGTGCGTGCGCCGATGGTACGTGTGCCCAGGCAAAACCCCGACCGCACCATGAGCGACAAAAGCAGGTTGATATAGGACGGCACCGTGCCCAACGAGAGCTGCCCGAAGGAGGGCCACCCCTCAGCAGACCAACCCAGGCACGAGGACTTGGCGCGTATCATCCTATGGTGGAAGGCCCGCCTGCCTGTCGTTGAGCTCTACCTGGCCACGAAGGACGCCGAAGACGCGTTTCGTTGGGTGGTGATGCACCAGATAGACGCCCGCATTTTCGGGGCCGACCTCGAGGGAGGCAAGTGGGGGGTGGCTGCCCTCATCGCGGCTGTCTACGCGGTGCTCACCTTCGGCTGGACAGGCAGCCCAGGCGAGTGGATGATATGGACCTGGGTGGCCAAGTGCTACTATGCAGCCTATCGCCGGGCAGACACCAAGAGGGGCGACGCCGTCCCGTTCCACAGCTCGCTTCTGATGGGCGACCAGGAGTTAGTAGAGCCCGACATCGGCACTCGCGCTGCTCAGAGCGGCGCCGCAGCGCTGGAGGGCATTAGGACATGCTTGGGCGAGGACGCGACAAAGAAGGAGAAGGACTTGGAGGAAGGAAATTTGGACACCGACAAGATATGCTGGGGCCTCCTGTACCGTGCAAGGGATGGCGCGATCGAGATGCCAGCCCCTGCGATCGAGAAGGCGGCGTACATCCTGGCGGACCCGCCCCTGGACTATGGCCAGCAACGCATCCCTTGGAATTTCTTGGAGGTGTACCGGGGAGATCAGCACTGCCGGAGTTTGGTCATGCCTGCTATGCGATGCCTGGCGGGGGCAACGGATGCGCTGGTGAGGGGGCGCCCGAGGCGTCTAGCAGGGCCCGAGGAAGGAGGCGCAAAGGGCCTGCTGATTTGGACTAACTTCTGGCAAACCACGGATTTGGACTAACTTCTGGCAGACCGCGCCTGTCAGGCGCTCTGACGGTCAAACAGCGCTTGGCCTTGCCTGGAGCACCCTATCGAGTGCTTTGGGTTACGGGGGGCGCCGCGCCGGAGCGCGTCGCCACCGTGGACTGGGTCAATTCCAAAAGTGCTATTCCACTCCGCTCGGGAATTCATGGGCGCGCTCAGAGAAGCCGTGGAAATCGAGGAGGAGGAGGAGGCCATAGTCGCGATCGCGGAGTTCATGAATCTGGCCACCTTCGCCGCCAAGGCTGGGGCAAAAGGCTGGTGGGAGCAGGGCGTGGTGCAGCGGGGACAACTGCAACGTGCGATGCTGGCTGCAGAACAGACGGGCAAGGAACCGCTGCACCAGCTTCCTGATCGCGGTGGTCACCTGCTGAGGTAGAGGTTGTCTACGACTACGAGATCGCGAGCGCGTGCTGCCGCGAATACCACAGCGTCACGGCCGACACTTTCTCGCGCGTGGAGGAGGAGGGGGCCGGGAGGACCGCGGAGGAGAAGGGCCTGGAGGTCGTCAACCTGCAGGGCAGCTGGGCCAGCCACCAAGAGAGGGGTTGGCTGCGTCGGGCGCTGATCTGGGGAGGCAAAGCGACGAGGATGCGCGGGTGGCTCATCAATTGGCAGTGGTCAGGAAGGAGCCGCGTCGCCCGAGGGAGCTTAGGATGACGCCATGCGAGGCCGTCGTGATCGTCGAGTGGCGAGCCCTGGGTGCGCTCTGCACGGCGAGCGCCAGGCGGGGAGCCATCGCGTAGATGCGCAGCGCCGCGGGCGGCCCGACGGCGGGACATGTCCCGTGGTCGCCAGGGGTCGCAGAGTGGAAGGCTGAGATGGCGGAGCGAGCGGGCGTCGTAGCTGCCGGCCTCACCAATGATGACGGCGAGGCGCTGGGCGGAGTTCGTCATCCAGGCAGGAGCGCCAATGGCGATCGCCGACGACCCAGGGGCGGTTAAGGTGAGCCCGGCCAGCGCGAGGCTCAGGAGCGAGGGCTACAGCTGGGAGGAGGTGGGGGAGCTGGGCGATGCCACGGCCCAGCGCAGGAGAGTGATGCTGGCGGTCAGAGGAGGCGGAGAGCCCGCCAGCCTGGGCCAGGGGCGCGTCGAGCCGATGAGCGTCCGCTCCTGCCTCGGCAAACTGCCGCAGAGACCGTGCGCCTGCAAGGCGAGGGCTGGGGGCTGGTGTTCGACCCGCGCATCTCTGGGCGAGGAGGCCCAGGAGGGGCCGAGCCCTGCGGCCACTAGCACCCCAAGGAGGGGGGTCGAAGGAGGTCGCGTACTCCTCGGAGGGCCCGGCGCCAGGCTTGAGGGGGGTCTCCGCGAGTGGCGCAGCTGGCGACCGCGTCCTCGTCATGGACTCGCGCGGGCCGTTGCCGAGTATCTGGCAGCTGGGCGCAGAGGACGTTTGGAGGCTGATGGGAGGCACGCCCGCTGCCTTCCGGAGAGCCGTGGCCGATGGGATCAGGGAGGAGGTTTTGGTGGGCTGGGCTGTGCACTCGGCCCCTCCGCAGTTGGCAGAGGCCATGATCGAGGGGGCCATGGCGCAGCTCGAGTGCACCAGGAGTTCGCGCCATCAGCAAAGGCAGGGGCGTGCTCGCTCAATCGCGAAGACGCTGCCTGGACGCGGCTGCAAGCGTGGCTGAGAGCATGTCGGGAATGCCCAGGGGGCCCCCGAGGGCAGGTGATGGCCAACAGGAGGTTGGAGCAAGCGTGATGCGGGATACTGCCATCCCAGCCAAGCGATGACGACCCCCCGTCGGCAGGGGCGGCCTCTCCCGCGGGGCCGAGCACCCCTGGGAAAGGTGGGGCCCGAGCCAAGGCCGAGGCGCCGAGCGAGCCCCCTGCCGAGGCGATCCCTGGGCGTGGCAAGCGCGGGCGAGGTCCAGCCGCCGCCCGCCGGCCCCACGCTGCTGCTTCGCAAGGCGCCGCCGTTCGGCCTGCGCAGGTACGTGGCCGTGGCAGGCGAGAGGGGCGCTGACGGCCAGAGCTTCGTCAATGTCAGGATGCCCGACGCGGGCCCGGAGCAGGGGCCCTTCGTGGAGCTGCCCGAGCCTCTCGGGCGCCCGCCGCCCGCCACCCTGGCCCAGTCCCTCCTGGGCGACGAGCGCCTGGACAAGATGTCCAGGGAGGCAGAGCGGGGCCCAGATGCGGTCCCGCCGTGCTGGGCGGAGGGATGCGACCGCCCGCGCGTGCAGCTGGAGATAGGAGAGGGCTGGTACTGCTGCAGGACCTGCAGGAACACTGAGGGCCGTTGGCACGGACCGGTTTGCGAGGAGCGGGAGGCAGCGCATATCCGAGAGGCGGGGGAGGGCGAGGTCGACGCGGGCGCGGTGGCGCTGCCGGCGGCGCAGACGTCCGAAACGACGGACGTTGAGGCGATGTTGGCGGCGCAGACACCCGAGGACATGGATGTGGAGAGCGAGGTCGCACCTCCCTCGAGGGAGGCAACGACGGGCTACATGAGGCGGGCAGGCCCGCTGGATGGCAAGGAGGCGTGGGGCCCATGGGCGGAAGCGGACCTGCGGCAGCCGAGCGCGCGGCTCCAGGAGGTGCCGGGACAGCGGGGGCGTCTGGAGCTGCGGTGCCGAGCTTCATGCAGGCGCAGGAGATGCTGACATGCGGCCTGCCAGGCTGTCCGTGCCTGGAGCGCAGTGCTCCCGCCGCGCCATGGCGCCCTGGCTATTGCTGCAACAGGTGCGCAGGCAAGCGCGCGGGTGAGGACTGGGCGGAAGGAGGTGCGAACCGCTGCGGGCGCTGCGAGAAGGACCCGCATGGCCAAGGGCAGCGCGAGGGCGCCCGGCCCACTCCGACAGGCGGAGGGGGCCGACGCAGACAGAAGCACATGTGAAAGCAGAGCCCGCGGTCGAAGGAACCAAGTCCAACGCCATCGCCGAGGGAATCGCACCGGGAAGTTGGGGCGTCCTCTACGGCGGGGCCGCGCAGAGGTGGGGCAAGCAGCAGCAGCTTCGGCGAGGAATGCCCGCTTCCTTCCCCGGAGACGCTCGCGCTCAGGAGGCGCGAAGGGGATGAGGCTGCACGTAGGGGGGCTGCCCGGCAGGGAGCGAGAAAGGATGCGCCGCGCCGCGCGGAGGCCCCGCGCGTCCAGCGAGGGCGAGCTAGCCCCAGGCGGAGGTTGAGGAGGAACAGGTGTCGGACGACGAGGTACTGAGGCGCATTGGCCGCGCGTCGGTGGGGCGCCAATGCAAGGGGCTTGCCCGCCGCGTACTTGCCCGCCGCGAGGGAGAAGGTAGCGCTGCCTCGGGTCAGGGCATGGAGCTGCCGAGGCCTCTGGCGGACGGAGGGCGCGCGGTCCGCCCCGGGGCGGCGGAGGGCCCCCCACGTGCGAGAGGGGCGCTCGGCGCCGCCGCGAACCAGCCGAAGAATGGCTGCCGTGCCCGGGCAGCGGGGCCCTCTCCCGATGCCAGCCAGATAGGGGATGGGCAGAGAGAGCGACTCTCCGCACCGTGCGCCGACGCTCGAGGATGAGGGCGGGGGCGGCGCGACATCCTCTGGGGCAGGAAGCGAAGACCTGCTAGACGCAGAGGAGGAGCCGAAGGGCCCAGAGCCTTTGTCAGCTTGCCCCGAAAGAACAGAGGAGGAAGATGCGGCTGGGGCGGCGGCCCTGCAGGAGCGCAGTCGCAGGCTCGAGAGCGAAGAGGCTCGCCGCCAGAGGAACGCGTATCTGGAAAAGGTGATCACTAGGCCCGCCGGAGGCAGCCGCGGGGGTGCGAGTTCGCGCGACTCGGAGGACGCAGGCCCCATCGATCCAAAGGCGGTCGCGCGCTACCTGAAGGAGACGTGTCGAGCAAGGAGCGCCGGCGCGGTGCCTGGGTCATCCATCCGGTCAAGGTTGCGTTCGCTCGCTAGGAAAGACATGGGCGACGGCAGGCGCAATGGTTCCCTGGAACAGGAAGAGGCGCAAATGCAGCTGCACCAGCTCGTGGGGATCTGGGGCTACCCGGACCAGAGGCCAGGCTGGCTGGACTGGGCGATGGCTGCCATGCTGCCTAAAGTGGCCAAGGAGGAGAAGGCAGGCGCCAACGCCCAGAATAATACTAGTAAGAGCAATCATAGCAACAACAACGATCACACTAAGGATATGAATCATACTAATACGACAGATAACACTAATAAAACTAAGGATGCCAACACTACTACTACTACTACTACTACTACTACTACTACTACTACTACTACTACTACTACTACTACTACTACTACTACTACTACTACTACGACTACGACTACTACTACTACTACTACTACTACTACTACTACTACTACTACTACTACTACTACTACTACGACTACTACTACTACTACTACTACTACTACTACTACTACTACTACTACTACTACTACTTACTACGACTACGACTACGACTACTACTACGACTACGACGACTACGACTACGACTACGACTACGACTACGACTGCGACTACGACTACGACTACGACTACGACTACTACCACTACCACTACCACTACCACTACCACTACCACTACCACTACCACTACCACTACCACTACCACTACTACAACTACTACTACTACTACTACTACTACTACTACTACTGCTACTGCTACTGCTACTACAACTACAACTACAACTACTACTACAACAACAACAACTAGTACTAGTACTAGTACTAGTACTAGTACTAGTACTAGTACTAGTACTAGTACTAGTACTAGCACTAGTACTAGTACTACTACTACTACTACTACTACTACTAGTCTTACTAGTACGAACAATAATACCTCGAGTACTACGAACACACTTGTTAAGACACATAATACGACCACCACTATTCATACTAGCAAGACTAAGCATACTAGTACACATACCCAACAAACAATACTAACAACGCTAACACTTACACGGATGGTAAGACGAGTGGTAATAATCATAATACTAAAGAAGAAGACACATACCAGTATTCTTTATCATAATACGAGTCATAAGAATAATGATAAGAGGGGCAAGAGCGTGGATCCAGTGGTCCACCAGCCCCCGAACGTGCTGGGGCCAGAGGGGGTGCTAGACAAGGCAAAGCCCGACGACCTGATCCTGACGGACTTGAAAGCGCGCGAAGATTGGGGGAAGGCCAAGCTAAGCTCGAGCTCATCCTGGACAAGTTGGCGAGCTCCACCATCAAGTCGCACATGTTGGGCTGGGGCTGGTGGTCCCTGTTCTGCAGGGCGCGCGGGGTCAGCCCGCTTAGGGAGGTCACCCAAGCCAACAGGAGGGACGACGATGACCTGCTGGAGCGTGTCGCGCACTTGGCGAAACGCGGGTACAAGAAAGCGGGCACCATCAAGCAACATCTCAATGCATTCCGGGCTCAGCACTTGGCCCTCGGCATGGGTGATCTGACCGCGGGCGCAGGAAGGCTCAGGATGGCGATCGATGGGCTCAGGCGGCGAGACGGTGCTCCCAAGAGGCAGAAGCTATCACGCCGAGGATGATGCGGTGGATCAAGAAGAAACTGCAGCCGGAGAGGTCTCGGGAAGGAGCGGCTCTCTGGGCAGCGGTGGCCACGGGTTACTTCTTCCTCCTGAAGGCCAGCGAGTACGTGTCCAGCGACCAGAACGGCTACGCGGGCAACAAAGACTTGCGAGGTTTGGACGTCACGCCGAAGACGGTGGGCGAACCGTGCAGGAGCTGGCCTAGGGCAGATGAGGTGGTCATCAATATCCAGGCCAGCAAGACGGACCAATACAACCGCGGCGAATAGCGCAACCACTTCAAGGTCGAGTCGGTGGCAGGCGAGGAGGCGGAGGCCCGCCTTTGCGTCGTGGAGGCCCTGGCTATCTACGAGGGCTGGGCGAAAGAGAAGTTCTCAAGCGTGAGGATGCACGACCCGTTTCGCCTTCAGCGACGAGAAGCTGGTCGCGCGGGCGGACGTCCAGCGGGCGGTGATGCAGGCGGCCGTGGCGGAGGGAGTCGACCCGAACGACCTCGGCTCCCACAACATGAGGACGCGGCGCTGGTGCAGAGGTGGGGGCGCTGGAACAGTGACGCGTTCCAGGGGTACCTCTGGGATGGCGCAGGGCGTGGCCAGCCGCATGGCAGCCGCATACCTGACCATGGTCTGAGGAGGAGGCGCGGCGGACCGCGGCAGAGGAGCTTTGAGGCTCAGTGCGCAGAGGCAGCACGTAAGTCTGTACAGGCCAGAGGCTGCAGCGCTGGGGAAGAACCTCGCGAAGCTTGAAAAAGCACCGGCCCAATCGGGCAGGAGAAAAGCCTTCGTGGCCAGGAGCCGGCAGCAGCAGCGCGTGCCGGAGGCGGAACAGTGTGGCTGCCAGAGGAGTGCTGGGAAGTGGCAGGGCCAAGTCCCCCTTCCAGTCCAAGCGGGGACCCTCGAGGTGGGCCCCGCGGCTCGGGTAGCAGAGGCCAGTGGTGGCAGTGAGGCGGCAGGCGCCAGAAGCACGGGGGACGGGCCATCGCCCAGGTGCGGAGGCAGAAGTTCTCGCACCGGGCGGACGAGCTCTTCCCTGAGTGGATCGGGCGCCGTGTGGCGCCCAAAGAAGCTCTATCCTCCTCGTCGTCGCCATCGGCATCAATCATCGTCAGGGAAAAGAAGGGCGGCCAGAGTGGCGAGCGCGCTACGCGTGCTTGCGCTACGATCCGCCCGAGGTCAGCAGGCGAAGGCAAGAATAGAAAACCATACCAGGGAACGGGACGCCCACGAGGCGCCCACATGCGCACGAGCCATGTCGTCATCGTCGTCGTCGTCGTCGTGGACCTCGCCCTCGTCGTCGTGGACCTCGCCCTCGTCGTCGTCGTCGTCGTTGTCGTCGTCGTTGTCGCCCACGTTGTCGTCGTCGTCGTCGTCGTCGTCGTCGCCCTCGTCGTCGTTGTCGTCGTAATTGTCGTCGTAATTGTCGTCGTCGTCGTCGTCGTCGTCGTCGTCGTCGTCGTCGTCGTCGTCGTCGGCGTCGCACTCGCTCTCGCCCTCGTCGTCGTCGTCGTCGTCGTCGTTGTCGTCGTAGTAGTAGTAGTAGTCGTCGTCGTCGTCGTCGTCGTCGTCGTCGTCGTCGTCGTCGTCGTCGTCGTCGTCGTCGTTGTCGTTGTCGCCGGCCTCGTGGGTGTCTTGTCGGATGCATTGCGCGCTACTTTACTGCCCCCCTCGATCCGACCCGCACGCCCGTTAGGATCCGCCCGACCGACCCGCCCGCTAGGGTGCGCTCGCTCTGATCGTCGTCGTGGTCGTACTCGTCGTTGCCCTGATCGTCGTTGTCGTCGTCGTTGTCGCTCCCCTCGTTGCTGTCGTCGTTATCCTCCTCCTCCTCGTCCTCGTCCTCGCCGTCGCTGTCGCCGCCATCGTCGTTCGTCATCATCGTCGTCGTCGTCCTCGTCCCCCTCGACGTGTGCGTCGTTTTCGTGGTCTTCGTCACCCTAGTCGTCGACAACATCGCCCTCGTCCTCGTCATCGGCGTCGCTCTCGTGGACGTCCGGATGGATGTATTGCACACTCCTATGATGTCCCACCTGGCCCGCCGCCCTCCCGCCAGGGTCCGCCCGCCCGGCCCGCCGGCTGGGGTCCGCCCGCCCGACTTATGCTCTTACGCTTGTTCGCTCGAGACAGCCTTCCCACCACACTCCATGAGCAAAGCGGGCGCTCGTGGTTCGACCACGCTATAATTAGTGCCAGCCAAAAATCGGCTGGCTCAAACCAGGGCCTCTCCGCTGAGGAGGTCCCCCCAGTCAGACATGAGGTCCCCAGGAATCCAGACCTGAGAAATGCGGCCCTGGGGTCCGCGGGGCCACGGAAGCTGTCCTTTGAGCAGCATTTTTACTTGTCTCGGCTTACGGTTGGTACATCCGCCCACCAGGTCTTTTGCTTGGCGGCCCGTGGTGTATGAACCACAGCGACGGCAGAAGACACAACCCAGGCCAGACTGAAACACACGTGCAATCCTGAGATCGTGGGCGGGCGAGGGAGGGACAGGAGGGGCAAGGAGGGCACTGATGGTGGTGGGGATAGGCCCGCATTCAGACAGGTCAGCACGGCGGCCAGTCTTGAAAGACCGAAAACATTTAATACATTGCCACCTGCAGTTCACCCACCTCACATCATGGGCTAGCAGGCAGCCTTTGACTGGTCGGGAAACTTTGACTCTACTCAGATCTCCAAAAAGGTCGCGAGCCCTAGGCCACGCTTGAAGCACAGTTATCATGGCACCAGCCACCGCAAAGAAACCTTCGCGCGCTTCCGTGACCTTGGCAATGTCTACGGCCGAGGAAAAAGCCCCCGCACTCTCTTTGGCAACTACATCCGCCCAAGGTTTCCCTCGGGTTTTCCAGGCGGCTTGATTCACATCGGCCTCACTCAGATGAGCTTTTCCCTTATGTGTCGACCAGCTTTTAGCCCCCGCCAACTTCATGCGTCGCCAATGGCCCGCCTGGGCCGTCCTCTTTTGGGCCCCTCGGGTAACGTCCTGGGCACCCCAAACCACAGCGGCGCAATCCAGGTAAAACTGTTGGCCCTCTGAGCTGGTCTCAATATGCTCTACCATATTCATCAAGGCATGGTGCTCTGTGAGGACGGCGGTCTGCGGCAGGCTGCTGGGGATGCTCCCACGCATTCCTCTGATCAGATTGCCCTCCTCATCCGTATCGATGGCAGACCAACCTCCTCTGGCGAGCAGCTCACACTTGGGCTCCACCACTGACCCATCTCCGAAGACTATGGCCCCGCTCTGAAACATGAACGGGTCGATCGGCCCGTCAGCGTTGAAATAGTGCACCTGGTCCTCGGACGGTCCTGGCACTTCTATCTCTGGTGTCGGAACCCAAAGTGAGGAATAGAGAGGGTCCTCTTCACCTGCCCTCACAGCGGCCGCAACAATCGTTGGGTCAAGGCCCGCTCTCAGAGGTTCGCCGTGGGGGCAGCTCCACGCTCTGTGCCACGTCGCGTCCAAGGCAGGGCAGAACCTGCACTTAGGCGATATGGCAAACCCCCAACGGTGCAGTGAAGAGGCCGTCGTATATGATCTACAAAACAGCTTCCTGGCGATGTCTTTACCCTGGGCGTTCAGACCCTTTAATTTCAGCAACCACTGGATGGGCTCGGTCCACAGGCCCCTCGACTTGATGTCCAGATCCCTGGGGTGGTTTTCCCGTTCCAGCAAACGCAACATGGCATCGTCCAGGAGCTTCTTCTTCAAATCCTGAATGAAAATCTTCTGCACTAGCGTAGGTGGGGAGTCGGTGAGCCGAACCTGTGCCCCTTCCCGCGATGTAAAAGAAGCGGGCCCTGTATACGTCTACCCCGCTTCGACTCCCCACAAAAGTGCGTCAAGGATGGGATGTGTGCCTCGGCGCCTCCATCCCTGTGATACAGGCATGGCCGCCAGCCTCTGGAGGCAGCCGTGGCAAGCCTTCGACAACTGGCCTGCCGATAGGCCATCAGCCGCTCGAATGTCATCATCTCCCGCCTCCCACCATTCCCTAGCATACCGTGCCACCGTGTCACCAGCATGTAGGATGGGGTCCTTGGAGGGGGATGTGGCCCAGATCAGGTCTATGGAGGCTCCAGGGCTCCAGATGCCTAGCGCCTTTGCCCCCAATGCTCGTAGCCTGTGCACATCCTTGGCCGACAAAGCAGCCACGTCGCTGCCGTGCGTGATGCTCGGCTTCTGGCCCATGAACAACAACTTGGCTTTGGCTCCAGCTTTACCACGCATCCCCTTGATTTTTGGCATCCTCCTGAGGGCATTGGCCCATCGGGCCCTGCGTTTCACCAATCGGCCAGGGGTCCCAGACGGCAGAGTCCTGGTCGAACGCTTCTTCCCGAGGGCGCCCACCGAGAAGTCCGCCCCCCCAGGTTCACAACTTCCCCCGCCAGAGTGAAACCGTACATGCCCAGGGCTTGTGGAGCCAAATCCATAACCTCCTGGTTGATGGTCGTGAAGCAACCTTTCTTCAAAGCGATGGGTAGCCCCAGCCTGTACGAGCACGCCTCAATCAACTGGCTCGCAATACTGCCTAGACGATTGAGGCACTCCATCGGCACCATATGGTGCGAGTCAAACTCCAAATCATCAACATGAACAGTGAAACTCGTCCCCTCCACCTCCTTGATCCCTTCCACAGTCGGAACCATGTGCCCCTTGATCTCAAATGTGGCGGTGCTAGATCCCGCAACGATCCCCCTGGTGGGGTGCAGCAGAGGGGGGGGAACTCTCTCCATGGTGAGAACACGCGGCCACGTGTAGCTGTCGATGGCAAGCCGTAGACAGTGTAAAGGATAAGCCGTCCCACTACACTCATTCCACAGCTGCTCGTGGCCGGCGTGCTCGTAGCACTGCTTCAAATCGCATAGCAGAGTGCTGGCCGCTTCACCTGTGTCATCGGCAAGAGCGGACCTAACAGCTTGGCGCCAAACCCCGTCGGTGGTAGACCTGCCAGGCCCCATGTTGAAAGCCTTCGGGTGTCTCACGGAGCCCTCCCAGGTTTTACAGTCCCGACTCAGCACCTTGGAAACCATCCTGGAATAGCTCTGGAAAAAACCAATCGGTCTCCTCCCCGACACAGGCTTCTCGAACAGTTGGACCAGAAGGACGCGGAGCTGGGTGGGCCCTTTTCCCAGCGCCACCTGCGCAGACATTAGGCGAGACATAACCTGGAGCGCGGCAGGGCACAGCAGGCTGAAGTGTCTCGGGTGGATCCCGTCCGTGGCGATGGTGTGCTTCTTAAACCCACTTGATATTTTCCTGAGGTCCTCGCCATCAGGGGCACGCGGTATCAGGGTGTCTGGCGGCAGCTGCGGGATCCATCTGGTAGACGGTTCTGTGGTTGTCTTCCAGGCTGAGCTCCACAGGTCTTGCTGAGCCTGAAATCGAGCACCGAATGCACGTGTACCTTGCCCATCTTCGGTCTTTAGAACGTCTTCCCTGAAATTTGACGGCAGTTTGGTATAAGCATGGGCCCATCGGGCCCCGCCCTCCAAAGCTTCCGAACACCAGGTCTTCCAGGATTCGTTCTTCTGGGTCTTCTCCTTTTTGAACGCGAGGTCCTCCAGGGTTTTTGCCAGAGCGGCCCAGTCTTCCAGCTCCTCCAAGGCTGTGTCCCAGGGGCGCCACCTGAGCCTGCAGAGGCCAAGACCGAAGTACTTCAAAATGGGCTTCCAGAAAGCTTCCCCTTCAGGCCAGTGCCGACGGAAGGGGAGGCGTAGCCCTCGTGCTGCATCGCGTGCAAGCCTGCCAAAATACTGCGAGCTGTCGGGGGTCACGCCTTTCCTGAGCAGACTCCGAAATTCCTGAAGACGACGAGCAACCCACCCCATTGCCCTCGACGCGGATTTATACGGACTGCTGCGGGTAACGAGTAACTTGGCAAGCGAGACCTGGACGAAACGATATGGCGTGCCCCCCTGCTGGCGCCGATCGGCGCCATCACATTGAAATATGGCCTCTAGTTCCGTCCACACCCTACCGACCCAAGTAGTGAACGCCCTGTCCTGGAGCTCCTGAAACTCAGCAGCTCATCCAGCGGGGACAGGATGTAGCTGTCCAGGTTCCTCCTGAAGGTCCTCCAAGGGCCCTGATAGGGAATCCAAGAGGTCCTCATACTCGGGAGGGGCGGGGTTGGGGCCCACAGGTTGGGAGACCCCGGTCTTTTTGTATTTGCACAGCTTCAAAACTTTGAGACCCTGGGTGTCCTCGACGATGTCCAGGTAGACTGGTCGGCGCGGTGGGACGTGGGCTCTGAGATCAATTTTGCAATCACGAACTCCATGCGTGAGCACTCGACTGCAAATGAAGAAATCTGTCATGGAAGTGTGGTCGCCCTGCACGAGCGTCGGCGCATCTGGTCTGCAAATTGCTCCTCCGAGTCTGCCTGGTGCCAGTGCATGCTCTAGTACATCGGGGCTAACGTTGAAATCACCCCCCGCAGCAAACGGCGTATCCGTCTCCAGGATGTGTTGTCCCAAGGTCATATTTAGCCAGATATTCGCTGGTCCCAGACCCGTTCCAGAGACCCAGTAGTTCGAATATAGGCTGATAAGTCCGTGTGCCTTGGTTCTAAAATACACATGCAGAAGCCTGCCTGGGGATAAAATGCCAAGAGTGCGGGGGTCTACCCAAAGGTCTAGGTGCTTGCGAGCAATGATGCCTACACCCCCGCTCGGGAAACCAGCGGGCCCACGTGGACAGGGTGCCCAGAACGAAGCCCAGCCCCTCCTACTGAGCTTCTGTCTGGCCTCTAAAGTACCAACTAAACTAAGCTTATGTTCCTGAACAAACACAATAGACGCATTGCAGGATGCCAGGAAATCGGATATTGTGGTCCAGCAGGACCCGTTGACGGTGCAAAATTTCAAAGAGCCGCACCTGTCTTCCCCCTTCTGTTGGCTGAGGCAGCTGAAGGGGGGGGGGGGGGCGAGGCGAAATGGTCACCCACGAGAGCGGCTACGCCCTCGGCCTCGCCCCCCTCCTCCACATTCTCTTCCCCGCCATTCAATGGGGCAGAGGCGGCTGCGGTGGCTGACGTCTTCACCTGAGTCCCTCCATGCGCGGTCGCACTCTGCCCTGACGGCCGAGCTGCTGTCACCGCGGTAGGGGGGGGCGCCTCCGTCCAGCTTGGCTGGTGAGGGTCCGCCTCCGCCTGCTGTCCCGTCGGGCGCGGCGGTGGCAGTGGCCCCTGGAGGCGGCTGCTGGCCCTCGGCGGGGGCCTGGGTGGCCGCAGGCACCTGCTGCCCGTGTGCCTTCAGCGCCGCGGCGAAGTCGGTGAACGTGCGGACGAGGCTGGGGTCCCCAGCAGCCGCCGAGCCCAGCGCCTCCAAGGCCGCCTGCAGCCCGTTGAAGGACTCGGCCACCTGTGCCGCTGCTGGCTTGGGCTGCTGCTCTCCCCGAGCCTTGCCGAGCCACAGCTTCTGCTCCTCCTCCAGCCTCGCGATGTCGCTGATGCAGGCCTCGATGGCTGCCTCCTCCTTCGCGACCTTCTCCTTCTTCATGGCTAGCTTCAACTCCGCCTCCAACGCCTCCTGAGTGAACTCTTCGAGGGCTGACTTGTGGCGTTCCAGGGCCTTCTGCTTTTGCCCGAGCTTCTGGGTCATTGTCTGAGCCATCTGCATCGGTGTCTTCTCAGAATCACGCTGGGCACGGACCGTGTCTAGAACTGCTTGCAACGGTTTGGCATCCACCTTCCCGACCTTCTCGGCTGCGTCGTACGCCGCCTGGATCTTTTGGATGACCCCGCTGTAGTCCGTGCCCTTGTCATCTGTCGGGCTGTCCTGCTGCGCGTTCGCCCGCCACGGGCAGGCCTGGGCGTCGGCAGGCTGTAGTGACTTTGGCGCCTTCCAGTGCTGCCCGCACTGCCAGCACACTCCTTTGTGAGATTGACTGTCACCTCGCAATGTGAGCACGTCCATGAGTGGGCAGGGGGGTGACCTCGGGCTGGGCGGACTTTGTGACCACCCGCTGGTCCAACCTGTGCGGCGCTCTTCGTGTCGCCGTTCTTGTTGCTGGCCTTGCCCTTGCCCCCCAGGCCGCTGCCCTTGGCCATCGTCGGCACAGCGCTCCCGTGATGGCTCTCCAGGCGGGCGATGTCCACTTCGCGTCTAAGGCGCTGACGAGACTCTGCCCTGCGCCTCCGCTCACGGCGATGCCGCGCGGGCGAGCGAGATCGCGGCTGCACGCGCGTCCCGCTGAAATGCGCCCCACTCACGGGGCTGGGGTCGTGGCCGATCGGGCTGCTTCCCAAAATGGGCGCCTCGGGCCACAACGCCTTGCTCTTGCGCGATGGTGTTCCACGCTTTGATGTCCCGCCCGCCGTTAGGGTCCGCTCGCCCGACTTACAGCATTACTCGACGGTGTCCCACTCTTGAATCATCCGCCCGCCCGACCCGCCCGTCAGGGTCCACCCGCCGTTCGGGCCGTCAGGGCTGAAGGCTTGGGGCTGCGAGCCGAAGGCTTAAAACTTGGGGCTTAAAACATCAACCTGATATTTATGGCTGGCGGCGAAGACCTTCGGGCTTATAAGTGCCGGAACCTGGAAACCATAACCTGGAATCCTGAATCCTGAATCCAGAACCCCAGGGCCCAAGAATCCGGGACTCCAAAACCTGAAGGCCTGGAAACAAGAACCCGAAATCTGAAAGTCTGAACCCAGGAATCCGGAGCTCAGACCCAAAACCCAACTGGGACCAAAATCTGAAAACCCGAAACTCAAAACCCAGAACCCGAGACCGTAGAACCTGGAAACCATAACTTGGAAACCGGAGCCTCAAGCCTGGAACGCGGAACCAAAAAACCCGAGCACGGAGCCCAAAGCCCGGGATCAAGAACCTGGAGCCCGGAACCCTGGCGGAACCCGAACCTGGAACCCCGAACTGGGGGGCCCAAAACCTCGGACCTGATAAACAGGAACCTAGAACCAAGAACCCGGACCCTGGAGCCCGGAAGCTAGGAAGGAACCCAGAACGCAAGGTATTTTTCAAATTTTTCCCCCAAGAGGGCGCCCCCAAGACGACCCCAAGAGGAGGAACGCGTACGTGCCTTCCGAGCCCTCCACTCCAAGATGGCTGCAAAATCTCCAGGGGAGCCGCCGAGGCGCCCCCAAGAGGCGTCTAAGAAGCACGCAAGGGGTCTCCAATGGGTTCCCCAAAGGCCCCCAATATCCCCAACGCCCCCCAAGAACCCCTAAGATTGATCCAAAAGGCCTCCGAAAACAGCCCTAGCGAGGTGGCCAGATGGGCCGACGGAAACTGCCTCGGCCGCCCCCTGTTGCTTGCCAGAGGGGTTGCTGGAATGCCATGCCTCAACTAATCGTTTTAATTCTCCCGACAAGTCCCAATTGGGTCTCGGCCGATCCAGCCGGCCACGTGGAGAGACACGGGAGGGCAACGCTCCGTCGGATGCCCCACCAAGATGGTTCCAAGAGGGCCTCCAAAGCGGTCCCCAGACGCCTCCAAGACGGCCAACGCATCCCCAAGAGGGCCCAATATGCCACAAAGACGGCACAATATGTCTCCAAGACGGCCTCAAATTTCCTCCAGATGGACGGCCCAAGAGGATTCTAAGCGGGCCTCCAGACGGCCAGTATCACTAATTATCCGATGTTTTTTTCAATAGTTTTTTCTTCGGGCTTCCGACAGCCGAAGACACCCTTCCTGGGCTTCCCCAGAGACCTGCAGGATAAACAAAAAGAACATGCCCAGGAACCCCCACCCCAAAGACGGCCCCAGCGACCAAGACGGCCCTAAGAGTTCCAAAGAGGGCCCAAAGACGGCCCCGAGAGGCCCCCACGACGGCACAGTAGAGTGGCAAGACTTCTGCTCAATGTTTGGCCACATAGGCGTTTGCAGAAGCGGCGGTGGTTCGCCGTAGGCGTAATCGACAAGATTTTGTTTGAATGTTGCTTTTCTGTCTCTCTCTCTCTCTCTTTGTACATTGTTTTTTAGTGTTTAAAAATTCGAGAAGCACACACAATCAAAAACATATCTAGCATGGCAGCAACACGATCACCATAATTGAAAACGACCCGTCCTCTATCCGTACCTGCTAGCGACTTCAAGCTTTCATATTCGACATTGCCAGGGGTCTCGAGCGAAATGGTTGGCCCTCCCTACTGACACGTCCGCCGTTCGAACACTCTCTAGTGCGAGCGGGCGCCTCGCAGCGGCTGCGGGCGGTTGCCGCGCAGGGGCCGATGTGCGTGGCGACAGCTGTGCGATTGAGTGCGGGGAGCACGTGCGCCGAGCGCCAATGTCTGGGGGCGACAACTCTGGATGCGTTGATCGTTTGTGTGTGTGTGTGTGTGTGTGTTTCGCTTGACGGCAGCCCCGTTTCGCTTCCTCGCCAGCGCAATGACTCTGCCTAGCCGCCGGCGTATATATATATATATATATATATATATATATATATATATATATATGTGTGTGTGTGTTTGTGCGTGTGTCGCCTTGTCGTGTTGGCACGACCGCGCGTCCCCTCGCGCCTTTTACTTTTATCGTCCCCTCTTCCTCGCTTCTTTTTTGACAATGACGGCGGTTGTCTGGCTGGCTGGCCAGGTTTTGAGATGTGACATGTGGTATGTTTGCTGGCAATTTGTGCGTGCTAAGCTTGTTTACTCATGCGCCTCATTTCCGGTGCTTGAAGCATTGGGCGCGTCCAGTGACGCAGCTTCTTTGGTACGCTGTGGCTGGCGTTGCCGCGCGTCGTTGGCCCTACCTCACCTATCATTGCGGTCGCTTTGCGTTGCTAGTCTGTAAATCAAAACCAGTCTGCCTCGCAGAACCGCTGGGTCGGCCACACCACCAATCTGCCCAGCAGCATTTATTTCTTTGCGCTTGACTGTCTAACATCGTATCGGTGATTCAATGGCCGCAATTAGCCCACGGGTGTCGCGCTTCAGGTTACTTTGAGTTGAATATCATCTCCATTTTTTGGCCGCTGCATGTTTCCTTCGGACTTACAGTTCCTCTAACGCACCCATCACTTTCATGTTGTAGTGTGCGACGCTTTGTACGCTGCGCCCCCGACAGTGCTCGATCGCAATTAGCACTTCCGTATGCTGCTCGCGCTTGAGGACCCTCTGCGCCGCTGGCTTAAAAGTGTGTGTGTGTCTGTGCTGCGTGCAGCCGCCTTGGCCTCTGCCGACCGTGCCGTCTCTCGTCACTCGTCGTGCTGTACCTCTACTTTTCGGGCTTTGCAATTCCACCCTCTGCACCCTCGCTGCCCATGCCTGGGTATGCGGATTGCATGGTCGACCCAATATGGGTCCCTGCACGCTCTGAGCGGCCAGCCGCGCGCGCGCGCCCGCCTGTTCGGTGACTTTCTCCGCTGCGATCGTCAAACACACACATATGTGTATCCATAGATGCGTATATGCATATCTCTCTCTCTCACATATATATATATAGATAGATAGGTCTGCAGGCTTGTATGTGTATATGCACATGCATATGTATACACATACATCTAGGCATATGAACATGTTCAGGTGCTTGCACATACATATGCATATGTATATGCATATGTATATGCACATGTATATGCAAATTCATATGCAAGTATACAGATGCATACATCCATATATACACATGTATGTATGCACACATATTTGCATGCAGCCATACATACATGCATGCATATATGTATGTATATACGTACGTGCGTACGTATGTATAAATACACGTCTGTATGTATGTATGTATGTATGTATGTATGTATGTATGTATATATCTTTGCACGTATGGTATGTATATTATGTTATGTTATGCTGTATTATGTTATGTTATGCCTTGCATGTATGTATGCATGCATGCATGTATATGTATGTGTATGTGTATGTGTGTGTATGTATGTATGTATGTATGTATGTATGTATGTATGTATGTATGTATGTATGTACGTGTGTGCATGTATGTGTGTATATATGTATGTTTTCCTCCTCCAGCCCCGCAGTCGTGAAGCAAGGGTGGCCCGAAGCCTTGCCGTCGTGCGACAAAAGGTGTTCCGAAGCCTCGCCGTCGCGAAGCAAAGGCGTCCCAAAGCCTCGCCGTCGTGTGGCAAGGGTGTCCTCCAGCCTCGCCGTCGCAAAGCAAGCGTGTCCAAAAGCCTCGCCGTCGCGAAGCAAGGGTGTCCCGAAAACTCGCCGTCGTGAAGCAAGGGTGTCTTCCAGCTTCGCCGTTGCTTCATCAGCCATCGTCGAAACACGGACGCAGGTCACTTCGAAAGAGTTTAAAGCGTGATGCGGTGAGACCACGGCAAACGGGCATCGGCAACGCGGTTGCATTTGAAACCCGTTTTTTCCCTCACCAGGCGCGCGAAACCTGGAGGAGGAGGAGGAGGAAAGACATGGGAAGATATTAGGCGGCGCGTCAGACTCACCCCAGTCTGGCCCAGAGGAGGTAGCAAGCCCCAACACTCGGAAAACCTCCAGAGTGCAGCTCCAGTCGGAGCGAACCAAGCAAACGATCACAATGACGGATGGTGGGAAAGCGGCGGCGGCGGCAACGGCAGGGAGAGAAGGGGGCGGACAGAAAAAAAAACACGAGCAAATAGCACTGGCCGTCCAACCACTGGACAGGCCCCCCCTGTGAATCGAAAGGAAAACGAGCAACTGGAGAAGAGTGGAACATGCGGGATACCATCGACGAATTTGCGTCCCGATAGATTTGGATGCGACGTGGCGGACTACACCCCGTCGAAAATCGGAGCTGAACCATTCGGGGGGGAGAGAAGACGAGACAGGAAGAGGAAGCGGAGAGCAGGCCGCTCCCAACAGGACTAGCTGGCCCTCCGCCTCGGGGAGGCGAGGGCGGGAGGGCAAGGAGAGGGGGAGAAGAACTCCAATCGGCCGGTGGGTGAAACTTTCCCTGCAGGCCGGCCGCCGCGCGGGGGGGATAGAAATACAGTCTAACACTGAGCCAGCTCCGATTCGCGTGACCCACCTTCAAGGCCTGGCAATACTGTGGTCTGGACTGCGCGCGGGCCTACTAAACCAAACTTAGCATATCACCAGCGGAAGGTCGACACACATCGCGAACCTCGAAGCCCGACGGCACCAGACAATGCCGGGAACCAGCATGGGCAATCGTAGCCGCGCGAGCCTGTCGATGCTCTAAGCACACGCACCGCTGGAGGGCGCCCTGCGGAGCCGCGGGGGCTCAGCGCCGTACAAAACCTGGTAAAATACAAATGAAACTCGCGCGACCCATGTGAAAACCAATGATCCGCACTGCCCCAGAAAACATACGGACAATGCCGGGAAGAGGCTTTCCGTGGGGCGGAGGGGGAAGACGAGGAGGAGAGGAGGAGGAGAGGAGGAACAGGAGGAGGAAGGGCGGCCACGCGAAACCACTCGACCTTCCACGCCCGTGGCTGAGGGCGGACGCCCACGAAAGCTTGCGCCACTGTGCGTGCAGCGGAGTGTCCACGGACCTGCTCCGACGCCGCCTGGCCTGGGGCAGAGGCGGCAGGCGCCACTATCGAATCTGAGTGCCGCCAGCGACAGTGCAGGCAGCACACGGCAGCTGTGCGCACGGCCTCGCGTACGAAGATGTTCCGACCGAAATTGTGCACTGGCTGCGACGATAATAGAACATCTGAACGCGGAGTGGAGGACGGAGGCATGGCGAGGTGGCGCCAAGCGAAATTTTGCACCACGCGGCACTGGCTGTAGTGCTCGATGGAGTCTTCGGCCGAACAGCCGAAGATGCAAGAAGACTCCTGCTGTTGGAACCTCCGCCACGTGCACCACGCGTTAAACCAAGTGCGCACCAAAGCTGCCCGGACGCGCGGGGGCACGGCATTCTCCAGCAAGTGTGCCTGTTGGGGGCGCTCCGCCGCGGGCAGGCCGAACTGCCAGCGGGCGAGCCTACGGCGCCACGTCTGCTGCAGGAGGTCCAGGCACGTCTTCTGCCAGACTCTGCGGCACCTGGCCTCCTGTGCTGCGACGTCGTCGCCAGTGCTGTTCTCCAGGATTCGCGCCTTGACTCGGGCTGGTGTCCATCCCAACCCCTGGAAATGGTCGAGCGCGTCGCCCTAATGGAAGATGGCGGCATCCTCGAACCACTGGTGCCACAGCACTCGGCGGGCCAAGAACTCACACTGTAGCATCTCCGAGCGGAGGGATGTCGCCCTCTCGCGCACCCGCAACCCGCCCTCGTTGGATGCCTCGTATCTCGCCACCCGGTGGCGGGCCGCCAGCGACAGCAGCTCCAAATCAGGAAAGCTTCCTCCAAACTCAAGTGGCCTGGGATCCCGCAGGACCGATGCTGATAAGCAGTCGTGGGGTGCTGGGAACAGCTTGGTATGTACGTATGTATGTATGTAGCTATGTGTGTTCGTATGTTTGCATATACGTATACATGTGTATGTGTGTGTACGTATGTATGCATGCATACATGCATAACTGCATGTATGAACATATGCGTGTATGCATGCATGCATATTTGTATGTATATATGTATGTATATACGTACGTATGTTTTTTTATGTATGTATGTATGTATGTATGTATGTATGTATGTATGTATGTATGTATGATTGTATGTATGTATATATGTATGTATGTATGAATGCTTATAGCTATGCACGCATGTATGTATGTATGCAAGTATATGCGTGTGCACGTATGTGGGTATTGCACGCAGGCACGTATATGTATATGCATAGATTCATGCATCTCTTCACGTATGTATGTATGCGTGCATGCATATATGTATGTATGTGTATATAGGTATGTATGCATGTATGCATGTATGCATGTATGTAAGTATGCGTGTATGTATGTTTGTATGCATGCATGCATGCATGCATGTATATGTGTGTATGTATGTATGTATGTATGTATGCATGCATGCATGCATGCATGCATGCATGTATGTATGTATGTATATATGCATGCATGCATGCATGCCTGCATCCATGCATGCATGCATGCATGCATGTATGTATGTATGTATGTATGTATGTATACATGTAGGTACGTAGGTACGTATGTATGTAATGTATGTATGTATGTGTGTGTGTATGTATGTATGTATGTATGTATGTATGTTGGTCAGAGTGAGGGGGCCCGAACGGTCATTCACTGTCCCTGGGTGCGTGGCTGAAATGGGGATCCACGGCGAATATTCTTGTTGTTGTTTTTTGCGTCGCCCCCCCCCCCCGCTCCGCGACCCGCCCGCGACGCACCCGCGACCCACCCGCGACCCACCCCGCGACCCACCCGCGACCCACCCCGCGACCAACCCGCGACCCCCCCACGACCCACCCCGCGACCCACCCGCGACCCGCGACCCACCCCACGACCCACCCGCGACCAACCCGCGACCCACCCCGCGCCCGCCCCCTCACTCTTATCCGCAATTGCGGGGTGCTACGTGTGTATATATATATATATATGTATACACAAATCTATCGACATTCATGTGCATATATAAAATGCGTGTGTGCGAGTGTGTGTGTGTGTGTGTGTGTGTGTGTGTGTGCCCGCGGCCCCCGCCCGCCCGCTGCCCCATCGCCCCCGCGGCCGCTGCCCGCTACCTGCCCTGCCGCCCCCGGCCGCTGCCCTGTCAGTGGCCTGCCGTCTCCCCTTTCTTTCCCCACATGTTTCGTGGGGTTCTGGTTTTCTTCCCTGCCGCGTCGCACCCACGTCTCCCGCACACACCTTCCTCCCTCCTGCCTCTTCCCCTCCTCCTCTTCCTCTCCTCACCCGCGCGCAACACTTGCACGGCGCGTACATGAGAGACGCGCCTACATACAGCCGCACGCATGCACATACTCGCACACACCATACCACAAAACTAGTGCACGCATGGCGTGTTCACTGCATATACACCCACGACGTATGCGCCACATATTGGCCACCACATGAGACACACGTCCGTATACAACTGCACACGCATTAACACGCACACCGCACAACACATACGCGCAATATTCGCAGGGCGTGGCAAGCGTAGGCGGTCATACGACACGGGCGCCATACCCACACATGCAACACATTCACATCCACATGACGCGGCAGGCGTGCACTTTCTCGATGCCACAGGGGGTGCGCAAGGGGTGCGGTCGTTATCCGTCGTACGCTCGCAAAGCATGGCAGGCGCATACTTTATCGCTCTTTATCGACAGCACAAGGGGGTGCGCAGGGAGTGCTGTCGCTATCCGTCGCACCCTCGCACAGCGTGTCAGGCGTGGATGTTTCTCGATGCCATAGTGGGTGCGCTGGGGGTGCGGTCGCTATCCGTCGTACGCTCGCAAAGTGTTGCAGGCGTGACAATTTCTCGATGCCACCAAAGGGTGCGCTGGGGTTGCGATCGCTATCCGTCTTACGCTCGCAAAGCGTGGCAGGCGTCCAGTTTATCGACGCCACAGGGGGGTGCGCAGGGGGTGCGGTCGCAATCCGTCGTATGTTCGCAAAGCGTGGCCGGCGTGCACCTACTCGACACCACAGGGAAGTGCGCAGGAGGTGCGCTCGCTATCCGTCGCACGCTCGCAAATCGTGTCAGGCGTGGCTGTTTCTCGATGCCACAGGGGGTGCGCTGGGGGTGCGGTCGCTATCCGTCGTACGCTCGCAAAGCGTGGCAGGCGTGGCAGTTTCTCGATGCCAGAAGGGGGTGCGCTGGGGGTGCGGTCGCTATCCGTCTTACGCTCGCAAAGCGTGGCAGGCGTCCAGTTTATCGACGCCACAGGGGGGTGCGCAGGGGGTGCGGTCGCAATCCGTCGTATGTTCGCAAAGCGTGGCCGGCGTGCACCTACTCGACACCACAGGGAAGTGCGCAGGAGGTGCGCTCGCTATCCGTCGCACCCTCGCACAGCGTGTCAGGCGTGGATGTTTCTCGATGCCATAGTGGGTGCGCTGGGGGTGCGGTCGCTATCCGTCGTACGCTCGCAAAGTGTTGCAGGCGTGACAGTTTCTCGATGGCAGTGTGGTAGGCGTGACGACGAATGACGACGAGTACGACGACGACGAGCATGACGAGTACGACGCCGACTACGACGAGGACGACAACGACGACGAATGCAACGACGAATGCAACGATGGTATGTGAACACACGCGACGTAAAATCCGCCGATCCGGCGTGTGAGTTTTAGAAGTCTAAGCTTAAACTCTGCTTCAGCATGAGCTTTAGCTAGCTCTGCTTGGGAGGGGGAGAGGGGGGGGAACGTAATTAACTGACGAATTCAGTGCTCGGCACCTCCCCCGCCCTGCCAGCTCCCAGGAGAGGGGGGGGGGCAGGAGAGAGGGGGGGGGAGAGGGGGGGAGGGACAGGAGAGAGGGGGGGGGGGGAAAGGAGAGAGGCGGTGTGTGTGTGTGTGTGTGTGTGTGGGGGGGGGGGGGACAGGAGAGAGAGGGAGGGGGGGGGGGGGGGCAGGAGGGGAGGGGGGGGGACAGGAGAGAGGGGGGGGGAGAGGGGGGGGGTGGACAGGAGAGAGGGGAGGGGGACAGGAGAGAGGTGGGGGGGGGGAAAGGAGACAGGGGGGGGGGGGGACAGGAGAGAGGGGGGGGGGGGACAGGGAGATGGGGGGGGGGGGAACAGGAGAGAGGGGCGGGGGGACAGGGGGGGGGGACAGGAGAGAAGGGGGGGGGACAGGAGAGAGGGGGGGGGAGGGAAAGGAGAGAGGGGCGGGGGGGGAGAGGGGGGGGGTGGACAGGAGAGAGAGGGGGGGGGACAGGAGAGAGGGGGGGGGAGGGAAAGCAGAGAGGGGGGGGGACAGGAGAGAGGGAAGGGGGGACAGGAGAGAGGAAGGGAGGTGGGGGGGGGGTCCGGATCATCATCATCTCCATCACCATCACCATCGTCACACCACCATCATCATCATCACCACCATCATCATCATCATCCTCATCATCATCATCACCATCACCATCATCATCATCGTCATCATCATCATCGTCATCGTCATCATCATCATCATCGTCATTACCATCATCATTATCCATCATCGTCATCCATCATCATCATAAACATCATCGTCATCATCATCGTCATCATCATCATCATCACCATCACCATCACCCTCACCCTCACCCTCACCCTCACCCTCACCCTCACCCTCACCATCACCATCACCATCACCATCACCATCACCATCACCATCATCATCATCATCATCATCATCATCATCATCATCATCATCATCATCATCATCATCATAATCATCATCATCACCATCATCATCATCATCATCATCATCATCATCATCATCATCATCATCATCATCATCATCATCATCATCCGGAGCGCCCCAGATCGGCGGCACTGGCCGGAGGCCACTACAATAAGTATGTGGGGTTCCTCGGTAGTGTAATCTCTTCTCCTACCGACACTTCGCGCGCGTTCAGCTCCGGCCGTGCGGGCGCCCGATGCGCTGGCGAATCACCGCGCTGTCACAACCGAACAAATATTGTTTGTTTGTTTGTTTGTTTGTTCGTTTGAGAGAGAGAGAGAGAGAGAGAGGTAGAGTGAAAAGAGAGAGGGAGAGAGAGAGAGAGAGAGAGAGGGAGTGGTGTGTGTGTGTGTGCGTGTGTGCGTGTGTGTGTGTGTGTGTGTGTGTGTGTGTGTGTGTGCGTGTGCGTGTGCGTGTGCGTGTGCGTGTGTGTGTGTGTGTGTGTGTGTGTGTGTGTGTGTGTGTGTGTGTGTGTGCGTGCGTGTGGTTGCCTCGGGGCTACGACGCGCATTCCGCCAAGCCTCCCGCCAACCTCGTCAAGCATATCAGCGACATCAGGGGTGTCCTGGAGACCCCATGCGTGTGGAAAGACTTCCTCGACCATGCTACGCCGCGCGGGAAACCCTTCCTGCACAATGACACCGACTTAGTGGAGCCTCTCCTGCTGGAAGCGTTCAACAATGCATCCGACCAAGGCGGCTCCAGGGTTGGCGCCACGATGACCACGAGGAGAAACGAACCTTTGCGGCGGAGCTCATCGGCACCAAGAGGGCGTCCAGTCCCCTCAATGGGGGCTGTCGCACCCGCTGCCAGCCCCAAGGCCGTGGGCGCGCCTCCGCGCTCCAGCGCCATCATCGGCACTGGCAACACGTCTACAGCGCCTCCTTCCCGCGGCAGGCCCTCTGGCGCTCACCAACTCGTCTCCACGCGGTTCCCCAATACTGTGGATTTCACTTGGGGCCGCTCGGTGCTTCGGCTCCCATCCAGGCCGCTCCACGGCCACTACTCCCGACGAAACCGTCCTGGCACCAGGAGGCACCCGGGCTGGCCACGACTGCAGCGCCATCGGCACCCCTAGCCAGCCCAACGCCCAGGACGCGAGGGGCGATCTACCAAGGGCTCCCGCGCCCCGCCGCGCGCACACCGCCAACCGCTCGCGCTCCGCTGCCCCTACTGATGACGCCTCTCCTTGTCCTCCGCGCGCTCCGTCCACTGGACGGAGGCCCACTTTTCAGTCTGCGCGGGGCCGTCAAGCCCACCCTTACCGCCGCTCCTCCGCCCCGGGCCCGGCGCCGTGCCCGAGCCCCCTGCCCCCGCCCCCGCCGCCTCCCTCCCTCGCCCCTGGGGGTTTGCCCAGGGTCGCCCCGGCTGCAGGCACGGGGATCAGACCAGAAGTCACTGCAGCCCCTGCTCCTGCCTGCTCCTGCTCCTGCCATCCCCCGCGCCGCGTCTGCTGACCGCACTCACGCCAGCGCGCCTCCGCGCGCCCCGTCTCGTCCCCCCCGCACGCGCCTTGCCGCCGGCATACCTGGCACCTCCTCGGGATCCGCAGGCGACACTGAGGGCGCTCAGATGTAAACGGCTCCTGGCCAACAAAGTCGCGCTCCACTGCCGCGGCCACCCCCCCCATGCTGACCGCTTTATCGTGATCGAACGGCGCACGTGGGCGGGATGCTGGCCCAAGGGCGGGCCGAACATCGACGGCACCAACGATCCGTCGCCACGCGCCCACTCCTGTACGGAGCTCGAGGCGTTCTTCGCCTCCCTCGACTTCACCCTGCTGGCTGGCCACTCTCCCCCACGTGACCCACGGGCGGAGGGCGCGGCCCCCGACGAGGAGGGACCTACCCTAAGGAGGCGGCCCGCCTCCCGCCCCTACTACCAGCACCAGTCGCGGAAGCAGCGGTGACTCCCGCTGCGGCCCCCCTGCCTTCCTAGGCACCGGCGTTCCCTGCTACGGAGCCAGCTCTTGATATCATTGACAGCTTCCCACATTGGGCCACCGCCCACTCCCGTGCCCCACTGGGCCTAGCCAGGATGCCTTGGCTCCCACTGCACCCTGGCCCTGGGGGGTAGTGCGCTTCCGCTACTCACCAATGGGCCCTGCTGGGAGCCCCCGGGATCCCTCCCGTGGCCCCTGTCCTCGCAGGACGGGCCCCTGCCCCCACGGGATCGATTGGGACGTCGGGCTCCCCCTTTTTTTCAGTTCCGGGCCTCACCTTTCGCAGCGGCCAGCTCTGCCTCGGGTGGTGCACAGCCTTCCTCCCAGGACCCACAAAGCCTCGTCCTCAATTCACCCCCCCTTGCCTGAAGCAGCGCGGCCTCCTCGGTCCCGTCCCAGCTGGGACTGCCCGCTGCGGCCCCTGCGCTGCCGCTGCGGTCCTGGGCCGCTTCATCGCTCTCTGCCTTCTGTCCGCCTGAGCTTCCCTCTCCCTTCCCTCTCTCCTCCCCCCTCTTCCTGCCCGCCCCCCCTTCTTGGGGGGGCCGGCCCGGGCCGCTCCCTTAGGGGCCGCCCTCTCGGCCGCCGCCGTTTCCAGCGCGCCGCCCAACTCCGTCAGCTTTCGCGGCTCCTTCGGCCTGTAACTTTTTACGGCTCCGCCGCCTTCAGCTCGCTCCCCTGGTCGCTCCTTGACGCACTCCCTTGTCGGTCCACACTGGCTTACTCGCTCTCCCCGCCTTTCATTTCAGGTTGGCTTGTGTCACCTTCCACCCTCACCGTAATTTCGTCTACTCATCGCTCCCGCCCGCCATCCAAGCTCGGATGGTTTGTGGCTGCTGCCGGCTGCGAGACCCTAAGCGGTCTCTGAGAGCTCGGCCGGGCGTAAATGCGCGCGCTCCACTGCCTGCGCTCGACTTTCTACGACCCGTCGCCGCGCGCGGGGCCGCGACGCCAGCAAAACAAGTGTGTGTGTGTGTGTGTGTGTGTCTGTGTGTGTGTGTGTGTGTTTGTGTGGGCGTGCCCGCCAGCTAACCGACCGCGTTGGCGTGTGCCTTCGCCGCTGATCCATAACTGTGCGTGCTTTCCTCTGCCGCCCGAACACACACTCGTGTACTTCAACATTGGCGCGTACGCCCCTCACGCCCACAACATTGAGGGAATGGCCACGGCGAGCCCGCACTCGCACACACCAATGCACATCCCAAGGCTGCATCTAGGAGATCTGACAGACCGCAAAGCTCAGGACATCAAATACGCCATCTTCAATGAAACAGAGGTTGCCGTCGTGCACTCTCGACTGTTCGCTTGCCCAGATTGCGCCGCTGTATTGCCATGTCGCTCATTCTGAGTAAGGGTCGCAGCACACGTAGCTTCAATTGCATGGCCTCTGCGGTCACAATCGCGGTGGTCGTGGCTGCGAGGGCCGTGTCAGGCAGCTGCTGGCCCCTGCATCGTCGTCATCCTCGGCACTGCGTTAACCTCCTCCGCGCCGTCGTGGCTACCCTAGTCATTGCGTTTGGCTTCGACCTCGTCGTCCTCCTTCTCTTTCGCATTGCTTCTCCTCCTGCTCCTCCTCCTTTGCAAGCCGCGACATCAAATCCGAAAGCACAATGCTGCAAATCCTGCCCAGCATGGTTGCGACACCGCCTCTCGCGCGAGATCGGCAGGTCGTGGCGAGGCGCCAGGCGGTAAGCTACCCCCCCCAGTGTGGCTCTTTCGACAGCCACGGCGCAACCTCGCGTGATGCAACCTAGATGCAGATAATTGGGAACGTCCGTGGCTACTTCAAACGGCAGCCCAGCTCCCGCGGCTACTCTGCAGCCCCTCAGCCCACCGTACAGATTTGATCCCAAAGCTGGCGTTCCAATGGCAAGCTGTGCGCCACCCAGCCTCACGCTATTTAAACCTTGCCTTTTTCTTCCACCGCTGCTTCGAATTCAACGTGTCGTCGTTTTTTTTTTTTTTGTTCTCTCTCTCTCTCTCTTTCGTTATCCCTTCCTGGGCTGTTTGCAGACAGAGCATACAGCATGCGTGAAACTGCTGGTGTTGTGTTGGACTGCGGCCGTCCAAACAACATCGCAACAACTTCACACGAATCTGCCGCTTCACTTTCTGACTCTCCACCTATGCCCGAAAACATGACTGTGTCTATACGTCTGTCTCTCAACCGCTCTTTTGCCTGAACATGTCCGTTCCACGGCTGACTGTCTGTGCGTCTGTCGCTGTCGCCATTTCTGCATCGGTTTGAATCGCTTTGCTGAAATGAGCTGCTCCTTCCAACCATTGATACATACCAGCTCCAATGCCTTTGCCAACACTGCCTCCCTCATATCGGCGCAGACGTCGCACCTCCCTCAGGCTTCAGTGGCTGCTGAACGCGAGGCCTTCAAACAATCCGAACAACTGCAACATTCATGGAGCCCCGCCTGGAAAATGCGAGGACGCCTCCAACGTCTCCTTGGACGTGGAGCGATCAGAGCTCCAATTCAATCTTACACGGACGATGCGGGAGACTCTTCTAGCAAACTTCATCCGTTCCGGACAGCCCGGTCAGGATGCAGAGGGTTGCACCTCACCTGAAGGGCCCACGCGCCTGATCATCCCATAATCTTACCAATCGGCGACCTACTCCCGAACCCCCAGTGGGCGCCTTCCCCTTGTTCACTGCTCGCATGGAGTCGAAGTCGGTGGCTCGAACTGGGTATGCAATCCGAGGGTGTCTAGCTCGACCTGGGCGCACAGTTGCAAGCAACTACTTGTCGGTGCCAGACGAGGCCAACCACAGCTTAGACGCCTCAACCTTTCTAAGCCAAATGCGACGCTCATTGGAATTGTAATGTCTTATCGGGAACTTTCGGCGGTAAGCAGTTGTGAGGGGTAGCGCGGCCCTGGAAATGCCGCTATGCGTCACCCCTCCAGTATATTCCTCTTCGGCTCCTGCCATAATGCCTCTCCGATGATCATCGGGTCTCGAGGGATCCACCGCTTGGTTCCAGCAGCCGACGGTGGCTTTTATAACACGATGCACATGCTGGCGTGCAGGAGAAAGGGAAGAGGGGGAGATGGAGGATGATACATGAGAAGGGGGCACGGTGCAACGAGCCAGGATGGTCGACCGTATCTTGGCACTGCTGGTGCTCTGGATTGCACCGCCTGGCAACTGCCGCTGACGTGCTGCCACCAAAAGACTCCTTTTCCAAGAATTCTGATTGACTTTGCTGGCAAGAGAAATAGACGAAACAATGAGCACGGAATGAAATGCGATTGCCTTCGATGTCCATTGGGGTTGTATTCCCGTTGTTCACGGTGATGTGCCGTGAATGATGCAGCCCCATCCCCACCGCCATAGAGGGTCCACGCGCATCGACGGCGAGTGCTCAAGCTACAGGTATCCAAGAAGCCAACTAAATACAGCCTGTAAGCCAGCTAGAGGCAATCGAAAGGCAACCTACACACAAGCGGGAAGCAAGCTCAATCAACTCCAAGCAACACGAGAGTATGCTTAACAGGGCAAGCTACACGAGAACAATGTGCATGCTGATGGCGGGAATGACACAATGGCAGGTGAACAGCACTGCGGTCAGCCAGCTAAACACAATTTCTGGGCAAACTTTAGCACACCTATTCGCAGGGCAAAAGACCATAGAGGCATGCTCGTTGCACGCTAAACAACGAAACTTATACATATATATATATATATATGTATATGTATGTATGCATGTATGTATAATCTGTACTAGAACCATCGCGCGCGCTTCGCGCGCGCTCAAGTTCTAGCTAGGCTTGATGGGCTAAATTATGGAACCTCATTTTTGTCGCTTCTTGTATCCAGAGACTCTCTTGGAAGCCCTGCGAAAACCTCGGAACCGTATTGGATAGGGAACTGCGGAAACGCGGAAATCATTAATTTCCGTTAGGTATTCAACGATTCGGGGCCCTCAAAGGCTTCCTGGTTTCTTTTTTGGGAGCAGAGGGGGGCTTTAATTGTGGTCAGTTGTGCAAGAAAAGACAAGGGGCGAACTTGGGAAACAAAAATTGTGGGATTTCCATTTTTTCCAGTTGCCGTGCCTGGGCTGTGGGTTAGAATTTTTCGGGATACAGGCCACGGTCCGTTGGGATGCCTCTCGGGATCTTCGTGCAAAAACAAGCATGTTGTCAGTTTGAAATAGAAGGAATCTTTTCAACTCATGGGATCATGGGATCTCGATTTCTACGGTGGTTTCAGGGGCAGCCAAAAAGACGCGAAGACGATCCAAGAGAGTGCCAAGACAGAGTCAGAGAGTTCAGCAATATTCCCGAAACATCTTTGCATGTGACTCCGAAGTCTTGATGGGGCTCGAGGAAGAGGATAGGGAGTAGGAGTCCCAACTTGAAACAAACAAAATTCATCTCTGGAATTCCCTGTTTTCAAATTCCTCGGTCTTTGAGCGCTGGAAGCGGGAAAACATGAGAAAGCGAAAAACGTCAACCAAAACCTTTGGAAATCGACGATTTTACCCTCGTCGGGCTCTCTCGGGACGGTTCCCGAAGCTCTCTTAGGCTGTTTTTGGGGCCTCGTCGGGACTTTTTTGGGGGCCTCTCAAGGGTCTGGGGTGCCTCTGGGGGGTCCCGGAGTCCTCTCGGAGGTCTCTGGAGGCCTCCTGCTCCGGCTCTTGGGCTCATCTTGGGCCTGTTCTGGGGTGGTCTGGAGCTGTCCTGGGCGCCTCTTCGGCAGTCTTGGGGCCGTCTTGGCCTGTCTTGGAACTGTCTTGGGAACCTCTTGGGCGGTCTTGGGGGCCTCTTCGGCCGTGTTGGAGCGTTGGAAGCATGAAATGGTGAGAACGGCAAAACACCATTCAATTGAACAAAACAATGAGAATTAGCGACTGTAGGTTCTCCGGGCGCTCTCGAGAGGCCTCTCGGAGCTCTCCTGAAGTCTCTTGGAAGCCTCCTGGGAGCCTGGAGAGCCGCCCGAAAGCTATCCTGGGTTACTTGGGGGCATCTTGGGCCGTTCTTCCCGTTCTGGGGGCTTCTTGGGGACGCCTTGGGCTCTCTTTGGGCGATTTGGGGGCTCCCCGGGAGGCCGGGAAGCGCGGTCGGTGCCGGGAGCGTAATCTAGATGTGATCGGGGTGGTCAAATTCTAGCTAGGCTTGATTGGCTAAATCATGAAATATCATACTTGTCGCTTCTTGCATCCACGGACTTTCTTGGAGGCCCTGCGCAAGTCTCGTAACCGTATAGGAAGGGAAATGCGGAAACGCGGAAATCATTAGTTTCCGTTGGGTATTCAACGATTTGAGGCGCTCGAAGGCTTCCTGGTTTCTTTTCTGGGAGCTGAGAGGGGGCCTTACTTGGTCTGTTGTGCAAGAGTAGACAGGGGGCGAACTTGGAAAAACAAATGAGTTTTTTTTTTTTTGGGGGGGGGGGGTAGTTTTGTCTGCCAGCAACTGCAAGAGACGGAGCACATGCAGGGATCCTGCCGTCGAGGCCGCCACAGGCACAGGCGCGCTCAAGTCCGAGGGGCGTTGAAGCCCTCGAACAAAATTACCAAATCTGTTTCCGAATGTGCTGAGCAAGCTGGCAACGCCGAAATTCTAGAGAAACTTGTTTCCCCAAGGTTTTCTGTGTGACCTCAGCGGAAGCGCGAACCTCGGCATTATGAAACAAACGTGCGAGGGCCATGCAAAACTTGCGCAGGTACTCGGCCCCCTGTCTTGCTTTGAAACCGCCTGGGGGCAGGAAGCCCTGGAACTGCTGATGGGGCCGATGGGTTCGCGAATAAACACCCCGTCTGGGGCCTATGCAACGAGAATCCCTGAAAAAGGACCAGGGTCGAGGTCCCCAAACATCAGACGCCACTGCGCACCCCGCTGACACATTGACGTGACGTGAAAGCACGCAGCGCGACGGCGCAGCAGAGCCTTAAAGCGAGGGAGCAACCATAACCTAAATGTCTTAGGGTTCTCGATACTCCAAGGGATTCGCAAATTCAGACTGACGCACGCAAGAGTGGCAACACAAGTGTTCATAACATTGGACACATCGACGATCGCTTGCAAGTGAGGTTTAATCGCAAGGAAACCGAAGAGGTGGAGATCAGAGCGAACAGGAGGAGCCCCGACACCGTGGTCGCGACACCTCGTCGAAGTGTTGCAAGGAACGCCAGTGTGCCAACCTCTGGCACGCGCCCAGGACAATATCAAATATCGATTGCAAGGACGCGAGAGGTCATACTTCTCTCCCAGCGTGGTGTCCCACATTAGAACAGGTAGGCCTAACTGGGCAACAGCTCTAGCCAAACCTCCTTTTCCCTGAAAAGAGATCCAACATCACTGGCGGGTCGGGCAGACTGGCGCCGCAGGCGAGGGCAGGCCGTGGCGCGACTGGCTCAGGAGACGCGCGCAGGCCTCGGCGTGCCTGCGCTGGGCGGCTTGCAGCTTGTGGAGCTGCTCTGTCAGCCGCCCTCCCTGTTCGTACCTGCGCACAGAGCTCCGCGACTTCCAGCGGCCCCGGCGGCGGATCTGCTCGAGGTCGCGCAGCCCAGCGGCGTGGTCGTGGCTGGGCCCTGAGTGGCGGAGCTGGTGCACGTGGCGCGCTCCCAGCTTTGCCGAGCCCAGCGCGCGGACGGCCTTCCTCCAGGCGTTGGCGACCTGCAGCTGCGATGCCGCAGAGAGAGGCGCCCAAGGCGGGGCACCTCCGCTGCCGCGGGCCGTCGCCATCGCCAAGAGGCCCTGGCCGAGCCCTGCCTGCCTCTCGAGGTCGAGCCTCACGGACGCGTCGAACTCCCCCGTCTTCGAGACCTCCCCGACCTCCTGCGCGTGCAGCGTCGCGGAAAGGAAACGGTGGGCCCCTGACGCCGAGGGAGTCGGTGGCACGAGGTCTTGCAGTCGCAGACTGTGGATCTCTCCTGGGCGGCCGTAGATGTCGGAGAAGAACCAGATCGCGTGCGCCTCCAGCGTGCTGCGCTGATGGGATAAGTAACTCACGATCAAAGCGACGACCTCGTAGGGCAGCGCCATGCGGCTGCGCGGCGGCGCCAGGTTGCGCCGCCCCTTGGCGGCCTGCTTGGCGAGCGGCAAGTCGTCAGGGCCCGTCTTGGCAAAGCGAGGGTCGCGCCGCGCTATGGCCGCGATCGCGCAGTTGGCGTAGGTCTGGTGGTGGCCCTTCTCGAACGGCGCGCTGATGTAGTCCCGCGCAGCGCAGTCCATCCTCATCGGATCGGTGGTCATCTCGCACCCCGCAGCCTGCTGGTGTTCTCCTGCCGGCCCGCGGCCTTCCTCGCTGACGCGGCGTTCAGCGCCGGCGTCCCTCTTGCCCGCTCGATCAGCCTTGCCTCTCCTGAGGCGTGGGCTGCGCGCTCGAGCCCGGGCGGCTCGCGGATGGTGCCCGGAGCACTGGCGAGCCCACCGCTGGCAACGAGGGCCCGCGGGCTGAGCGCCCCAGCGTTGGCGACGACGCCTCCGCGCCCAGGGCCGCGGAAGGCCGCTTGCGCGGAGAGCCCTGGGGGAGCGCCGATGCCATGTCTATCTGGGCCGTTCCGGCGACCAGGAGGAGGGCTATCAGCAACATCTGGAAATATATGGGGAACATTTGGGTTGCGATGAGGCTGGCGGCAAGAAGCAGGGCTGACTCCCAAGACACCATGGTGCTCGCCCAACTCCAAGACGGGCCTCGAAACGGGCTCTTCAGTCTCCCCCCGGCGTGGTGCTTGCCGGGGCCCGTGGGGTGCCTCCCGTGCGTGTAGTCGTGCTCCCCCTCCTCGCTGTTCCTGATCGTGCGGTGCGTGATGCTCACCTCCACCTCCTCCCTGTGCAACGGGTGCTCTATGACGTCGTGCGCGTGCGGCGTAGTCTTCTGCCAGGGGTTCCTCGAGGGCTCGTTCTCGGAAGACTTTGCGGGACCTCCCTTCAATGCAATTGCACACGGCAGGGCGGGGGCCCCCTCGGCCCCGTGACGGGTCATCTGCCACATTGTACTCGGGCGGTTCTAATGCAGAACCGACTCCCAGTCGCTCAGGGAAGTGCCCCAATGCGGCGCATGATTCCCAACGTAGCGTGGCTGTGGGCTCGCGTCCTCGAAGCAGCCGAGACCGAAGACAACGAGTCGCCCAAGACGAGCGACCGCTTCCCATGGTTCCGAGCGGCCCGAAGGGCATGGCGAACTTGATAGAGAACGGCGCGAGCCTCGAGGACAGGCATCCCTTCAAGACGGTCCCATTTCCGACGACCAGTGATAGTCCACTGCGCATTATCAAAGCATTTATTGGGTACTTCTGGGAACGAAAGCAAATCCCGCTCCACTGGCGGGCCGACGGCCTGCTGATCGCCTGACTGACAGGCGGGGTCGCGCAAGTCCGCGCAGATCCCCGGGCCGCGGGCTGCGGCGCCGTCGGCAAACAACGCGGCGGCGTGGGCGCGGCGACGAGGAGGCAAGCGCTCAGCCCTGCCATGGCGCCACCTTTCACTATAGCGACCAGCCTCCCGAACGGCGCCCGCCTTCCCGTCGGCAGGGCAGGCGCCCAACGCCCAAGGGGGGGCGTCAACGCAGCCGACGGAAGGCGACCACTGAGCCTGGAGGTCGCGCCAGCGCAGAAGGGGCGACGCCATCCCAGGCCGTGAGCTCCTGCCTAACCTGAGACCAGAGGGGCACCTCCTGGTGGTAGCACCTCTGCGCGAAGCGGAAACAGGACTCGAAGATGCTGAGCCCCTCCCTCCGCGCGAGCGTCGCGGCGATGACGTGCCCCAGCGCCCGCTCCAGATCTCGGCCAGTAGCCCGCCCGCGTCGGAGCAGACCCCGCACCGCAAGACGGACTCGACGCGGTCTCGAAGCCGAGGCCGACAGGCGACCTGAGGACGTGAGCGACCATCCCAGGATAGAGTGCTCGCCTTCGCAGTCGCCGACATGATCCTCGCGGGTGACGAGGCCGCGTCGCTGGAGCTCGGTCATCACCCGGGCCACGGCGCCCCGCGCTGCCTCCGCGTCATAGCCAATGCTCGCGAAGTTGTCGACGTGCCCCAGGTGGCGGGCGGGCGCCAGCGTGGGCGGAGGGCGGCCATCGCGCAGCCGAAAGGCGTCGTCGCAGCCCGCCACCTCGGCTGCCCGCTGCATCGCAGACTGGCACCACCGCGTGGCCCAGGACCAGCCCATCGGCACGACGCGCAGCCGCGGGTGCAGCCGGGCCGAAGCCTTGACGGCGCGGCGTCCCGTATCGCTGACCCCGACCGCACCGGCGCAAACGGGCCTGAGGGTAAAAAAGGAGCGGGGCTGCTCCGGCAACTCGAGGTGGTAGAAGGCGCCCTTCAGGTCGGCGCCCTCCACGGTGAGCAAGTCATCGCTGTCAGTCATCTCAAGCGTGCCAAACGCGTCGCCCGTCGCCGGACGGACTCCGAGGGGCTCGGTGAACATCTCATTCGAACGGCGACAGTCCGCCACCATGCGAAGTCGCCCCCCCCCCTCTTCCTGGCGGAAGATCTCGGCCCTGACGCCGTCGCCTCAATGGAAATCCACCAGGTGCCGATCAAGCAATAGCTGAACATAAGTGCACCACCTGCGCTGACCTCGCAGTAGAGGGTCGGAATGAGGTACTGGTACTGAGCTACGCCGTAGTCGCGAAGCCGCCTCGCTCGGATCGAACGCGCTCTGCAGAACGAACCGTTCGACCTTGGCTTGCCCGCCCGCCCCCCCGCGCGTCCGCCGGCGGCGCCGGCGCGGAACTGACGTCAGGTAGCGAGAGGAGCGCGGGGTCGCAGCTCCCGAAAGGCGACTGCTCGACGGCGTGGGCACGCCCGGCCACGCGAAGCTGCACGAGCGCTTCTACGGGAGAGAGCGACGAGGGCGGAGCGCCAAGATACCGCGCAGACTCGTCGATGTGGACGCGACGCATGCGATGAGCAAGCGACGGGCCCACATGGCGTGCAAGTCGGTCACGACCGCCCGTGAGAGCAGAATCGTGAAGCCAATTCAGGGCGTCCACCGCGCAGATCACATCGTTGCAGACAGCCTTCCCGCAACCCGGCCTCCTCCGCGCGCCTCGAGCGAGCCCCTTCGCAGAAGCCTTGTCCAGAGGCGCCGCGGCGTAAGGGCGCGGTGATGGAAAGATGCCCCGGGGCCGACGTCTGCCCAAATCGCGGACATCTTGAGCATGTGCTGGGCCACCAAGACCGGCGGACTGGAGGGGTTCCGATGCCGTGCTGGCCCCCCTCCGAGGACAGCGCGGGCGCCGGGCTCAACCATTCTTGCGCCTGGACTCCCGTTCCTCGCGGGCCAGGCGCAAGCTCGCGTGCAACTTCGCTTCCTTCTCAACATCGTTGCGGACGTGCTCGATCAACTCAGGCGAAACCATCCCCGACGAAATAGATCTCGACGCGCCCGAGAATGCCGCCTGCTCCTCCAGACTCATCTTGCCTTCGGCGCCCTTGCTCTCAGCGTCCTTGGCCTTGTCCCAGTGCGCAAATTCTATAGTCTGGAGCCTCCTGAACTTCATCTCTATGCAGATCAGATTCGCGCCGTCGAGGAGGTCCTGGCAGGTGGCCGCCATGATCTGCTGGCACAGCTGATAGTGCTCCTGCACCCCCCAGTCGGTGGCGCCGAACTTGCAGATCTGGCGGACGTGCCCTTCCGCTGCAGGTAGTTCATGTGCCACCTGGCGGTCCTTGGCCCAGGCAGCGCCCACTCCGAGCCGAAATCCTCCTGCCGCGTCATCTCCAGCATCTTGTGCCAAGGGACATCCAGACGGCCCTGAGCATCTCGGACGGTGGGAAGGACCCTGGCATCTTCGTCGACGGCCTTCCGAAAGAAAGCCTCCAGCGCCGCCGGGGCCACCGACTCCACGAAGAGCTCCTGGCCCTCAAGAAGCACGTGGATATCACGATCCTATGCCCGCCCAGCCGTCGGCACGTGACCCGGCACCTCGTCGCCAATGCGGTGGCCGCCCTCGCGCGCCGAGGCGCGCCACGCGCCGACGGCGTCCCCAGTGCCGCCCGCAGGCCCCAACGGCGCCGCGCCACGCAGGAGGCCCACCGCCGGGCCCGCAAGTGCCACCGGCACCACAGCGCCGCCGCCGCCGGGCACCACCAGCGCGCGCAGGTTGATGAGCAGCCCGAGGTTGCCGGCAGCCACGGTCCGCGCGCGGCACTCCGCGACGGCGATCTGCTCCGCCTCCAGGGTGAGCTGGGCCAGCTCCACGTCGGTCGGCCCCGTCCGAAACCTATGCACCTGGTTCGGCGCGATGCCTGGCGGCGGCGGGTCGAACGCCCCGAAGCAAGCGGCCTGCACGTCCGGGTTGTTGGCCAGCGCCACGATGTACAGGTCGCCGTCCGCGGTGTAGATCACATGATCAGCCTCGGACAAAGCCACCCGGCCCAGATTCAAGTGCTGGTGCCACACCGCCTCGCTGGCGTAGAAGACGTATGCCCACCGTGTCGTCACCGCCACCATCGCTGTAACCAGCCAGAGCCCGAACACGAGGACGAGCGTCGCGCCGAGCGACCGCACTGCAGCAGCCCAGGCACGCTGCCGCCACCAAGAAGCCGACTAACCCGCCGAGCAACCCCACGACCAAGGCACGCACGTCGGCGCCGACGTCCGAAACGACCGCAGCACCTTTTGCAAGGGGAGCCCCCTCCGCTGCCGGCGGAGCCGGTGTCGGCTCAGGCGCCGCGCAGGCCTCGCAGGCCGGGCAGGCGGGCACCGCGGGCTGGGCGGCGGCGCAGGGCACACCGCCGAGGCGACCTCCTACGCGGGGCACTGCATTGAGCACCCTGAGCAGGGAACGGGCGCGCCACACGCCAAGGAGCAGGTCGGGCACGCAGGGCAAGACGGCACCTGCGGGCACCTGGTGAGGTATGAGACCACCCCCGAAAACGCGTGGTCCGTGAGCCTCTCCCACATACTCAAGACTTGAGCGACATCAAACGGCGGCGGCCCTCAAGAGATCATCGGGAACCCGTGAAATCACGACAATCATGTTGCCATACCTGGGCTGTGGGTTAGAAATTTTCGGGATACAGGCCACGGTCCGTTGGGATGCCTCTCGGGATCTTCGTGCAAAAATAAGCATGTGGTGAGTTTGAAATTAAAGGAATTTGAATTTTTCAGCTCATGGGATCATAGATATCGATTTCTACGGTGGCTTCAGGGGCAGCTGAAAGGACGCGAAGACGATCCGCGAGAGTGCCGAGACAGCGTCAGAGAGTTCAACAATACTCCCGAAACACCTTTGCATGTGACTCCGAAGTCTTGATGGGGTTCGAAGAAGAGGATAGAGAGTAGGAGTCCCAACTGGAAGCAACAAAAACAATCTAGGGAATTCCCTGTTTTTCAAGTTCCTCGGTCTTTGAGCGTTGGAAGCGGGAAAACGTGAGAAGACGAGAAACGTCAACAAAAACCATTGGAAATCGACAGTTTTACCCTCATCGGGCTCTCTCGGGACGGCTCCCGAAGCTCTCTTGGGCTGTTTTTCGGGGCCTCGTCGGGACTTTTTTTGGGGCCTCTCAAGGGTCTGGGGTATGTTGGAGGCCTCTGGGGGGTCCCAGAGTCCTCTCGGAAGTCTCTGGAGGCCTCCTGCTCCCGCTCTTGGGCTCATCTTGGGCCTGTTCTGGGGTGGTCTGGAGCAGTCCTGGGCGCCTCTTCGGCAATCTTGGGGCCGTCTTGACCCGTCTTGGAGCCGTCTTGGGCGCCTCTTGGGCGATCTTGGGGCGATCTTGGGGGCCTGTTCGGCCGTGTTGGAGCGTTGGAAGCATGAAATGGTGAGAAGGCCAAAAACCATGAACAAACAATGAACATTAACGGTTTTAGGTTCTCTGGGCGCTCTCGGGAGGCCTCTCGGAGCTCTCTTGAAGTCTGTTGGAGGCCTCCTGGGGGCCTGGAAAGCCACTCGAAAATCCTGGGTTGCTTGGGAGCGTCTTGGGCCGCTCTTTTACGTTCTGGGGGCTTCTTGAGGTCGTCTGGGGGGCTCCCTGGGAGGCCGAGAAACGCGGTACCGGGAGCGTTCCGCAGATGTTTCGGGAAGGTGTGGGACCCCCAGGAGGACGGGGGGCGATTTGGTGAATTGATATAAGGGCATCGCTGGAATTCCTTTTTTTTCAAGTTCCTCGGTCTTGGAGCGTTGGAAGCGGGAAAACATGAGAAGGCGAAAAACGTCGACAAAAACCATTGGAAATCGACAGTTTTACCCTCTTCGGGCTCTCTCGGGACGGCTCCCGAAGCTCTCTTGGGCTGTTTTTCGGGGCCTCGTCGGGACATTTTTTTGGGGGCCTCTCAAGGGTCTGGGGTGTGTTGGAAGCCTCTTGGGGGTCGCAGAGTCCTCTCGGAGGTCTCTGGAGGCCTCCTGCTCCCGCTCTTGGGCTCATCCTGGGCCTGTTCTGGGGTGGTCTGGAACTGTCCTGGGCGCCTCTTCGGCAATCTTGGGGCCGTCTTGGCCCGTCTTGGGAGCCTCTTGGGCGGTGTTGGCGGCCTCTTCGGCCGTGTTGGAGCGTTGGAAGCATGAAATGGTGCGGAGGCCAAAAACCTGGAAAACAAAATAAGACAATTAGCGACTTTAGGTTCTCTGGGCGCTCTCGGGAAGCCTCTCGGAGCTCTCTTGAAGTCTGTTGGAGGCCTCCTGGGGGCCTGGAGAGCCGCCCGAAAGCTATCCTGGGTTGCTTGGGGGCGTCATGGCCCGCTCTTTTACGTTCTGGGGGCTTCTTGGGGTCGTCTTGGGCTGTCTTTGGGCGGTTTGGGGGCTCCGCGGGAGGCCGGGAAGCGCGGTACCGGGAGCGTAATCCAAATATGATCGAGGTGGAAAACGCCCCGGGAGGGGGCCCGTTTTTTTTTTTTTTTTTTTTTTTTTTTTTTTTTTTTTTTTTTTTTTTTTTTTTTTTTTTTTTTTTTTTTTTTTTTTTTTTTTTTTTTTTGTTTTTTTTGTTTGTTTTGTTTTTTTGTTGTATATATATATATATACATATATATATGTCTGTCTGTCTGTCTGTCTGTCTGTCTGTATGTATGTATGTATGTTTGTTTGTTTGTTTGTATGTATATATTTATATATATACTCACGCCTATACGACCACCCTGCGGGTGATAAGGAGGTTGGGGGGGGGGAGGGTCCCAACAATGGGCAACAGTTGTGATTGTTGTTGTGACGATGCCAATGGAGAGTGTTGCGTTGCCGCTCGCTCTTGAGCGTCGGTGTCGAGTTGTTTACATCACTCTTCGTTCTTTGGCGCCTTGGTACCATTCGTCCCTCCCCCTGGGAACCTGCCCAACCTGCCCAGCGGCGGCATGTGGTCACAGATTACTGGGGCGCTGGCAAAGGCTGGCGCAGCCCGTGCCCCCTCTTGCACTATCGATCTCGCTATCGATCTCACTCAATCGATCTCACTCGATCAATCTCACTGTCGATCTCATCATCGATGTCTCTCGGCCAGTCTCACTGTCGATCTCACCATCGATCTCACATGCGGTAATGCGGTAGTGCTTGTGGTCGTCGTGATTGTAATGGTCGTGGCGCGGCGGGCGCTGGCAAAGCGTGGCGCCGAGACACGTTCGCTGTGTCTACGCTTGCGGGGACTGGGGCTCGGATTGGATACGCCTGAGTTTAGGGCGACGCTCCTCCGACCAATAACTGCTGTCCACTTGTTTGGTGGACATGGGGGGCGCCGCTGGACTGGGGCCCGGCTGCGGGCTCGTCAGAACGGCTTCCCACTCCGCTGCCATGCTCTTCTGCAGCGCCAAGACGTCATCCGTGGAGAGCTTGACGACGTGCTCGATTGTGGCCGTTCGGCACGTCCCGTCGGCCTCGCTGGCAATGCCTGGCGCCGGGCACTCGACGGCTGAGGCGAGCGCGAGAGCTGTTTCTGTGTCCGAGCGGTACGTCAACGTCTTGTTGAAGTCGCAGTACCCAACCAAATTGATCTTACCATTTGCGCCCCCCGTCGGGGCGGTCAGTAGACACAAGGCCTCTGTCGAGGACACCTTGAAAACCTAATCAGTTAGCGCCTTCGTATCGTCGAAGGGCTCATTTTGGTTGCGCTTTGGCCGCGCGCCGGCAGCCGCGCCCGGTTTGCACCGATGTTTTTGGCACCGTCGCGGCAAACTACCAAACCTTGGGGCGGGCCCTCGACGATGCGACCCACAGGCGCCGGCATAACATCGCCGGACACCACGGGAAGGCCGTGGCACACACGCAAGGCACCCGTGGAAACCACTGCGTCCAGAGGCGCGATGCCCACCTCCATGATGCATCGCTTAGCCACCCCGTTCTCCTGGCGGAGAATGCCTCGAATGTTGAACCGGTGCTTGGAGCCTGTCAAGGACTGGGCGTCAAGCTGGTCCGCCACCTCGTCAGGAGTCGAGCAGTCGTAGAATGTCGGGGCAACGTCGGTGACCACGTCTACGCCCCCCCCCCCCCCCGGTGGCATCCCGAAGACGGCAATTCCGGAGGAAGAGGCGGCCGTCCTGCGTGTACATCATGTCCCGCTGTAGCGGCGCGTCCAGGAAGCGCCAGTTGATCTGAAACGTGATGGGCTGGGGGTGGGCAACGGCGCTGGCCAATGCCACGGCGCGCGTGGAGTGTGCCGCGGCCTCCATGACACTCGCTAAACCGCCGCCAGAAGACGCCGCCCGCTGGGCGGTGAGCACCTCGGCCGACAGACAGGTAGCGTCCAAGCTTGTCAAAAACTGAGCCTGATCGCCAGCGGTGCTGAAGTGGGCCCCCGGCCAGATGTTGATCTTCACCTCGCCGTTCTCGAGCGCGGCGCTGCTTCCGAGCGCAGCGGCGCTGGGCCCCGGGCGCGCGTCGGCGAAGTGCTCGCGCGCCCTTTGCCGCGCGGCCACCGCGATCTTCCCGCCGCCAGTATCCGTGAACTCCGCTTCGGCTACCATTAGGGGGTTGCCGTTCTTAGAGACTTGCCTGGAAGTGCCGATGCCGAGGAACTTGCCGCAGAAGTCGAAGGCCGCCCTTTGATTTGCAGCAGTGGCGTTCTCCTTGAGAAGCTCCACGATGCCCTTGATGTCCAATGCCATCTGCAGCCCCTTAGCGGGATGCGCCAACGCTTCCGTGCTGGTGGGAGGTACTCGGGTCAATGTGGACGGGTTGCAAGGCAAGACCGCCGACTTCGACGGGCCGCCGGTGAAGTCCGACTTGGCTCTGGTGTCGAAGCTCGGGGTCCGGAGCTCCCGCGCGGAGTCCGCCGTGAATTTTCTGAACGCTTCGACTGCCGCATTCCGGTTCTTGAAACTGAATGGCACCGCGCCGAGCATGTGCTGCGCGGGTGCGTTGGGCACCAAAACGCAACTGAACTTCTGCGCCTGCACTTTTTCGTTCCTCGCAGTGAATGTAAAACCAATGACCTTCGGGTCCAGGGCCCTCGCGTACCACTTGGCGTGCTTGGCCGTCTGGGTGTTCATGTTCTTCAGCGTCTCCACATTCTTGTCGAGCATTTCGGCTGGCAAAGCCTGGCCCCTCGTAGCGAAGCCGAAGGAAGTGCGTGACCGAAGTGGGCGCGTTTCCGGCCCCCCCGCGTGCCGAGTGCAACAGAATCCTTGCGCCGAAATCCCTGAGTGGTAAGAAAATTGTCGGGGGGTGGACCCAACGTCTCACTCAATCGATTTTACAATGGGCCCAACCATCGATTTCAGAATCGATTTCTCCCGATCGATCACCATCATCATCATCATCATCAACATCAACACGGTTCGTCATCATCATCATCATCATCAACAACAACATCAACATCATCATCAACATCATCGTCACCACCATCACCATCGCCATCACCATCATCATCATCATCTTCAGCACTATCATCATCACCATCATCATCATCACCACCATCATCATCATCAACATCATCATCATCATCATCATCGGGGCACCGACGGGACACCGCGGGCCCCCAGACGCCCGGACGGCAATCATTTGGTCCGGCCGCGCCTCAGCCACACGGGACCCCAGCGGGGCACCGGGCGGGGCACCGCGCGCCCCCAGACGCCCATACGGCACTCATTTGGTCCGGCCGCGCCTCAGCCACAGGAGACTTTCTCTCGCCCGCCCGCGCAGTTTCGCCTCGCCCGCTCGCGCGGCACGCGCGAACACGAAACCGACATCGATTTCCCGGTCGGGGGGCTCTCCGTTCCACTTCGATCTCACCCCCCAACCTCCGATATATAAATGTATATATGTATATATATGTATATGTGTATATATATATATATATACATCTACATCTACCCACATCTACACAGACATCCTATACACATGTAGCGACACATGAAGGCAAACTGATGTCAATCTTTTACAACTCATGTTTGCCTGCGTGGACTCCAAATCGTGTTTTTTTGTTGCACTCTCGGCGAACGCTCTACTTAGTGCAGTCTGTGAAGTGCACTCTACGTGGTGCAAGATGGCGCAATGAACTGCAGGCATCCGCGCGTGACCACCTCCCACGCTCGAGCAGCAACTCTATCAACACACTCGCAATTTGTTTGCACACCTCAACCGAATTACCAAGACAACTACTGATTTTGGAAGGGTTTCGATTTGCGAGACGCGCGTGTGGCCTGCATGTCCTATTTGACGCACTTGGCGGGCGCGCGATAATTATTGTTATTTTTCGACATGTGCAAGCGTGTGACCCGCAAGCCCTCTGGCATAACCAGCAAGCAGCTATGGTATGCTTCTGGGTCCCACGAGTGCGCGCGCAGAAATCTGGCATGTTTGGTTTAATCACTTGTATGCGTGTGTGTGTGTATATATATATATATATATATATATATGTGTGTATAGCTGTATCTATGGGTGGATGAGTACGGAGAAAAACACAAGCACACATGCAGTTTAACACTGTGTCTTGCAATGGCTGGGCAAATAATGGTCTTGGTAGACTTCGTCTTTCGCGCCCCAAGGAGCAAGCACAAATCATAGGTTTCCCTTAGGTTTTGAAAGATTTGGGCATTCTCGCCTTGTCAGCTTCCCGACGCTCCAAGACAGGCCAAGAGGCCCCCACGACCGCCCCAATGTCGCCAAAAACGCCTCCAAAATAACCCAATAGGTCCCCAAAGCGGCTCCAAGAGAGAGCCCAGACTGGAGACTCGACCGGACATTTCGAACCCTCGGCCTCATAAGCTCCCAGGAGGCCCCCATAGGCCCATAAGAAACTCCCCGCGAAGCCCCAAAAGGCTCCCAAGAGACCCCCAGGAAGCTCCAAAAGGCCCCCACGAGGCTCCCAAACGGCCCCCAACAACCTCCCAAGGGGCCTCAAAACTACCCCCAAAAGGCCCCCCCAAGAACTCCCTGTATCCCTTCACCGCTGGGGGTGGGGGGGTGGGGGGCGTCCCGGGGTGGTACCAGGGCGAGACCCGGGACGGGTGGCGGGGGATGGTCCTGGGTCAGGTACGACGCCTCCGTCGCCGCGGTTTCGGAACCCAGAAAAACTCCAGACGCGCCAACATTGAGTCACAAAGGGAAGCCCCTTTCCTTTCATCCCTTCTCCGCCGGGAAAGAGGGGCCCGGGGAGGGCAGGTCCCGAAACGCTCAGAGCCTCGATCCTCGAACCTCGAAGCCTCCACGACCACTCCTCCTCCTTCTCCAACCCAAACCCGCCCAAAATCGTTCCCCGCGCCCTTCCTGGGGTCAATCCGATGCACGTTTTCACCCCGTGTCCGTTTTCTACGGCCCCCGGAGCCTCCTCATCATTCTCCCCAACCTGCTCCCTCAATTGCCTCCTCCACCCTTCCTCCCTCTCCGCCCCCTCCTCCTCCACCCCCCCCCGCGTTTCCATATTCGTGGCCTCCAGGGTCGGCGGCGCAGGCCGTAAGGCCTTCGCAATGGTCTTGGTGGACTTCGTCTTTCGCGCGCGGCGGCGCGCACATGTGCACCGCTTGCAATGTGCTCATACATGATGCGTTTCTGCAATCAACGCGTGTGTACCGCAGAACAGAATTGACAGGGGCCAGCGGTGTCGATGCTGGGATTGGCTGGCATGCGGTAGTTGATCGGCAAGATGAACGGTCGTGCATAATTAACAACAATGTTGTCAACAAAAACCGGTATGCGGAGACCAGGACATGACAGTAACGGGTCCTTTCGGGAGGCCCGCGGGTTGGGCCGCGACCCCACAGGGAATCTTTTTCTTGAAGGGCCAACGCAACCAGACATCTGTCAAAACACCTGTGGCAGGCCAACAGGGCTGCGGATTCGACACGGATGAAGGATGTCGACATAGAGACTGGCTGGGACATTGTGAATTCTTTTCCAGGATGGACGATCGTGCAACGTGCATTTTTGCGCCCAAGGGTTGCGCGAAGCGTCGCAAGAGAAAATGCCAGCGTAGCCCCCTGACCTGCGGACAACTCATATCATCGGCCGGCCAACAGGTGTTCCATCAGCTCGCGCACGGCCTCCTGTGGCCGGCGCATGCGAGTGCCCTGGACGACGCGCTCGTTTTCGAGCTTCGTTGTCCGGATCGTCAACAGCTGCAACCTCCTCGGCCGGAATCTGTACAAACCGGCCGGGGTGCCGGCAAATCTCCTTCCAGCACGGGTGCCTGCGGGAGTCGCAGAGGTGGCTGAGCAAGGCAAGGCGAATTCCAAAGACATTCTGGCCGACTGGGCAGGCGCCGCTCGCCGCAGCGTAAAATCTCTGAGGGCATTTCTCGCCGTGCTTGATCCGGCGGTGTTGCGCGGGCTGCTTAGGGGTGTGGAAGGCTACTCCACAAGCATCGCATCGAAACTCCCGAATCGCAGCGGCATCGTCTGGGCTAGCGGCCCGAGCGTCGCACAGCGAATCCGTAAAATGCACAAGCGCCACGCACTGTTTCCATCTCAGCTTGTCTGAGAATATGAACTGGGTCCGTGCTGCCGGGTCCGAATCTGGATCAGGCAGAAGGCTACAGCGGGCAACGAGGCACCGCATGCGCCGCATGTCGTCACTGATCAGGCGAAGCCATCTCGACCGGCTCCCGCGAGGACGCTGCCGGAGGAGAGCGAGCAAGGCAGGCGGCTGCGCCCGCGGCGCGCGCGCTAGATACGTGAAGCGGGCGCGCATGAACACGCAGTCCAGAGACGGCACCCGGGCGCGAGTGCGGAAATCGAGATCGCTCTCACACGGCGCTCCTGTACGCATGGCGTCGTGCAGGCGGCGCGTGCCGCGCATGTGCACATCGTTCAAAATGGTGAAAAACGGCTTGGTGGGTACAGCAACGTGGAGATTGTACAACAGCCTGGACAGAACCAGAGTCTGGAACATCCGACACCGAATGTCCAGCGACATACGGGAAAAACCAAAAACCTTGACCGCGAGCGGCGCATACGCTGCCAAAGCTCTCTTCCGGCGACCGTGCGCTAGCGGTGCAATCGAGCCCGACAGGGAGATTTCCCCACCCAGGTGTGTACTCGGCGACTATGTGCAACGCATCAGACGAGCCAGGCACTGGAATAGATGGCGGGGCGCCGGGGCTCGGACTGCGAGCTCGCAAGCGCGCCGCGGCACCGTCTCCCCTATACTGGATCACCGCCTCTGTTTTCCCGGGGCTCCAATTGATCTCAATATTCAAGACGCGATAAAAGGCTCTGCACTGTGCGCAGGAGCACGTCGATAGCTGAATCAAGAGCCTGCGGGGATCTAGTAAACAAGATGAGTACGGTGTCAGCAACGAAGCCAGCATACAGCACATGCTGGCGCGCGTGCTCGGCGCCAGGGCTGGGGGCCGCTTGCGTCCAGGGTGGCAGGGGGTCACTGTCCAGCGACGGCGCGATCCCAGCCTCCAGGAGCGCATCGAAAATCATGTGCAAAGCTACGCTGAAAGTGGAATTAAGAAGCCAAGCTCCGTACTTGCACCCCTGTCTCCCCCCAGCCCGGGTAGCCGCCGCCTCGTCCACCTCCCCGTAGCTAGACCAAGATTGCAAGTGCATGTTCTTCAACAGGCGCACGACCTTGGGGGGTGCACCCCACTGCTCGAACAGACAGCCATGTACAGCTACAAACTTGGCTATCCAGTCCACCTGGCGCGGCTGGAGCCCAAGGGAAGCCAAATGTGCCCGAGGATCCTCGGCTCCGGCCATCCAGCCCCGAGTGACTTCTCGAACGATCCGGTCGAAAGCCTTCGCAAGGTCCATAAACAAGACGAAAATGCACAGGCGTGCCGATGCAGCATTTTCCAGAGCCTCGCGAACCAAATGTGTCGCGAAGTTCGTGCTGCGGCCGTGCACTGCCCCATGCTGCGCCTGCGGCTGGTGAGCCGTGTGCGCGGGCATCACGGACAGGGCCAAGTGCTGTTTCAGCCTTTTGGCCAAGTGATCCTCGAGGATGATGCCCCGCGAGTCGTCGCAGACAGCGCGATCCCCCTTATGTTTAAAGATGTCCTACGTGCGCCCGCCGGTCCACGAGACAGGCCAGCGTTCGCGCTTGATCACCTCATTGTATAGCTCGGTGGCCAGCGGTGCCATCACCGGGGCAGTAGCCGCAAGAAGCTCGGCAGGAAGGCCGTCCGGGCCTACCCCCTTGTGGCGCCCGAGGCTCATCCACGCATTGATGGCGTCCTGAACCGCCATATCATGAGAGCCCTCGATCGGGATTTCGTGGGGCTGGGCGCGAAGCTCATCCATTGTAACGGACCGGCCGCGGAACGCGTCCTTGAAGTGCTCCTGCCACCGCTGCTGCCGCTCAGTCTCATTGGTCGTGACCTCGCCGTTCTGCTGTCGCGCCGGGCGCGGGGCAGAGGACGGACTGGCGCCGCCGAGGGGGCGGGCGATGCTACAGGGGCCGCGCCAGTCGCGGCGCGAGGCCGCAAGCTGAGCCTCTGACGCCCGAAACTCGAGAAATATGATGCGGCCGTAGGCCATGTAGATCTGAATGAGCTTCCCGAGGAGCATGCTCAGCCGCTGGGGACATGCCCACAAGGCCGTCCATGTCCACGACCTCATTCTCAAGTCGCTCGCCCGCGCGCGGGCGCCCCACCCGAGCAGCGGGGGGTCAACTCCAGGTGCGTGCGGTTGATGGCATGACGCCTGCCACGCCGTCCAGCACCGAACAAGGCGAAGGTCGTTGCGATGCAGAACGGCGGCAACGCCGCGTCGGCGATCGGCTGTATCCAACGCTTACGTGGGCGAGCGCTTGGCCGACACATGTGCGCCGCGGCCGCCTCCTGGGCCGCGCGCGCGAGGCTCGACGCCTTGCCATTGATATCGCAGTGCGGGTCAAGAGCGAAGTGCCGAAGCTGACCACATACCCCGGCCATGCAGTCAGGGTCCGATAGCTTCCACTTGTTCAAGCGAAAACCGGAGGAATGACTCCGCGGCTGCGGATGCTCGCGGCGTGCACGATACCGCACTGCCACGCAGCGGTGGTCCTCGCCGCAATGCAGGGCGAGGTCGACCACTGACGGCGAGCCGGCGTAGAGGACCCCATCCACGCAATTGACGTCATCGCGGACGTAATCGATGCGCGCGGTCGTGCCATGTCCCGATCTCCACGTGTAGCCAACCCGGTAGAACGTGCTGACTGCTCGCAGGCCACACGACCGGAGAAGAGCGACGAACGAGGCACCATTGGAATTGGCGACTGTCGCGTTGCAGTCGCCGACGAAGGGCAGCGCGGGTCCGACGCGGGCGTTCCCATCCAGCAGGAGGTATACTCGAGCTTTGGTGTAGCGCCGGCGCAGGGTAATAACGATCTGCCCCAGGCTGTCCCAAAGCGCCGCCCTCTCCTCAGCGGGCCGGTGCCCGTGGGAGCGTGAGCAGAAATGAACAAGCAGGTGCCCACGCGCGCCTGGGAGGCGACCAGCCATACCAAGCGCGGCGAGTGCACAGTGTGAGCCTTTAGCTTGAAGCCGGCCGCACGCCGGAGCCACAGCTCGCACCCGTAGCATCCATCAGCGTCCGCTGCACCAGCATATCGCTCGTAGTGCAGACCAGGGCGGATCTCGCTCATGCGAACTCGCCCTTCCTGCACCCCAACAACGTCGATGCCAGCAGCGCTAAACTCCTCCTCCAGGACAGTGACTTTGCCCATGAGCTGCGCTCCGGCCACCTGCGCACGGGCCGCGTCGGCCTCGTGAGGGTAAAGGGAACCAACGTTCGCAGTGGCGACACACAGTACAACTCCCTCATCGGTACTACTGTCGACTACGGTCGCATCCCCAGAGTGGGGTGACTCATCCAGCATGGGCGCCGGAGGCTCCCCAATGGTAGGGAGCATAGCGGCCACGGCACTCGCAACAGAAACGGCCGGCGGTGCCGAAGATGCACCTGCACAGCCAGGGGCCGAACCGGTCGTAGAAGCAGAAGTCGACGTCCATGCCGCGGCCAGGGGCACGGCCGGTACAGACACCTCCACGGCCACCTCAGAGAGATGGTAAACGTCAGGGTCATGAGCTGAATAGCGTAGAGAGTCAAAGCTGCACTCCGAGCAAGGCGAGCCTGTGGTCGCGTCGCCCTCAGACAGCGCACCGTCGCCCAGGGTGGGCAATGTTACTCCGGCGACGGGTCCGTGCTCCCCGCCCCGGCTCGTGCCTTGGAAGGGACCTTCGCGACCGTCTTGATCACCCGGAAGTGGTCGGTGATGAGCCGCTTGGGCGGCTGCTTGCCGTTCATGCGTATGTAGGTGCTGGCTGGAGGTGGGCCCAAGGGCTGCTTGCCCTCGCGCCTCGTGTTCGGAGCCCCCCATTGCCAAGTCCTGCTGTCCGCGCTGCTGGGCGCGGGCCTCGCGCAGCGTCACGGTGAAGCCCTCGACGAGCCGCTGGCAGTGCTGCGTGGCAGCCTCGACGTGTGCAGGGTCGACGTACTCGTCGTCCCTGAGCTCCGAGATCATCCCGCTGAGCAGGCGCTGCACCTGAGCGACCGGTGCTTCCGCCAGCTCCGGGGCCGGAGGTGGAGGGGCATGTACCAGCTGCTGCTCGAGATCGGCGACTTCCTTGGCGTACTGCACCGCCTCGGCGTCGGCGACCTGCTTGAGAGCCACGGCAGCATCGATAGCGGCCTGGGCGTCCGCTTGGCGCCCCTGGGCCCTCGTCAGGGCGGCCCGGGCTTGGTCCACACGCGCACCGACAGGCTTGCCGGCAGCCAAGAGCTGCTTCTTCGCCGCGATGCGCTGGAGGATGGCCTCCTTGAGGGTCTCCTCGTCCTCCAGGATCTCCGCCAGAGACCCTTCGAGCTTCTTGATCTGAGCCAAGGTCGCCTTGGTGTCGCCCGGCTCGGCGGGCGCCGCGGGGGGCGGCGCCTGCTGGACGACCTGCTGCTGTGCCTCCACGAGCTTGGTCGTGATGGCCGTGAGCTGGTCCCTCGTGGACTGGCCGGCCTTGGGCGGTGGAGCAGCCCCCCGGGTCTCCCCAGACTGCGGGCTGCGGCCGCCGTCGCGCGGCGCATTCTCTGGAGCAGAGCGTGCCACGTCGCTGTACGTCCTCTTCACCCCGCACGTGGCGCAGGACTTCTTCATACCTTGCAGCTCCACTGCCTGTGCCCGTGGCCGGAGCCCCAGCCCCAGCCTCCGGACCACGATTGCCAGCCAAATGACGGCGGCCATGGCTGACCTGGCTGCTGCCATCCCTGCGCCGAGTCCCCGTTGACTGGGTGGTTGGCCGGCCGCACCGCGCCTTGTCCACCGCCAGCGCGCTCTGGAGCACTCCATGCCGGCATGGGTGCTGAGCAATCGCCGAGAGAACGAGAGCACGAAACCACACGCTGGTGCGGCTGGGCTGGGGTGTAGTCTTACAATCAACTCAAGGGCCACTCCCTAGTGGCAAGCCTTGAGCCAAAATGGATACGGATGCAACGTACATACGAAATATCCGCCGACCCCTTGTGGGTCTCCAGGCATGTGAGATTGTTCCCCCCCATAATCCCCCCAAGAACCCCAAACCGGGATTCTGACCCCCCCCGCCCAGCCCGGCCCCGCACCGAACTCACCCGGGGCGGTCTGGGCTCCCTGGGCTCGCTCTTGAGCTGCACGACAGCACTTGACGCCTCCCAAGAAGCCGCCAAGACGGTCCACGAGAACCCAAAGTCGCCGAAAGATCGTTCCAAGACGCCCAAGATGAGCTCAAAACGGCCCAAGAGGCCGCCAAGACACCCCACGAAGCCTCCAAGAGGTCTCCCAAGAAGCCCCCAAGAAACCCAAATCTTAAAATTTCCGTTGGAAATCGTGCATTTTCAGCATATCCAACTTGTTAGCCTTCACGGCGCTGAAAGCCGTTCACGAGGTTCCCAGGAGGCCCCAAAGACAACCCCAAAGAACTCCAACGTGGCCCAAGAGGCGCCCTAGACGGCCCCCAAAAACTCTAAGACGGCCCCAAGAAGGGCCCAAGAGAGGGACCACGAACCGCGAATTCCAGCGCTCCGCCCAACGAAGCTCTCCGGAGGACCCAAGGGGCCCCAAGCGGCCCCAAGAGGCCCCCATGAGGAACCCAAGAGGCCCCAAGGAGCCCCCAAGGGGCCCAAAAGAAACCCCCAAACGGCCCCCAAGGCCCTTGGTGGAATGCAGTCCTGGAGGCGCAATAGTTTATAGAGGGGTCGGCGGATGTGGCGTAAGCCTATAGAATCAAAAAGCGAAGGTGGACCGTTCAGTCTGGCCTATGCTGGGGGGGACAATCTCTAGAAGAGAGGTTCTACTGGTGCAGTTCACCTTGCTGATATTGAAACGGTCAATTCAAATCCTCGTGTAACCATCCCGCCCACCCATCCACCCGCAAGTTGTTGGCAAAAACCAGCTGGTCGGTGACGACGACGATGACACAAACAATGGTGATCTTGATGACGATGGTGCGGGCGATGACGACGCCGATGGTTGTGATGGCGACGAAGCTGAGGGTGATGATAACGACGTGGCTGCGGTGACGCTGGTGCTCATGGTGGCAATGGTTCTGGTGGTGATGATGATGACGAGGTGCCCGCGGCATGGCAAAGTCGACGACATCGACGATGACGGTGGTGACCCCGATGATGCTGACGGAAACAATGATACCGCTGACGATGATGATAGCGATTGTGCTGCTGAGGATGATGAGAACGTGCGTCCGCAGAAATTCAATTGTCCTGACATGCTACTACCGACAATTTTTTACCGTATGTGTTTAAACACCTCTGTGCTGCAATACACCTCTGTGCTGAAATGATGAGCGAACCCATTGTTTCGGAACGATTTTGACTCTGACGTGCGCGCGCGGCGGACGCGAGCGTGTGTCCCCGCATGGTCGTCGTTGACAACATTGGTCGACGCGCGATGGTGGTTGAACGTGATCGACATGCACGTGCAAGTTGCCCGCAACGTCTCATTTGACAGACCGGTACAGTACCTATGTATTCTTCAATTTTCAACAAATGCGCGCTCGCGCGAAAAAAAAATCGGGCACCTTCTTGTCCCCAGCCCAGCGGGTTGTCGAAAGTCTTGGGAGCAACTACTTCTTGACATATTTGAACAGATTTATGTTTGAAGGATTTGGATGTGCGCGCGCGGCAGCGCGCGAATGTACCCCGCAATGCACCTGTTGCCAGGGAGTCTTCACAACAGCACCCCTGATATCAACGCATGTGCACCGCATTGTGTTATTTGACAGGGCTGAACGGGGGAGTCTATAACAGGATGACCTGGCATTGTTCGAACTCTGATAGGGAAAAAAAAAGGATCCAGAACCATACGTCAGTCGAATTGCGAAAAAGGCGGCACAAAACCCCGGCCTCGAGGGGGGGTGGAATCTATTACCCTGGCAGAGAAGAGGGATTTATGTGTGCATCCCGAAACGCGAGCCAACGCGCGCGGCGGGCACGAGGCGGGCACTTGCGGCCACCGACTGACAACCCAGAAATGCCGGCCAACGCGCGGGGCGGGCGCGAACCGGACGCGCTGGGGGCACCGGGCGAAAACTTAGAATACCACCAGCACTCTGGGCGTAGGTGGTCTAACGATAGTCTGTCTTTCCTCTTCCGCAAAACCCTCTTCCCCTTCGGGGAGGGGTGACCCCTCCCCCTGGTGGGGATACTTTTTGCTCGCGGGCGGCACTAAACAACTGCGCGCCGTCTAGAAACGAAACAACAACGCAACGATTTAAGTTACGGCCTAAGCCCTGGTGGGGGTATTTTTTTTGGTCGCGGCCGCAGGCGAGAGCGCAAGCGGCGAGTCGTAAGTCCGGGGCGCGGGCCTACTAATTGGCAACCCTGGTGAGGGTACGCGAAGCGTGAGGAATACCCAATCCACGCACGGACCGGGCACGAGGCGGGCAGAGGCGCGCAGGGCGACCGCGCAAAACACGTAGCCAGCTCACGGGGCCATCGCGAGGCGGGCACCGACGCCGGGCGAACACCCGGAAACGTCGGCCAGCGCACGGAGCGGGCATGAGGCGCGCACGGGCGGGCACCAGGCGAAGATCTGGATGCGCAGGCCAGCAAGGAACCAAGGAAGAACCCCTTCGTGCAAGCACTGTTTGGGTAACCAGAACGCTCAAGCAAGGCAAGCTACATGGACACGGAAAACACGAGAAACGATATGGGATCTCATGGGGACCTGTTGAATTTCTCCCCTGAGATCCGAGGAAATTTCGCCGCGGAACTTGGGGGCTGCAACATATTGCCAAGCCCGCTTCCACACAATTGTGTCGGACACGCTTGGTAAGCCTAAGGGGAATGATGCGAGATGATGAAGTTCTTCAGTCTATTCGCTCGAACTTCGGACTGCTCGGCGGGACCTGGTGACCCACTGGGTGGTCTATCCCAGTTCGACGCGCTGCAGACACTAACAATGCTCTCGCGCTCCTGCTGCGACGTTTCGAAGCCGGGTGGAGGCTTTGAGCACGAGGAGCAGATGCTGGCCCATTGTGTCGACAGAGGCTTCCCTCGGACTGCGCGGGCCTCGTTTAGTTCTCCCACAACGTGTCCAACTGTTTCTCTCGCTCTCTGTCTATTCCTCCTCCTCTCTCTCGCTGTCTTTTTTTCCTCTCTCTCTCTATTTTTCAATTGATCCTCTCCCCTCCTCTCTCTCTCTCACCCTCTCTGGCATACGCATGATTGTGAGCGAGATCCCAGAGAGGATGGGCACAACGACGACGAGCGGGTGTGGGCGCTTCACGCGCACCCCTCGAAGGGGCACAAGTTTCGGAAGAACTGCCATGCAAGCTGACTGACTCCTGCATGCCGACACCACGGTGTTCGGACGTGCTCGTGCACATGCGGGGGGCAGGTGCTGGAACACCACCGCACTGGACAGTGTGTCGAGCAATGGTGCCACGCGTGACCAAGCACCTTACCTCTGGTTTTCAATCGCCTGCAAGCACAACGTCCTGACTACCTCACTGCTTCAACGCTGGGGTAAAAGGGGCAGGGGAAGAGGGTACGCTTTTATAGGAGGAGTGATCGTTCTCAGGCTGCGTTGGCGGCGTCTAGAGAGGCGAACCCCGAACTTCTGCGATAGATGGCGGTTCTGAGAGGGTCTACCTCCACCTCTGTGACATGCCTTCGATACTTCTCCAGTTGCGCCTGTGGCTTGTGCGAGGGGGTCATGTCTCTTGGATGACCTCCCCATGTTGCACTCTGCCTCGAACTAACATCTTCCAGGAAGACTATTGTGCTACCGATCTACTCGTGAGCCCTTCCCCAACGGCATCGCGTTCGACAAATTGAGCAACTCTTATTGAGGCTGCTGGCTGAACCAGACTTCCGAAAATAATCATGTAGCACCCCGCCCGATCTCCGACAAGGTCCGACCAGAGATGGTTCTGCTCCTGGGCGCCGCCCTCGGGGCCTACCGAAGAGCCCCAAGAAGGGCTAAGAGGCTCCCAAGAGGCCCCCAAGAAGGTCCAATAGTGCCCCGAGACGCCACAATACCGCTCGACGAAACACAAAATGGCCCCCAGACAGCCCAAGAGGCCTCCAAGACGTCCCCAGAAGCCTCCCAGAGCATCCCAAGAGCGCTCCAACATTCAAACATTTTGAACTTCCCAATAAGTTTTTGACAGACTTTGGCGTTCTCGCCATTTCGGCTTCCCGACGCTTCGAGACGGCCCAAGAGGCCCCCCAAATTGTTCCAAGACAGCTCCAGAGGCCTCCAAGAGGGCCTGAAGACGGCCCAAGAGAGCACCAAGAGGACCTCAAGACGGCCCAAGAGGCCTCCAAGACTGCCCAAAAGGGCCCCAGGACGGCCCCAAGAGAGGGCCCAGAGTGGGATCCCGAACGGACATTTCGACCCCCCGGCCCCAAGAGGCCCCCAACATCTCCAAGAGGCCCCCAAGAGGCCCCAAGAGAGCCCAAGAGGCCCCCGAGATGCTTCCAGGACGCTCCCCAAAGGACCCCAACCTTCTACCTAGGAGCCCCCGAGAGCCCCCCGAGGAGACCATAAGAAGTCTCCACAAGGACTCTGACCCGGAACCTAGGCATGGTTGCCCCGCGGCGTTGCAGGGGCAACGAACACGCGGGCAAATGCCTACAATGAAACATTATGGGCTGGCGGACGAAGTTGCGGATAAGAGTGAGAGGGTGGGTCGCGGGTGGGTGGCGGGCCAATCGCGGGTGGGTTGCGGGTGGGTCGCAAGTGGGTCGCGGGCCTGGTCGCGAATGGGACGACGACGACGACAACCACAACAACAGCCACACCGGCAACAATAACACCAACACGAACACAAACGGCAGTAGCAACAACAACAACAACAACCACACCAGCAACAACAATCCGCACCGCGGAACCCCGCTTCAGCCACGCATCGCCCCCTCACTCTGACAGGTTAGGCCGTGAAGACATCTGGAAGTCATGAATTCAAGAGAAGGCTTAAGACGCCCAACCAAACCTTTCGGGGTTCGCTGCGCGTGCCTCGGTAAGACACCGTGAACAAGGTCATGCCTGCCTGTTGGGTGCACTGTCTGGACGGTCCGCGTGCCGCTTAGGGGCACACCATATACATGTAAATTTCCTAACGCTACTCCGCGCGTGGACGTTCACACGCAAAGCAAACTCAGACATCCGCCACCGTCCTGTGCAGCGGTAAGTGTGTGTTGGGTCCTTGCTGATTCGTTACTTCGGCTTCGTGCGAAGCCCCCCGCCTCCAGCGGGCCAAAACTTATTTTCAGCAACGCCTCACACGGAACATCCCCCCCCTTCCCCGACGCATCGGGCCCAATGTGCGTCCTCTTGTTGCTGCAGCTCCCTACATTCTCGGCCTCCACGCAAACACGTGTCCACAACAAGAACTCGTCGTGGGGGCTTGTGCGTCTTCCTCCCCGAGCACCCGTCCCTCGCCCTCCCCAATCCCCTCCCCTCTCCCCTGCCCCCACGGCACGATGGCGGATGCGCGCGGGAGCGCAACTGGATCGCCAAGGAGGTCGGCAATCAGCTTCAAATTGTGGATGTAATTAGCGCAGGGTGGGCCACGGTACGCCAACCGAGTCAGCGGAAGACCGAGTCCAGCACCCGAGCGACCTTGCGCGTCCATTCGGGGATCTGCTCGGAAGGAAAAGGGTACGCCTAAGCCAGCCGCCCCCTTCTTCCAACCACCCTCCCCTCACCCTTCGTCTCCACCTCGCCTCTCTCTCTCTCTCTCCTCCCTCTCCTCCCTCTCCTCCTTCTCCTCCTACGCCTCCGTCTCCTCGTGACCTTCCTTCTTCTTCTTCTTCCTCCTCCTCCTCCTCCTTCGCCTCTTCCTTCTCCCCCTCCTCTACTCAGAATTCAAAACTCAGTAAAGCAAGCTACGGGTCAATTCTACCAACAAGGTGAGGCACCTCAGCTCCTATCCTCTCCCTCTTCGGGCGGTGCTGTCCATGACGGTGAGCCTCTAATCAACCACCTCTCCCCCTTATCCCGCAACCCCTCCTCCTCCTCCTCCTCCTCCTCCTCCTCCTCCTCCTCCTCATCATCATCATCATCATCATCATCATCATCATCATCATCATCATCATCATCATCATCATCATCATCATCATCATCATCATCATCATCATCATCATCACCACCACCACCACCACCACCACCACCACCACCACCACACACCACCACCACCACCACCACCACCACACACCACCACACCACCACCACCACCACCACATCACATCATCATCATCATCATCATCATCATCATCATCATCATCATCATCATCATCATCATCATCATCATCATCATCATCATCATCATCATCATCATCATCATCATCATCATCATCATCATCATCATCATCATCATCATCATCATCATCATCATCATCATCATCATCATCATCATCATCATCATCATCATCATCATCATCATCTCATCATCATCATATCATCATCATCATCATCATCATCATCATCATCATCATCATCATCATCATCATCATCATCATCATCATCATCATCATCATCATCATCATCATCATCATCATCATCATCATCATCATCATCATCATCATCATCATCATCATCATCATCATCATCATCATCATCATCATCATCATCATCATCATCATCATCATATCATCATCATCATCATCATCATCATCATCATCATCATCATCATCATCATCATCATCATCATCATCATCATCATCATCATCATCATCATCATCATCATCATCATCATCATCATCATCCTCCCCCCTTTTTTTCTTTCTCTCTCTCTCTCTCTCCCTCCCCCTACACCCGCATCCTCCTCCTCCTCCTCCTCCTTCTCCTCCTCTCCTCCTCCTCCTTCCCCCTCTCTCCCCTCTCTTGGCCGCGGCGGGGCGCGCGCCCTGGCTCCTGCCTGTTCCTCCCCCAGACCCCCCTCCCCTGCCGTGCTGCGACCGCGCCAGGACGAGGGCCTGGGCCCCGCGGAGGTCAGCGGCTCAAGCGTGGGGCCCTGAAGGATGGGGCCCCGAGGACAAGGAGCCCCAAGCGGTGCACCTCCGAACTGAGACCCCTCCCCATCCGCATGGCCCCGTGCCTCTGGGCCCCATCTTTGAGCCGCCGAGAGGGGCCTGGGGAGCGTCCGCCCCGCGATCGCGGCCGGCGGCGGCGGCGATCGGCGGCCGGCTGCCAGCCCGCGGGGCAGCCCGCGGGTGTCAGGGCTGCCTTTGGGGCGTCGGAGAGGCCGACGCCGGCCGCGATTGAAACGGCGGCCAGGGCGTCGGCGGACGGCGGGCGGGCCTCCAGTCGGGCCTCGAGCCTCTTCAAACGAGGCGCGCGCAGGGGTGCTTCAGAGCCCCCGCCCTGCCCTCGCGCCAGGGGGGCTCGGCTCGGCCCAGGGCGGCGCGAATTTGGAGGCAGCAAATCTACCAAACCACAAGGTCACGGTGGTGGGATTCGCGCCTCCGAGGGGAGGGTGAGAAATACGAGGGGGGAAAAGGAGGAGGCGGAGTTGGAGGGCGAGGAGGACAGACGTAAACCCAGAATGTATGAGGGATGCTGCAATTCATTCACCCTCCCGTTCCAAGGCCCCTCCTCA
>CAUYUJ010015527.1:534371-536871 GCA_963575745.1 Prorocentrum cordatum | reverse complement strand
CGGTGACGGCCTCGTTGTAGCGTACACCCTGGGCGCTCATGGCGTTCGCCTCCTGGCTGGTGCCGTCGAGAATCAGGCAGTCGAAAACCACCCCCTCGATGTTGCGCTTGGACTGGCCCAGCTGGAGGAGGAACTTCAGCATCAACACCTGCAACGTCATCTGTCCGCCCTTGAATCCGAGGTCCGTCTTGGCCTGGCCGTCGTTCTTGGCCCTCACGCGCCTCGGCGGCTGCTCGGCCACCCTCGGCGCACCCTCGGTGGGGAACATCTCGGCCCCCACGCGCTGCTAGTCCCGTCCGAGGGGCGGTGGGCCCAACACCTCGCTCTCGAGGAAAAGCTGCGACGGGCGGAGGACGTGGAAGGTGGTGTGATGTAACATGATCATTATACTGCTCGATCGTATCGAATGTGATATCGCAATACAGACAGCGATTTTCACTCGGAGGTGTGAATGGCCATTGAAATGCAGTGCGTCCCATTCTACATACTCTGCTATCCCATGCCGTGCGAACATGTTGACGAGTACTGTCTTTCGTAGAGAATGTTTGTTTACACCATGGACACATATTGCAGATAACGCATGTGAAGAGTGGGTTACGTCGGCCGTGCTCTCCCCCTCGAGAATTATACATGTGTGACGTGAGTGCCCCATTCGAAGAAAATGTTTGTGAGCACAGCATGCCGCGCTCGTCCTTCAGCGTGCGCGCAAAGGCGGTGAGACTCTCCTCCGTCGGGGGCTCCATGGCTCGAGCTGGCCCTCGAAGGCGGCGGAAGAAGGCGGCCTCCCCTTCAGTGAGGATAGCTGCCTTCAAAATCGAGGCGTCCACTGCGAGGAATGCGTCCCGCACCTCGTCATTGTGAAAAAGTGCGACATATGAATAATCCCAGTCCCTCCACCTCTCGTAAAAAACCTCCGTCCCACTAATACCTGCGAAACTCCATAGATCGATCTCTACTTGGTGCGCTAGCGGTGGGGCTTGCCGGGTGAGGTGTCCGTGGGGGTCCAGAGCAGGCGGGCCGCGTCCCAGGGTTCCCCAGAGGGCCGCGATAACCTGGGCGTGGGCCTTGGCATCACGGGCCATTTTTTGCACCCAAGCGAATCGACGAGAGGCCTGCGCACACCTAGTAGGGATGACCTTCCACTTTCGTCGAAGAACGGCATGTGGCAAACTCGTGGGGTGGGCTCCCGTCCAATCGGTGGCCTGCCCTCTCTCGAGAGTGCGCAAATACTTGGCGATAATGCTATCAATCTGGTCGGTCATCTTTGCCGTGAAAACGTAGGGCTCATTAGCTGACAGACCCGCTTCGATAACATGTCCTTGAAATGCTAGAATCTTAAGCTTGTTTGAGATTCTACTGCTCCACAGCCTCCCCATTTTAGCCCATCCCGTCTTCATCGCCGAGCATCTATATTGGAGTTCTTCCATTGTCGCGAGATTCCAAGCGTATCGACCTCCGAGATAACGAGCTCTAGCTAGTGCCTTCCCCTCCGTGGTGAGTTCCTCGAATCGTTTGTTTTCGTGTCGGGCATGAAAGCTAGGAACGATCTCCCTTTTCCCCTTGTTTTGTAGTAGTCCTACTTCTTGAAGGGCGGTATCTAAATGAGCATCGCTTTGACTCGTTAGGAGATGGGCCTCTCCAGCCTCTCCCGTCGGTACTGGTAGCTTATCAAAGATATCATCGGCAAACACTGTGGCTCCTCCGTCGAGCTCCCTCGCGAAGATGCCACACTTCAAAGGAAGAATGAGGTGGGGAGGGCGACGTCTCCTCCACTCCTCGAAAGGTTGCTGCGTGATCTTCGCGAAGACCACGGGCTCTTCACTCGATCCCATCAATCCTCCGCACCCGTGTCGTGCTACCAAGTTCTGTGGTTCCTTCCATGGCTCCTCCCCTCCTTCGGCGAAACTCAAGAAGATGGCCGCATGAGCGGCTCGATGAAGAAAAAAAGGCGCATCCTGCTCGCTAGGAGGGAGGGAGGGGGGATGAGTGAGCAGGGAAGGAAAGAGGGAGGGAGGAGGGAGGATGGAGGGAGGAGGGAGAAATGATGAGGGAGGAAGGAGGAGAACGTGGAGGATTAGGTGGAATATGATGATGCTGAGGAGAAGGATGAGGACGATGACGAGGAGGAGGAAGATGATAATGAGGGGGCGGATGAGGAGGAAGAGGGGGAGGAGGCGGATGAGGATGAGGATGAGGAGGAGGATGATAATGATGATGGGGAGGAGGAGGATGAGGAATCTGAAGCGGAGTAGAAGGAGAAAGATGCGGCGCAATAATAAGAGGAGGAAGCGCAGGAGAAGTATAATAAGGAACGGGAGACGGAGGAGGCGGATGCGGAGGGTGAGGAAGAGGCGTAGGAGGAGTAGGAATAGGAGGAATAAGAGGAGGAAGAGGAGGTGGATGCCGACGAGGAGGAGGATGAGGAGGAGGAGGAGGAAGAGGCGGATGAGGAGGAGGAGGAGGAGGAGGAGGAAGGGAATGAGAAGGAGGAGGTGGCGGA
>CAUYUJ010015527.1:436871-531871 GCA_963575745.1 Prorocentrum cordatum | reverse complement strand
ATTTCCTCGCCACGGATGAACCTGACTGCTGCGTCATGACGATCTGGAGTCGTGCCAGAACGCCATTTTTGGGGACCCCAACACCGCGAATCAACATAACTGTTGCACCCGCATAATCGTGAATCCTTCCCAAACACAATGTCTTGTAGGTTGACCATGGGAATCCGTGAAACTCCCTGGCGCGCGAATCCAGAATACAGTGAATGTGCGCGGCGCTGAGGCGAGAACCACATTTTGAAAAAGAGCCGCCCTCAATCCGTGAAGCTCTTGTAATATTTTACAACGAATGCGCGCTTTGAATACGACCCGCCCTCAATCCGTGAAGGTCTTACAATTTTTTGAAACGACTGTGCGCAGCGCTGAGGCGAGAGCCACATTTTGAAAACCACCCGCCCTCAATATGTGAAACTCTTGCAATTTGACGAACGTACACGGCGCAAAAGCGAGAACCACATTTTGAAAACGACCCGCCTGCCATCCGTGAAGCTCTCGTACATGTTGTAAAACGAATGTGCGCGGCGCCAGGGCGAGCGCCACTTTTCGAAAACGAAACGCCCTCCATCTGTGAAACTGTTGCCGTATTTAAACTTCAGTCATAGACGGTGAAACAATCTCAAGCAAAACGCCCAGCCCGCCCAATAAACCGGCATCGGGGTGCGACAGGAAGAAGATCTCTATAATGAGAAAGAGAAGAGAAGGAGGAGGAGGAGGAGGAGGAGGAGGAGGACCAGTGTAAATCCAAGGGGCGGGAACGATGTTGGAATTAACCCTCCCTCCAAGCTCCCTCTTCATAGGCCCCTACAGCGGTTCATTTCCATCGAAAAAACTGCCTCGTTGGAAGACAACAGTTTGAAGATCCTGAAGCATGCCGAAAGATTGTTCTCGGGATTCAATACCACGTACCAACCTGACTGCTGCGTCTTGACGATCCGGAATCGTGTCAGAACGCCATTTTTGGAACTTCAACACCGCGAGCCAGCAGAACTGTTGCACACGCATAATCCTGAATCCTGCCAAAACAGAATTTCTGGTACGTTGGTCATGGGAATCCGTGGAACTCTTGCAAACATTGAAAACGAATGTGCGCGGCGCTAAGGCGATAACCACGTTTTGAAAACGACCCGCCCTCAATCCGTGAACCTGTGGTAAATTTTGAAAAGAATATGCGCGGCGGTGGGGCGAGAACCACATTGAAAAACGACCCTCCCTCAATCCGTGAAGCTCTTGTAATTTTTGGAAAACGAATGTGAGCGGCGCTAAAGCGACAACAACATTTTGAAAACGACCCGCCCTCAATCCGTGAACCTCTCGCAAATTTTGTTAAACGAATGTGCGCGGTGGTGGGGCGAGAACCACATTTTGAAAACGACCCTCCCTCAATCCGTGAAACTCTTGCAATGTTTCGACACGACTGTGCGCAGCGCTGAGGCGAGAGCCACATTGTGAAAACCACCCGCCCTCAATATGTGAAGCTCTCTTGCAATTTTCTTAAACGAATGTGCGCGGCGCAAAAGCGAGAACCACATTTTGAAAACGCCCCGCCCTCAATCCGTGAAGCTCTCGCACATGATGTAAAACGAATGTGCGCGGCGCTAAGGCGAGAGCCACATTTTGAAATCGACCCGCCATCCATCTGTGAAGTTGCTGTCACTTTTTAAGCTTCAAAGTACTGAATGGTGAAGAAGTCTTAAGCGAAACGCCCGGCCCGCCCTAAAAACTGGCCTCGGCGTGCGACAGGGAGAAGTTATCTATGAGGAGAAGGATTGGAGGAGGAGGAGGGGAATGAGGAGGAGGAGGAGGGGGAGGAGGAGGACGAGGAGGAGGAGGAGGAGGAGGAGGAGGAGGGAGGAGGAGAGGAGGAGGAGGAGGAGGAGGAGGACGAGGAGGGAGGAGGGGAGGAGGGGAAGGAGGGGGAGGAGGAGGAGGGGAGGAGGAGGAGGAGGAGGAGGAGGAGGAGGAGGAGGAGGAGGAGGAAGGGAGGGAGGGAGGGAGGGAGGGCGGAGGAGGAGGAGGAGGAGGAGGGGGAAGGAGGAGGAGGAGGATGAGGAGGCGGAGAAGGAATGGGAGGAGGAGGAGGAGGAGGAGGAGGAGGAGGAGGAGGAGGAGGAGGAGGAGGAGGAATGGGAGGAATGGGACGAGGAGGAGGAGGAGAGGCCGGGGGATTGTGGAGCCCCTCGTTGTTTTCATACGGTTTTTATCAAGTGAAACGCTCTTTCACCCTTAAACTTTGATTTTGTTGTGTCATTTTTCTTTTCGCCGTGATCCCCTCATACTATATCTCTCCTCGTTATATCGTTCTCTAGTGTTCTCTCTTTCTCTCTGTCTCTCTTTGTCTATCTCCTGCACCAGGCCAATGCATGCCGATGCGATACAAATCCATTCCCAACCAACACCAATGCCAATGCAATGCCAATGGGGGAATCCTTTCGTTCGGTTGATTTCAATGAGAATACTGTGTGGATGATGTCATTACGAATCCTCCTTCGGAGGATTGCAATAGCAATGCTTATGTGTAGGGTTTCGATAGGGACCCTCATGTGGAAGGTTTCACTAGGAATCCTTCATGTGGGAGGATTCAATCGGCATCGTTCTTGTGGAGGGTTTCAGTAGGAGTCCGTCTTCGGAGGGAGCCATTAGGAATCGCCAACGCAATGCCAACGCATTGCCAACGCTTTGCCATCGCAATGCCAGACCAATGCCAAGGCGATCCCAATTCAATGCCAATGCAATGCCAATGGGGGGTATCCTTCGTGGTAGATTCCAGAAGGAATCCAACCGGAAGGTTTCAGTTGGAATCCTTCAGTGGGGGGGTTCAGTATTAATCTTTTATGTGGGGGCTTTCAAAAGGATCCCTTCTTGATGAAGGTAAGGAATCCTTCTGTGGTGGGGGCCATTCGAACTCGCCAGCGCAATGCCGAAGCAGTGCCAATGCAATGCCAAACCAATGCCAATGCAATGCCAATGGGGGGAATTGTTTGTGGTAGATTTCAATAGCAATCCTTCTGGGGCTTTCAATAGGAAGCCTTCGATGGAGGGCTTCGCATGGAACCCTTCTGTTGAGGATTTCAATTTGAATCCTTTTTGTGGGTGGGATTCAATAGGCATCCTTTTTGTGGGGGTGTTCAATCGGAATCCTCCTGTGAAGTGTTTGAGTAGGGCTCGCCAGCGCAATGTCAACGCAATGCTAACGCACTGCTAACGCACTGCCATCGCAATGCCAATGCGATGCCAAACCAATGCCAATGCAATGCCGATGGCGGGATTCCTGTCTTCCAACAGATTTCACTAGGAATCCTTATGTGCATGATTTGGTTACGAATCCTCCTTCGGAGGATTTCGATAGGAATCCTCCCGTGAAGGGTTTCGATTCTAATCTTTCTGTGGGGGGGTCACTTTGAATCCTTCATGTGGGGGCTTTCAAAAGGATCCCTTCTTGTGCAAGGTTTTCATAGGACTCCTTCTGTGGGGGGAGCCATTAGAACTCGCCAGCGCAAGGCCAACGCAATACCAACGCAATGCTAAACCAATACCAAGGCGATCCCAATGAATGCCGATGCAATGCCAATGGGGGAAATCGTTTGTGGTCGGGTTCAATAAGAATCCTTCTATGGAGGGCTTCGAATGGAATCCTTCTGTGAGGGCGTTCAATGTGAGCCCTTCTTGTGGGATGTTTCAATCGGAATCCTTCTTGTGGGGGTTCAACAGGGATCATTATGCGAAGGGAGGTGTTGGAACTCGCCAGCGCAATGCCAGCGCAATGCCAACGCAGTGCCAACGCAATGCCACACCAATGCCAATCGATCCCAACCCAATGCCAATGCACTGCCAATGGGGGAAATCCTTTGTGGTAGATTTCAATAGCAGTCCTTCTGTGGAAGGTTTCGCATGTAATCCTTCTGTGGAGGGTGTCAATATGAACCGTTTTTGTGGAGGGTTTCAATAGGAGTCCTTCTTGTAGAAGGCTTCGATCGGAGTCCTTCTGTGGAGGGTTCCATTCGGACTCGCCAGCGCAATGCTTGCGAACTGCAAACACTCTAGCAGCCAACGCACTGCCAAGCGCAACGCCAACGCAATACCAACGCGATGCCACACCATTGCCAAACCAATGCCAATGCAATGCCAACGGGGGGTCTTTCTTTCGAAGCATCTCAATATCAATCCTTCGGCGGGTGATTTCAATAGGAATCCATCTGTGGATGATTTCAGTAGGAATCATTCAGTGGAGGGTTTCGATAGGAATCCTTCTGTAGAGGATTTCACAATGAATCCTCCTGATGGGGGCGTTCAATAGGAATCCTTCTAGGGGCGAGGGCAGATGAGGCCACGTCGCAATCCTTTTTTCCGCCGCCGACCCCCCCCCAAAAAAACCGGATCATTTTTTTTTGAGGGGGGGGGAAAACAAAAGAAGGAGGAGGAGGAAGGGGGGGAGGGGGAGGCGGAAAGAGAGGAGGACGCCACAGAATACGAACACCACTGAAAGGGCGCGCGCGCGAGGTGATTTCAATAGGGATCGATCTGTGGAGGAGTTCAGTAGGAATCATTAAGTGGAGGGTTTCGATCGGAATCCTTCTGTAGAGGATTTCACTATGCATCCTCATTGTGGGGGCGTTCAATAGGAATCCTTCTAGGGTGGAGGGCAGATGAGGCCACGTCGCATTCTTTTTTTTCGCCGCCGACCCTCCCCCCAACAAATAAATACATAAAACAGGGGGGGGAGGGAGAGAGAGCAAAAAAGGAGGAGGAGGAGGAGGCGGAAGGAGAGGAGGACGCCACAGAATACGCACACCACTGAAAGACGCCCGCGCGAACTCAATGTGAAAGCCTCGCGCGCGCCCCCTGGAACCCCGAGGGGCTCCGCAATCCCCCGTTCTCGAGGAGGAGGAGGACGAGGACGAGGAGGAGGAGGAGGAGGAGGAGGAGGAGGGGGAGGAGGGGAGGAGGAGGAGGAGGAGGAGGAGGAGGGAGGAGGGGAATGAGGAGGAAGAGGAGGAGGAGGGGGAGGAGGAAGAGGAGGAGAAGGAAGAGGAAGAGGAGGAGGAGGAGGAGGAGGAGGAGGAGGAGAGGAGGAGGGGGAGGAGGAGGACGAAGAAAAGGAGGAGGAGGAGGAGAAAGAGGAGGTGGAGGAGGAGGAGGAGGAGGACGAGGAGGAGGAGGAGGAGGAGGAGGCGGAGAAGGAGGAGGACGAGGAGAGGAGGACGAGGAGGACGAGGAGGACGAGGAGGACGAGGAGGAGGCGAAGAAGAAGAGGAGGGAGAGGGGGGGAAGAAGGAAGGAAAGAGGAGGAGGAAGAAGAGGACAAAGAGGAGGATGCAAACCGGAAAGCTGGCGCTTACTCGCGACTGCCGCTTGCCCCCAGGGGAGCCGCTCACATGCTGTAGGCCGCCCCCAGGGAGGACCATGTCGCGGGTTGCACCTCTCGGCGGCGCCGCGCAAGGGGGACCGATGCGCGGCCCTCGATGTGAGGGCGAAGAGCGGTATAACATGCACTTTTCCTCCATCGGGGACGCCACTGAAAGGGGCATAAACTTTCCAGCCGCCTTAGGACAGGCGTCCCCGATAGCGGAACAAATGATTCCCAATCGCCCTGTGGTGTTGGGTCCTCGTTTTCAATCCGCAGCGCCCCGCGTGATTCCCGCTACTCCTCCCCCCCCCCATCTTCCCTCATCCCCTTCCTGCATCTGCGTTCCGCACGCAAATTTCAGCACGCTCCTCACTCGTTTCGTGGCTGAATCGGAAGCCAGACCCAAAGCCCCAATGGCGACGGTCGCATGTGGACGTCACGCTCGTTTCGGCACACCCTTCACACGTTCCGTGGCCCCAGAAGGAGTTCCACCTAAGGCCCCAGCGGCGTGCATGTGGGGGTCACGCCCGCTTCGGCACACGCCACTCACGCTTCGTGGCCCCATAGGGATCTGCACCAAATGCCCCAGTGGCGACGATCTTTTGTGGGCGTCACGCGAATTTCAGCACACCCCTCACACGTTCTGTGGCCCCACATGGAGCTCCATCGAAGGCCTCAACGGCGTGCGTGTGGGGGCCACGCCCGTTTCGGTACACCTCCCACACGTTCGTGGTCCCATAGAGAGCTCCATCTAAGGCACCAATGGGTGCGGCCACATGCGTTTCCCTACCTATTTCGGCACGCCTCTCACACGTTTCGTGGCCCCATAAGGAGCTCCACCGAACACGATATTCACACCTACGGTACTCACAACTACACATGTTTGGGTACTTCGCCAAGATAATCACACCAGCCCTTTGGGCGACAGGTGGTCTAAGGAGGGTCTCTTTCCTTTTCCACACCCCTCTTCCCTTCGGGGAGGGGGACCCTCAGTAAAAATCAGGATGCGGACCATGTGGTAAGAGATTTGGAAGTAGATGCAAGATTGGGCATCTTCAAGAACTTGATCAGATCCCTTTACCGATGCAATAGTGAACTGCCGAATCCTCAGGCAGTCCATGGAAATTGGAAGCCGGCGCTTTGGGCCAGACGCCAGCGGGACGCTCGCTACGCTCACACTATTCCTATTCATATATTTTCATAGGGCCTTCTCAGATACCCTCCCGGCCTCTGACAAGCCTTCTAAGAAACATCCAGGCGCTTCCAACCCAGACATTCGACGCTTTTTTGGATTCAATCCGCGGTCCCAGAGCTGCCGACCCCTTTGCTGGGTGTATTTTTTCGTCCCGGATTCGTTTTTTATGGTCCTAGGACCCGACAGCGGGCCCAGCAGGCCGAAACGGAAATCTGGGAATCACCACCCTTTGGTGCCGCCGCCAGACCTCGTCCGCTTGTACGTGGGCGAGACTCCGGAGGTCCTCGCGCGCAGCCGGGGAGCTGGGGGGAGGTGGTCATCGTCGTCGTCCTCGTCATCCCCCTCTTCCACCTCCTCCTCCAGGAGGAGTAGGGAAGGATCAACGGTGGAGGCTCGTGAAGATTCTAAGATCTGTAGCTGAATATTTTTCACCGTTGAACCTCCGGAGGAGTAGAGCATGGATGGGGTTGAAGGGCGATGCGGTGGTTTCGTGTCGTGGCGACTACGGCAGTGGTTTCTAACACCGTACGGGTCGTTCTTACCTGAACACACGCGGTTTCCCGATAGCGCGAATCGTTCGGTATCGGCCGATTTGGTGTCACTGGTAGCGTTCATTCTTGAACGCCCGCACTGGGGTGGCCGCCACATCGACACGTTACGAGCCTGTCGGAAGGGAGGGTGTGGAGGAACGCGCGTCAGCACCAAGGCAGTGTCGCTGAAGAGAGTAGTGGCGGTGTGGGATACTGCGCCGCTGAGCAAACATAGGCCAACTTGCCAAGTCAGGAGGAAAGAGGAGGAACAGGATGAAGGATGAATTGGGCGTAAAAAAGGCGCTAATGGGGCCGTCAAGAAGGTCGTGGGGCGGAGACATGGAGAGATAACGTTTTTTTGTTTTGCTTTGCTGAGCGTTTTGGCAAGCTTTGTTTGGGCGAGGGTCATAATCAAACGCTAGCTCCCAGAGCGCGGGTGGCAACGCGCGGGGGCCGAACGGAGACCCGAAAAAACGCGAGCGAGGGCCGCGAAAGACCGACCGCAGCGAGCGGAGGGGCCGACCGAGGAGGGACGGAGGGCCCGAAACCAACGAGGGACAGCGCTGACAAGCACAGGCAAGCAGCAAGTAAGCGCGCTGGTACCATCTCTTAGAACGATGCACCATTTGGAACTGCCAAGTCCCGATAGCAGCGCGCGCGGCCAAACTTTCCTTTAGCGCCCTCCCCCGCGTAGTCTTCAAATGCCTCCCCGGCCCGCCGTTCAAGGAAAAAGAAAACCTACCGCCGAGCCAGGCGCTGCGGGTGTCTGGCTGCGCCACGGCTCGGCACTCGATGGGGGCTGACCTTGCGCGGCGGGCCTGGGCTGAGGGGAAAGGTCTGGCGGTGGACTGTCATTTGTGTCAAGTGACAGGAAGAGAAGGCAACGAAACAGCTTTGGACTTCTCTTGGCCTCCTTGCGAACCTGGCGCGCGCCCCTGGGAGGGGCGCCTCCCGCGGCCGCGAGTGGGTTCAACGAGGATGAGATGAGGTGAACAGAATTAAACGTCCTGACAGGCCGACCAGGACACGCGCTTGCAAACCAATCAAGTCTTGCGGAGTTGGGTCCAAGAACGGTGCCCGCATCGAGCAGGCATTGCAGACAAGGCGTGGGGCGCGCGGGGGCCTCCGCCTCGAGTGGGAACCATCCCCCTCCAATGAAACCCACTCCACCCACCCCAACTAATGGCCCTCGAAGAATCAATCTGGGTCAAAAAAACCCGGACACAAAATAATTCGTTCGGTTTTGGAAAGACATGCGCAACGATGGCTTGGTCAATGAGTGCGGCCGAGCCTAGGTGCGCGCCGCGCCGAGGGTGACGACCATCTCTCGTCTTATTTAGCTTACAAATAATTCCAAGGGCTCCTGGGCGGCCCTGGCAACCAAATTTCAAATCGGCAACATTTTTCGGACTATATCGACCGCGGCGTTCACGGGGAATGTTGTCGGAGTGCCTCCAAAAAGCGTGCCCGCCACCCATTGGGTCTGTGCACATGGTTCGAAACAGCTGTTGTTTGGAAACGTAACTAGACCAGCTACTCGCGCACCTGAGCCGCCCCATGCTTGGGCCCCCAAAGTGCTCATGTAAAGCACCTTCGCCGGAGAGGATGGGCGAAGGGGCGGGCGGATCAGGATGGAGGTTCAGTGTCGGCCTGCCAGACATCGTTTGGGGAGTGCTGGAATATCCAATTTATGCAGTGACTGACATGCCGCGCGATATGCGTGACTGAAGCACTAGGCCGAGAGGCGCGATCTAGCGTGGCCTGATCCTCGAAGTGGAGAGCCGCCCCTAGCTTAGCCAGACGGCCGGCCTCCCGATTGTCCTCGAGGTGGTCTCCTGCCGAATCTGGGTCGGGCGATGCAAATGGTATCCTATATCGGACGCGACGCGATGGGCCTCCCTCCACAAGGAGCAGTAGTGGGCCCATCCGTACGTGGTGGCCTCAACGCCGAGGTTCCGCATGTCTGCCAAGTCTGGCGCGTCGGTGATGTACTCGTGCTGAGGACTAGGGGCAGCATGTGTTGAATAGAAATTGAACGCGTGCAGCTCTGCGCCCGGCGCGTGTGTCCTGGCGCAATGGGGGAAGGGCCCCGTAAGCCGAGGCGTTGAACCCCGGCCCGTCAAAAGAAACACACCCCAGCCTGATGGAAGCGTCGGGGGGGGGGGGGGGGCGCAGATTTCCGGGCCGTCTCCGTGCGCGGGCGACGAGAATATCGGCCCGTCGCGGGACACAACCCAAATGGGCTCGGGGGAAGGAGGAGCAGCGAAATTGGAGCAGCGATGGCCACGGGCCAGTGCGATGGCCCATCTGTCCCGATGCTGCTCCAGACATCGACTGAGGGCTGGTGCCGCGCCAAACCAGAATCGAACGTCAGATGAGCCAACGCATTCATGTGGGATGTGGAAGATAGGGTGAATTGGGATTGCCACGCAGAGGGCACTGACGCTTAACGTAACCCCCCCTGCTAAGCCGGCGCGCAGAGCGCGATGCTGGATGTCGCCCCAACCCTGGTTTTCTTGCTCAGTACGACCCGGAGGGCATCTAAAACGGGTGGCCCAGTCAAATGCTGATGCAATGGGTGGCGATTTGAAGCCTGTTGCCATGCCCAGACATGGGCTGCGCGGATCATTGGGGCTACAATCTCGAGGGGAAGTAATCGTAATATCAATCGAAATGCCCATGGCAATTTTCCAAACAGTCGGGGGCGCAGGCGACCGCCAAGTCCGAACCGGGTAGTGACCAAGATTTCGCCACGGCCAAGGAGAGAGGTCCACGGTGACACCTGAAACAGAGATGCAATCGCCGACTCCAGAACTCGGTAAATAATGCCCCGTGGAAGTAGAGGCACCCACCGAGAGACGATCCAGATACGCGCCAATTCGGCATGGGCGTCGAGGGCAGGATCTATGACTCCCGCGAGGGCTAAGTCCATCGTGACGGATCGACGCTTACCTGTGCCAAGACCAGCATAATAGACGTTTCGTATCTGGTTGATATGGTAAGAGCTCAATGACCTAACAAGACGACGTGCTTTGTCCGTGACGCTCTTGAATCGAGCAGTCGACGCAATCCGAAGTCGACAACCTCGACGCACCTGGTAGTCGATGCCTGGGTTCCTGCAAGAAAGCCGATCTTCGTAGGGGCTAGATAGGATCGCGCATGAAGGGATGGATGCAATGGCGGAGAGAATTGCAATGGCAAAGGGAAGATGCAGGGACAGGGGGCGAAGGAATGGAGGGACGGAGTATGAAGACTCAGTGTGTGTGTGTGTGTGAATGTGTGGATATGGGGGTGGACCATTGGAACCCACTGCCAGCCCCATGCGGGGCTTTGGCAGCGAGGAGAAGGGCAAGTCCCGATTAGCACAGGCCCCGTGCGGGACCTGCGCAGGGACGCTTCCCCCCCGCGCGCACCTATGGAGGAACACGCGTATGGGGGAACACCCGCACCTTACCTGTGATGCGGGGGGCCTCCTTCAGGCTGCCATTTCCAAAGGGGGCCGCAGCGAAATGCGTCACGCTGCATGCTGCAAGGCCCCAGCAGGCAACCAGCCTGGCACCGTGCCATGCTTCTGCGTGGTCAGTTAATGGTACCGCGGGGGACGATGCCCCAGGACCGTAAGTATCCGGAACGTGCCATGGGATACTGGCCCGCACATCGCATCACATGCGCCGCGCGTGGCTCGAGCACTTTCTATGACGAAACTGGGCGGGTGGGCCCGGGGAAAGTTTCGCCAAGGCTCGAGCCAGCGGCTACGGACAGCGACGAAGATGGTGACGATGATGATGCTGCCGAAGACGATGAAGTCTCGGCCATGGGCCATGCCCGCGACACACCGAATCTGTCATGGCTGGTTTTGCTGGGGTCCCCGGGCCTCCGGCCGGGTTGACGTCACCGCGCGAGCACAACAGAAAACGGGTTGCACTTGAGACGCGATTTATTCCTCAGGTGCGCCGTGCAGGAGGCCATCATTGGGCCCCTTGCTCCAAGTCCCGGCCTTCGGTGGCAATCTAAACGGTCGCCGGCTGGGGCGGCCGACCGACGATGAGACTTCCGCATCCCTGCGATATCCCCGCCCCGCGAAGATCATACTGACAGGCTCAGCCCCCCTTCAACCTGATGTCAGTCTACCAACAACGGCCCCGTGGCGAGGCGTCTCAGCAGCAATGCTGCGCGCCCGGGAGGCAAGCAATGCAGGCAGCGCCTACCTCTCCTGAGACAAGGGTAGATGGTCGAAGCGGATCAACTTACTCATGGGGAGGCGTGAGGCCTTTGGACCCATATTCAATGCCTCCGCTCTCGTGCAAATGCCCAGGACCTGAGCGTCATCAGCCGCGAGACCCGCAAGTCAGGGTAGGCTCGCAGTGCAGATATCAACTCAGGCATGAGCATGATGCGCATTTTCAAATCGGCGAAAGAACAACCAGCAACTAGGAGTAATCGCAGCTGAGATCCATTCCCCGACGATTCTGCATTTAGGGTGCGAGGAAACCGGCCGGGACGAATAGTAAAGCCCCGCAACTTGAACAGCGAGAGCAAAGCTTCATCAGGCAACCAGGCATGGTGGCGAGGGTGAGTCCCATCCAGACCGACAGAGGTGCGAGCGCGACTTCTGCGACGCATCCGACGATCTGTCCAGCGACGGCATTGGTGGGGACGCGAGATCGCCAGGTGGCACAGGAGGTAAGGGCAGGCCCTGACATGGGTCATCACGTGGTCCGACGGGCGGCATTGGATCCCGCATCCCATGCCGGAGCTGCTCTCTGGCCTCAAGGTGATGGGCTGGGGCGCCTCGAGGTGGGTCATCGACGGGGGGTTTCTGGATGGCGTCGAAGGCGTTCCAGTTCATGCTGCCCCCGACGAAACTGTGCGCGGCAGGCCCCCCGCTGCTTGACAGACTTGATGGCCCATGCGCACCAACTCGGATAACGCTTGGTCGATGCGGCCTTCTTCAAGCGCAGGGGCCTTGCCAGACAGAGAATCCTTCAACCGAGAAAGAGTGCCCAGATCTAGCTGCTGAAGTCGGCGTGCGTGCGTGCGCCGCTATGGCCGGTCTGGAGGGGGCTCTCCATCTCGCGCTGATGGGTGGCGCCGTCTGATTTTTCGAGCCGAGGCCGCGGATGCACCCCGTGATCGTTTTTCTGCCAGATGCAGCGAACTGCCCAGGCGGTTGGCCAGATACCTCCAGAGCTTGCCCTCAAAGCAGGAAGCAACTCCACCTGGGAACAATGACGAAGCGGATACTTTCACGGTTTCGAAGTTGTTCACCCGGCTTCTCGCTGACAGTTGGGTCAGGAAGTTTATGCGCTCCAACCGACTCCGATGCCGAGGTTTTCAGCCACTGCGAGGTGCAGCGATCAAGCTCAGGGAGGGGGCCGATCGCTTCTGCACCCCGAAGGAACCAATCCCAATTCGGGGGGCAATGCGAGCAACCAAAAGGCCGCTGAACAGGGGTAACTGGAGGCCTCCGGAAGATAGTGACCATATCCTCTCCCCTGGAACCTTTTCTATGCAAGGGCACTAGTGATGCTCGGGGCTCAGGGGAGTACGCAGCGCCTGACGCGAAGTCAGGGCCTGGAAAACATGGCGTGCCATCGAATAATCTATCCTGGACGTGCCGCCCGCGCTCTCGTAGGTGTGACAGTCAGGGGCAACTGCAGCGCCTCTAACTAGCTCCAAGACGCCTGTGGCTTCCCATTCCTCTGGGGAGAGATCAGGTGCGGGGTCCCAGTGGTTCGGGCAGCAGCAGCCACCTGCAACAACAACCGAGCATTCTGGTCCACAGCTCCTCCCCTTTGCACAATTGCAAGTTTATCCCGGGATCGCCCGTGCTCACGAGACCGTGCCATAACTTTACTATACAGCGCTCAGGAGGAGGTCGAGTTACAATCTGATCAGAGGGAATGTCAGAGAAACAATTCGAGTGCTGAGAGACCAGAGCGACCCCGCAACTAAGACCTCCCATCGACGTACGAACAGGGGCGAAGCGTGCATCCGGGCGTGCAAACCACAAACGATGGTCACTCTTCACTGTAGCTACTAGACCCTCGGGAGCCCGACAGAGTTCCTGAACGCCGACAGCATCACATTTAGAGAGGTGCGCTGCCAAAGAACTCTCAGCATCCGTCCAACTCATAACATTCATGGGAAGCAAGACCCGGTAATGACGTCTCCGAGACTGCCCTGGTAGGTAACTGCTACAGACCAGACTGGCCAGAAAAGACGTTCCGATAAGTAGTGCCATCATCCAATCCTTTCTCTGCTGCTGCTTCGACAAACGCTTGCGCCTCTGCCGATGCGATGGGAGACGAGTCTGCCTAAGAGGAGCCTGGGCGTGTCTGCTGTGGTGCACGGGCTGCCCGCTTCTGCGGGGCGGCAGCAGATGCTCGCGTGGGCGGCGCGCCCGCCCGCGAGGAAATATCACCAGTCCCGACGACCATAGACCCACTGCCTCTGTCTCTTCCTCGCGCTGCTGGCGCTGCCACTGCTGACTCTGGCAAGGGTGCAGGAGGCGCGTGGGCAGAGCGGGGGGGCCGGGTGAGGCGGGCGAGCGGAAGGGCGATCGCGTGCCGATAGACTGAGACCCGCTGCCGACAACCCACCAAGCTGACCGAGGGCTTGGGCAATCAGGGGGAAGGCGCTGAGCCGACATGGGCAGATGCTTGGCACGAGTGTCTCTAATGACTGACAAGTCACTGGGTGCAGACACTGCAGCGTCGACCTCTGGATCGGGATCTAGAGGCTCCTCGAGACCACCTCGCCAAAGCTCGTGCGCAGGCCGCAAGCGATCTCGCCTAGCTTCAAGAGTGGATTTCCATTCCAGCATCTCCGGATATCCCTCATCAAGCTGCTCCAGACTATCCTCTGCTGGCTCAACCTTCCTGGTAGCCCAGCGCACCCTCTGAGACAAGCGAGCGCGCTGCTGGGGAGGGGGGGGGGGGATGGCCGTCTCCGTGTCGCGGACTGAACGCGGTCAATCTCGCGCGGGCCCTGGACAGTAGTGACGAGAATCTGAAGGCTATCAAGATAGGGCTGCTTTGTCTTGGCCAAGGGGGTCCAAGTCTGCAGCCGTAACTTCTAGCTCGCCATCGCCTCCCACGTCGTCGTTGTAACGAGCGGCGGCAAGACGATCGCTATAACAATCAGAACTGGCATCAGACACGTCATGAACAGGACGCGGACCTCATCGTCCATAAGGGGCCTCGATGCGCCCCTCGAACGCGCGGGCGTCTTCCCGGCGCGGCGAGGCAAGGCGGCGCGAAGCGGCTGCTGGAGGCGGGGCCGCCCCGCCCGCGGCGTCGGCCGCCCCTTTCTTATGCTTGCTCTTGGCCTCGCTCTTTCTCCTTCCTCTGCCCCTTCTCTGCGCGCGGACCACCTCGCCCCGCGGCGGCTCCTGTCCCGAGGGGGCGCGACCAGGACGTCGCGCCTTGCAAAACAGATAAGTCTTGCGGGGATTGGACAGGTGGGCCCAGGACGTTGCCAGCCTTGCAGCAGGCGTTGCAGACGAGGTGGGGCGTGGGGCGCGCGGGGGCCCTCTGCCTCGAGGGGCGGTTTGATCGAGCCAGCCCCGTCGGCTGCGTCCAAGCGCTGGCCTCCAGGGCGAAGGACTAGAACTTGAGCCGGTGCGGGGCAGGGGGGGGGGGGGGGGGGCGCAGCTCGGATCCCGGCGCTGTCAATCCGAAGGGGGAGAACGGCCCCTGGGCCCTGCGCTCCCGACGAAGGGCGGGAAGTGTGAGGGCCCCGCCAAGGGCGGGGGGGGATCCGAAGCGGTCGATCCCGACCTGGCATCGCGCAGGCGCTGCCGAACAGAGGCCAGGGCGCGGGCCTCGCGGAGCCTCGAGGCCGCGGCAGAAGGCCCTCGCACGACGGACAGGAGCCCTTGCGGATGCGGCGCGCCTTCTCGAGGCCCTTCCTTAATGGGCCCCGCAAGGATGAGTTGGCTGTCGCCCATCCGTCGCGGCAGAGCGACCGCGTCTCTGACGGAAGTACTACCCGTGCAGGTCCCGACAAGCCAAAGCGTGGGTGGGGCGCAAGACCGAGCCGCGAACGGCGACAAGCCCAAGTGCCGAACGAACTACCTCGGACGGAAACAGGTCAAACCCGACGGCGGTAATGTCAAGGGCTTGGGCACGAGCAGCTCGCGGGCTGAGCGGAGAGCCGAACGCCTCCTGGCCCTTTCGAGGGAAGCGCCCCCGCGCGAGCCTAGCGGGGATCGGCCCCCTCCGCGCCGATGAGAACGGCGGGGGGGCCAGTCAAGACAGATTGCGCGTCCCTTAAATTAGCGCGAGGCTCAACTGAACCGAGAGATTCCACGAACGTTCAGCAGCCTCTGAAGCCGCTTGGTCGGCTAAGTCGCTGCCTGGAAAGCTCGCTGCCATCGGGTTCGAAGTGGGGGGGGGGCCACTCCGGTGTTGGCGTCCTTGGGCCCCGAGCGCGAAGCGGCATGCGAATTCGAAACCATGAGTCCCCGTTCCGACCCCAACTGGGTCCACCCGCCCTTCTCCCGCGCCGTCGAGGGCGGATGTTGGTTCGTGACGTAATGGAAAGGGCCAGTTGCACCCTCGAGGCACACTTCGAAAGCCGAGAGCTCGCATCTCGGAACAGTCTGGACCCCGCCAAGCGACGTGCTGGAAACGCCCTCAACCGTCTCCCGGATGGCATCTCCAGGGTCCGCCCTGATGGCAAGCGCAGCGGCTCCACTTCTGCGCCCGCGGGTGTCTTCGGAGAAACGCTCGCCTGAAACGTCTCCGAAAGCGACTGGAGTAGCGGCGTATCCCCCAGGGGCCTAAACCTCTACGAGAGAGAGAGAGAGAGAGAGAGAGAGAGAGAGAGAGAGAGAGAGAGAGAGAGAGAGAGAGAGAAAAAAAAAAAAGGGTCCCAGGGAGAGCGAGCCCTCAGCTTTGGGCGGGCCCTGGAAATCAGGATGCGTAAAGGCAGTTGGGGGGCTCCTCGCAGCCGCGAGCCTGGGCTGGCGTCGGTGCCCGCAAGGGCTTGGAATCAGCGAGTCAGGATAATCATGTTCCTCGTGATCTTTATCGCACGGGCGCTTCCAGATCCTGTTCCGCGGCGTCTCAGGCCCGCTGCGGCGCCGACGGCGCAGCTGCTGCTCGGCCGTGGCCGCTGGAACTTGCCTTGTCATCGGCCACTGCGCGCTAACGACCGCGCGCGGCGTCCGTCCCGCCTCGTCGTGTTTGCTTCGCTTGGAGAACCTCTGGTGCTCCTGCCTGGCCCAGTGGAGGTCGTCCCCGCTGACCAGGTCGTCTGCCCCTTCATGCTGGCTGGCACCTCTCCACCTCTGGGCGGCCCAGTCGCCCATGCGGTCGCCCATGATGCCACTGGCGCCCGCGTCATCGCAAGCGAAACCCTCGGCTGACGGATGGTTATCCTCTGCCAGGCGGTTGCTGAACGCGCCTTCTGCCTCACGTTCAGAAGTGTAGCGGCCGCGGCGCAGACGGGCCCGCGAACCACTCGCCAACGACGTGAAATACCTTGCGCCTCCAACCTTCGAACGACCTTGGCCCGCGCCGTCTCGATGCGCTTGTGATGTCCGTGATAGAGGCGCCAAACAGTGAGGTGCTCAACAATGAATTGGTGGCGAAGCTCCAAGCCGAGCTCCTCGCGCCCATGAGACACCTCGAGGGCGCTGGTCAGACAACGACCTCGGGCAAGCCCAGCGCCAGCATTGGCAGCCTGCAAGCGCATTTGACGAAGTCGCGGGTCAGCGGTATCCACGCGGGTCCCTGCGAACCTCAAAAACTTGGATTAACACGGCAGCTATGGAGAAATGGAAACAGAAAGGGAGAAAAGGGATACAGAGAGAGAGAGAGAGAGAGAGAGAGAGAAAGAGACAGAAAGAGAGAGAGAGAGAGAGACAGAGAGAACGAGAGATAGAGAAAACAAGACAGAGATACCGAGCCTGCGACATGGGAGCCAAGACGGCGTAATTACCGTCGGGCCAAAGACAAAACAACATTCTGCAAGAACGTGAGACTCTTCGCAGGCCCAAGCTGGAAGACCTTTGAAGTGCCCTCCCCCAGGATACACAAAAACATCCAACAAACACGAAAAATATAAGGGTACCCTCCCCGAACCGAGCTCGATCTTTTACCTCGGGCCGACCATAATGTAGGTGCGACGTCAACAGACATTTGTTTCGGAGCACGCCCTCCCATCTTCACATGGAATGCTCCAGAAAGTGCCACGCCTTCGAGGCATCGAGATGCTGACTCTCGTCCTCGATGGAGACGGGCAGAAGGCCCGCGGAAGGCGGCGTAAGCAAAAGGAGGGCTGTTTCGCCAGCGGACGCCAGCGGAAGGCAGGCAGAAATAGAGGATGCGCCCTCAAGTGATGTCAACGCTCTTGGATTTAGATTTGATCTTCCTTGAATGGGCCATATACATTTCCCGGATGTGCTCCAAAGGGACTCAAACCTCCAAAAAGTTGCCCCGAATCTAAAAAAACCCGTGCGATGTCCTGAGGTGTCCTCCCCCGTCTGTGCCGCCTACTGGGTTTCCGGGCGTATTGCATGGGTTGGCTTCTAGTCTGAAGTCTGATTTGGAAAGGCTGTGGGGTTCGCGCAAGCCCAAAGCTGCTGTCCGAAAGCCGAGTTCCCACTTCCAGATCACCCAAGGCCGTATGCATGCCTTTCAATAGTGCGCTGCAGCCCCGCCTCTGGGACTTCCAACAAACTGGGACATGCTGCACGCACGCCAGTCTGCTCGGAAGCCAGCGTCTCCACTCCTGAGGCCTATGAAATGGCAGAGACGCCACCCCAGAGGGCTATGTATAACAGCGCGGTGGCCACGCGTACCACCTGGTCGAAGACTCGGCCCTCGCCGGCTCTGCTTTTCCGCCCAGGGTCGTGGAAGCAAGTGAACACGGACCGTCGCCGTCCCCTCGCCTGGCGAAGGCCTCGTCCCCAGCGGCCGAGAGAAGAAATCCTCGAAGGTGGAAGACGGCCGATGTTTTCCCGTGGGCGCATGCTGGACCGCCCCTGTCACACGGCGGTGCTGAGGCGTGCGACGCCTGGCCGCCCTGCAGGATCAGCAAGCACTGAATCGCCGAATCGTGCGTCGGACCGGGCTACATCGGCACGGGATCGGAATCGGATCGGATCGGCCGCGTCAAAATTCACAACGGGGCCATGCAAACACCGTGCCGCATCGGATCGGCAGAATGTCGGAATCGAATCGGACCGGAAAGGACCCGGCGCTGGCGGAAGCGCGCTCCACCAAAGAGCTCATGCCTGTGGGCCGCCTCAACCGTGGCCTCGGGCAAGCTTTTGGAGTCCCGAAACGGTGCGGTGACGGACCGTGCGGTGACCTCGAAATCCCCCAAGACCTCACCGCACGGTCCGTCACCGCACGGTTTTGGGACCCTGGAGACCCCTGTCGCCCGAGACATCCTCGGAGAGGGACTCGAGTCCCAAAACCGTGCGGTGACCCCGAATCCCCACCAACTCACCGCACGGTGTGGTCACCACCCCGTTTGGGGACCCCCGAAAGCTGGCGGCAGCCCGCGCGCGGACTGCTAGAGCAAGCGGCGATATACCCATCTGCCCGAGCATCCTCTCCCGAAACCGACCCGAGGAGCGGCGGGACGGCCAACCTGACTTGCGACCGAGCCTCGGCCCCTGCCTGGCTCTGCGGGTGCTTTCAGGCTTGGTCCGAGAGATCCCATCTGGGCCCTCGTTGCTCTCCGCACGTAAGACCTTTCGGGTCAAGAATCAAGATCGTCCCATGAGTGCTCGTGCAGAGGCCCAGGACTGAGCCTGTGATGAGTCGCTTGAATCAGCTGGCGGCCGCTGCCACACAGAGGGGTGCCCCTCACTGATCATTCGTGACAGCCCGAGGGCGGCCGAACCAGCGCTCCGCCGTCCGCATCGGTGAGGGGCCCTCCAGAAGGCCCCCTTCTCGCTCGACGATGGCTGCCGCGCGTCAGACGGAACCGCCCCCCCCTCTACCTCGACTGCCGTCCGAATCTCGCCCCGCCGCTCCGGTCTCCTCCGTGAACTCCGCGATCCTCTGGGAGGCCTCGCACATGCTGAGCCTGGGCAGGAGCAGTCAGCACCGAACCATCTAGCCAGATCGATCGATCGGATCGAGACGGACCCTGCCTGGGCGCGGGGCCCCGCCTGGCCCAGGGCGCCTGTTTAGGACAGTAGGCCGGCACACATCCGACACCGCGATCTGTTTCGGTGAGCGTGTGTCTGCTCTTTGCGAGTCCGTCCCGACCAAGAGGATGCCATGTGACACCTGTGTTTCACCAATCCACTGTGCTGTCTCATTGCCTTTCAACAAGTCCGCCACCGCTCTTGCGGCGGTTGGTGCGTGTCGTGCACCTTGCCTTTTGCCAAGTCGCCTCTCGTGAAATTCGCCGGCCCAACGGGCCAGGGCGTGCTAAGATCTCCGGTACCTGGTTAACAGTATTTCTAGTTCGCGCGCGCGGGGCGGCCCCTGGGGGTCCCCGGACGAAAAGTACCCCGGCAAGGTCCCGGCAAGTCCCCGGCAAGGTCGGGGTCAGAGATGCCGGAGTTCTGTTTCGGAGTCCAAGAGGGCTCCAGATCGGTCCAAGAGGGCCCCGAGAAGCTTTCTAGACGGTCCAAGAGAGGCCCGAGACGGCCAAAGATCGCCCGAAGACGCCCCAGATGGCCCCAAGACAGCCCAAGAGGCCTCCAAGACGCTCCAAGGGCCTTCCAAGAGGCCTCCGAAGAGGGCCCCAAGTTGCCAAAATCGTTGATTTTCATTGGTTTTTTTATGTTTTTTTGCGTTCTGGCCTTTTCGCTTCCGGACGCTCCAAGAGGGCCCAAGAGGCCTTCAAGACTGCTCCAAGACGGCCCACGAGGCTCCCAAGACGGCCCCGGAGCGGCCCAAGAGCGCCCCCCAGACGGCCCAAGTGCTGCCCAAGGCGGACCAAGAGGCCCCAAGACGGGCCCAAGAGGGGCTCAAGAAGGGAACCGAGAACTGAAAAATCAGCCCTCCGCCCCAGAAGGCGCCCAGGACCCCGAAAGAGGCCCCAAGAGACTCTCCAAGACACCCCCAAGACGCCCCAATAAGCTCCCGTGAGGCCCCAAGAGGACCAACAACGTCAGGCCCCAGGCCCCAAGAGGACCAACAAATACCGCCAAGAGCCCGCCGAAAGCCCCCCAAGAGACCGTCACGAGAGCTCAGGAGGCCCCCTGGAGGCCTCCCGAGTTCTCCAAGAGGCCTAAAAAGAGGCGCCACGAGGCCCCAAACGGCCCCACCGAGGCTCCAAGAGGCCACGAACGCGCAAGCAAACGCCTGCGATGGCACAATACGGGCCGGCGGAATGAGCGAAGCGATTAAATAAAGCAAGAACTAGTGTCCCCCGACTCATCGAAACCACTGTGCATCAGCTCTTGGCTCCACGCCCTAGCGTTTTCCAACTTTCCACACGAAAGATGATGCCTAGAGAGAGGCCGTGTGTGGGACGTTCCGTGTGACTTGCCCCCCCACTATGGGCGGCGAGCACAAGGGGATTTGGGCGAGGGGGCGGCCTTCGAAGAAAGCAAGAGGCTTCTTAGATGCCTCCAATCCCGTCTTCTCAGAAGCCCCTTCCCTCTCTGTTCGCCGCCAGCACACGCCCCCCCCCGCGAGCCCCCCTCCAACCGCGGTGGCAGATGCGCACGGCCGCGCAACCGGACAATCACTTCAAAGCGTGTGGTGCGGGGTGGAGGGCGACCCTGTCCTCGTAAGCCGCCTCCGAAGGTCCGAAAACAAAGCTCATCCCGAGCCAGCCCCTGGACGGCCCCAAACCTGCCGACTCAAGATGGCCCCTCGCCTCTGAAGGCACCATGCCGCTCCAATACGCCAGAAGGAGTCTAGACGGGATTCGCGCAGGCCCCCAGTAGCCCAAATAACCCTACAGCAGACTACTAAAAAACCTCCTCATCCTCGTCTTTTTCTCTCTTCTCCTCCAATATGTCCCCGTCCTCCAGGCAACAATCGTGAACTCCCAGGAAAGCAATGCCTTGTTTAAAACAAAAATTAGCCAGCATGGACCCCAAACGGTGTGGCTCTAGCAACCAATGTTGTGCAGTCCATGCAGAGGTATATTTGTGGTGAAGTGTATGTGGTGCCATATATGCGGTGCAATATATGTGGTGCATTTAATTTCTGTTCGCAATGAATTGTCCACTCCACTGCTCGCACAAACATCCCACCCACCCACCCGCAACTTGGTTTGCAAAATCTCTTAAGACCGTGACGGTGGGTACCAAATCAAATGGCACTTGGCAGCGACAGCGACGCCGACGACGACAGCGACAACGACGACGACGACGCCGACAACGACTACGACGACACCGACGACGTCTCCTACGACTTCGACGACGCCGACAACGACGACGACGACGACACCGACGACGACGACGACGCCGCCGACGACGACGATGACGACGACGATGACGACGCCGACGACGACGACAACGACGACACCGACGAGAACGACGACGTCAACGACGCCGACGACGACGACGACGACGGCGGCGACGACGACGACGCCGACGTCGACGACGACGACGACGACGTCGACGCCACCGACGACGACGAAGACGACGTCGCCAACGAAGACGACGACGAGGGAGGAGGGAGGACGACGACGGCGACAACGACGACAACGACGAGGGAGGAGGGAGGACGGCGACGACGCGAACGACGAAGAAGGAGGAAGGACGGCGACGCCGACGACGACAACGACGAGGGAGGAGGGAAGACGACGACGACAACGACGACGACGACGACGACGGCGACGAAATAGGAGGGACGATGACGAGACGCCGACGATGGACGACGACGACGAGGAAGGAGGAGGAAGGACGACCACGGCGACAACGACGACGGAAATGACCACGACGCCAAAGAGGACAACGACGACGAACACGAGGAAAGAGAGAGGACGACGTAGGCGACGACGACGACGACGCGGGAGGAGGGAGGACGGCGACTACGACGACGACGACGCAAGAGCGCGCGCACACGCTTTTGTTGAAATCCCGTGTTGCGAAACCTTGTGTTTTTGTAGGTTTTTTGGACACACGATTTTGAAATCCTTCCGAAACAGAATTTCGGCATACGCGCGCGACGACGCGCGCGTCTGCACTCCGTCCCATTTTTTGCAGAGGATTCTCGCGACGACACATGCGCAAGGGCGTTCGACAGATTTCGACATGCACGCACCCGAAGCCCGTTTGGTAGCATGTTGTGAAAATCTTGATAAACCTATGGTTTTCTGAAGATTTCGCAAGAGCTCGCGCGTAAACTTTTTTAGCAAATCAGTGTGGCGAAACCCTGTGTTTTTGTAGGTTTTTTGGGAACTCGATTGCGAAATTCTTCCGACACCGAAGGTTTTTGGAGGATTTCGGCATGCGCACGCGACGGCGCGCGCGTGTATACCTCGTCCCATTTTTGCAAGGGATTCGTGAAACAGTCTTATGTTAGAACAAAAAATGTCCCCGCGTTTTTTTTTTTTTTTTTTTTTTTTTAGAAAAGAACCTCAGGGGTGTCGATACCGGCCTCCCTGGGATAGTGAAAACTCATATCTAGGATGGACATGTGGTCATAATCAGATATGCCCGAAAAGGGGGGCGATAACGCCGGGGGGGGGGTGTAGAGTCTATTCTCTTTTTAGAAAGGAGAACTGACTACCCTGCACCGCGCTTGACCACCTCCACTGCTCGCGCAAACATCCCACCCACCCACCCGCAACTTGGTTTGCAAAATCTCTTAAGACCGTGACGGTGGGTACCAAATGGCACTTGGCAGCGACAGCGACGCCGACGACGACAGCGACAACGACGACGACGACGCCGCCGACAACGACCACGACGACACCGACGACGTCTCCTACGACTTCGACGACGCCGACAACGACGACGACGACGAAGACGACACCGACGACAACGACGACGCCGACGCCGACGATGACAACGACGCCGACGATGACGACGCCGACGACGACGACAACGACGACACCGACGACGACGACGCCGACGACGACGACGACGGCGGCGACGACGACGACGCCGACGTCGACGACGACGAAGACGACGACGCCGACGACGAAGACCACGACGACGTCGCCAACGAAGACGACGACGAGGGAGGAGGGAGGACGACGACGGCGACAACGACGACAACGACGACAACGACGAGGGAGGAGGGAGGACGGCGACGACGACGACGACAACGACAAGGGAGGAGGGAAGACGACGACGACGACAACGGCAACGACGACGACGACGGCGACGAAATAGGAGGGACGACGACGAGACGCCGACGACGGACGACGACGACGACGACGAGGGAGGAGGAGGAAGGACGACCACGGCGACAACGACAACGGAAAACGACCACGACGCCAAAGAGGACGACGACGACGAACACGAGGAAAGAGAGAGGACGACGTAGACGACGACGACGACGACGCGGGAGGAGGGAGGACGGCGACGACGACGACGACGACGCAAGAGCGCGCGCACACGCTTTTGTTGAAAATCCGTGTTGCCAAACATTGTGTTTTTGTACGTTTTTCCTAACCATCCTGTGGTGTTGGGTCCTCGTTTTGAAGAGATAGCGCCCCGCGTTCCTTCCTTCATTCCTTCCTTCCTCCTCCCGCTGCCTCCTCCCTCCTCCCCCTCCTTGCTTCTGCATCATGACACACCCCTCACACGTTTCGTGGCCCCATAGGGAGCTCCATCTAGGGTCCCAGTGGCGCCGCTCGCATGGCGGCCTCGGGTCATTTCGGCACGCCCCTCGCACGTTTCGTGGCCCCATAGGGAGCTCCACCTAAGGTCCCAGTGGCGCCGCTCGCATGGCGGCCTCGGACCATTTCGGCACGCCCCTCGCACGTTTCGTGGCCCCATAGGGAGCTCAACCTAAGGTCCCAGTGGCGCCGCTCGCATGGCGGCCTCGGGTCATTTCGGCACACCCTCACACGTTCGTGGCCCCATAGGGAGCTCCACCTAAGGTCCCAGTGGCGCCGCTCGCATGGCGGCCTCGGGTCATTTCGGCACACCCCTCACACGTTTCGTGGCCCCATAGGGAGCTCCACCTAAACTCCCAGTGGCGCCGCTCGCATGGCGGCCTCGGGTTATTTCGGCACACCACTCACACGTTTCGTGGCCCCATAGGGAGCTCCACCTAAGGTCCCAGTGGCGCAGCTCGCATGGCGGCCTCGCCCCATTTTGGCACACCTCACACATGTCTTGGCCCCATAGGGAGCTCCACCGAAGGTCCCAGTGGCGCAGCTCGCATGGCGGCCCCGCCCATTTTGGCACACCCCTCACCTGTTTAGTGGCCCCATCGGGAGCTCCACCAAAAGGCCCAGTGGCGCAGCTCGCATGCCGGCCTCGTCCTATTTGGGCACGCCCCTCACACTTTTCGTGGTCCCATACGGAGCTCCACCGAAGGTCCCAGTGGAGGAACTTGCATGGCGCCGCCGCTTCATTTTGGCACACCCCTCACACGTTTGGTGGCCCCATAAGGAGTTCCGCCTAAGCTTGCAGTGGCGGAACTCGCATGGCGCCGCCGTTCCATTGTGGCACACCTCTCACACGTTTCGTGGCCCCATAGAGAGCTCCACCTAAGGTCCCAGTGGCGGAACTCGCAAGGCGCCGCCGCCCCATTTTGGCACGCCCTCGAAGGACGAGGATGAAGGAGTACGACGCGGCGACTACAGCAGCGAAGGCGTCTCTCAAGCACGACTTCCACTTCAAGAAATACGTCGCAGCGCAGGACGCTTGGGTACCAAAGTGCGCCCAGGTCGATGTAGCATCGATCCTAGAAGTCCGCAAGCTCAACCACGAAGAGGCGGACTACACCACCAAGTTGCTGCAGAGGGTCTCCACGATATTTCGATCTGAGAGCGTCGACAAACGCCTCTTATGCTCCACGGCCGCCTTGATAAATTCCAGGAAATTCGCTGACTACCTCGACGAGCACACAAAAGGCTTCACCAGCCTTCGCGGCAGCAGAGCCCTCCACCTAGCCCTCGACTTCACTGGGGAGCCGTTCACGGACGCCTTCGACAGGAGGTCCCGGTTTCTGACGTCAGCCCCGACGGCGAGGAGTTCGACGCGATCGAGTACGCGCACCAGGCGTTCCAGATCGCCAACGCCAGCGGCGGCTCGCTGCGCGACGTGACGAAGGCGCTGAACAAAATGCGGGAAGGCGAGGAAGAACAGCCCGATGCAACGGGGCCGACCGTTGAGGGCCTCGCGCAGGGCAAGTTCAGGGGCGCCGTGTTGAGCCAGCACGACGACTGGATGCATCGCGGAGATCACCCTATTGTCCGAGACATGAGCTTGTACGTCTACAGCATCTGGGTGTACCGCGTGGGACTGCCGTTGCACGCCCTTCCGGCCGGGGAGCTGGGGCCGGAGGGCAGCGGGGGGCGCGCCCTGCACGTGGACATCGCCTTCGACTCGTCCTACTCGGCGGCGCGGAACTGGACGCAAAGGCTGGCCGCCGAGCCGCGCATCCCGAAGCCGGGCGGCTTCCAGTTCGTGAGCGCGGAGTCGAACGTGGAGACGCACTACCTCATGAAGTCGGTGCTGCTCCGACTGGTGCACCTGCCGGACGCCGACGGGCCCAACGACGCCAAGGAGCTGCGCTACCTCCGCGCGTACGAGCACCTGTGCGCGGCGCCCGAGGGCGAACCGGAGTGGCCGGCGCAGCCGGCGGGGGAGGGCGTCTCGGGCCCGTTCCAACGCGGCTGGGAGTCGTTCGCCACCACCCAGGAGCAGCTGGCGAAGACGGCCCGGGCGAAGTGCCTCAATAATGACGTGGGGTCTTGGGCGACTCCCAGCATCTGGAACGCGGAGGAGGTCGAGGCCGCGCTGCGCGAGAAGCGCAGCGACCGCGGCGAGGACGTGCAGCCTCCTTGCCAGTGCGCCCAGTGCACGGGGCGGGGCAACTGGCTGGACAGCATGCTGACGGTGCAGGGGTACCTGGCCCTGGAGACCACGAAGACCGCGGCCAACTTCGACGGCATCTCCAAGGCGAGGGCTCCGAAGCCGAAGAGGCCGCAGAAGGACGACGTGCAGGTCGCCGAGGCCCCCGTGTTACGGGAGGGCGCCGAGGACTCGGGGGCGGGCGCCGCGCAGGTAGAGGCCCAAAGCATCCGTGCTCAGGAAGGCCTCGCGAAGCTGGGCGCCAACACGGCACTGGAGCATCACTTCGACCCTGAGACGCTCGGGCAGATCTTGCGCTTCGACACCGCCGAGCGCACGCAGGCCTTCGTGAAGGAGCTTAAGAAGGCCGCCACGATGATGGAGAACGGCGCGCTGCCCGGGCCGGCTGACGCCGACGCGTCGCGGCGCGCTGCCCGCGCCCTGAAGGACAGCGTCCTCGCTCCGTTCAGGGCCCTGCGCGACCTCGACGCAGACGAGCTGAAGAGCTTGGTGGAGACCCAGCGGAAAATGTTCGCCAAGGGAGGCACGACGGATGCGGACGTGCCCGTGGCCGACGCCCCCGCGCCAGACGACGTCGGCTCAGCGGGCGCTGGCGCGATGCCGGCCGAGGCGGCGCAGGCGCGGTGGGAGCCTTCGGAGGAGTTGCAGCGGCCCAGCGACTTCGTCAAGCGCCTCGTCAAGAAGTTCGAGGACGGCGCGGTCAACCCGAGGACGGGGGAGCGGGAGCCACGCCCTCTGAAGCCCGACCAGACCCTGTTCGCCACGGCGTTCGCGAACGCCTGCAACGTGGGGTGGGGCGAGGAGCAGAAGATCGAGGACGGCAGCGTGGCCAAGCACGCGAGCGGAAGACGTTCCAGTTTTTGCTCCTGGGCCAGGGCGGCAGCGGGAAGACCGCCATGGTGCAGGAAACTGTGCTGCCGGCCATGGACGCGCTGTTCCCTGTGGAACCGGGCAAGGCGAACTCGTCCACGCTGATAGTCTGCGCGAAGTGGTCCCAGGCCGCGAACATCTCCACGGACGCTCGCAAGGCCGTCAGTTGCCACCGGGCGGGAGTCATGGGAGTGCAGTCCTTCAGGAACAAGGACATACCCGCGGGGGGCAAGCTGAAAGCGCTGCAGGACACGTGGGAGGCGGTTAGGTGCTTGATCCTCGAAGAGGTGAGCATGATCTCGCCCAACCTGTACAACATGCTGGCATTCCGGTCCTACCTGGGACGCAAGGCCGAGTGGAGCGCGGAGGAACGGGAGTGCGACCAGGTCGGCGGCGCCTTCGGCCGGATGCCTATCGTGATCCACCTGGGAGACTTCCTGCAGCTGAAGCCGACGGGAGGCAAAGTGTCCCTCATCTCCAGCTTCGAGAAGCTGGCGGCGGCGGGCATCAACCTCGCTCCAGAGTACCAGGCCGTGATGAAGCTCTTCTGCAACACGCCGCTGTGCTTCGAGCTTCAGGCGTCCGACCGCTTCAAGCACCCGAAACTCAGGGACCTCATGGCGTTCCTGCGCAAGCCGGGCAAGCAGGTCCCCCCGGCCATCCGGACCACGTGGAACGCCATGCAGCTGAAACCCGATGATCGTAGACTCCGGGAGGAAAGGTTCCAGAATGGCCACATGATTGGGTCCTATTGGGACACCGTGGCGCGCTGGATGAACATGCGTGCCCAGCGGGGCGCGGACGTCCTGAAGAAGCCTCTCTTCCTCGTGCAGGCCGCCGACAGGTCTGCCCCGACGATGAGCAGGAAAGACGCCGCCAAGATGATGAACTGTGCCAACTCGAAGAACACCGGTGGCATGCACGGACTGCTCCCGGTGCACGTGGGCATGCGGATCCGGCTCCTGGAGGCGCTGGACCTCAATAGCGGCCTCGTGAAGGATGCCGGGGGGCAGATCGTGGACATCGTCGTGGGCCCTCGAGATCGGGGCGACGTCGACAAGGCCGAGAGAGACGGGGGGAAGAGGATCTATCTGAAGCACTTGCCGCGGGGGTTTTGGGTGCGCATGGAGAAGCACTCGAGCGCGCCCTTCGTGCACGACCTCGAGCACCACGACGAGAGCCTCGCGGGGGACCTCACGGGCCCGCTGGTGTTCATCGAGCCTCGCACGTCGGAGCCGTTCACGTTCCGCACCTCCAAGGTCACGCGAACGGGCTCCCCCTTCTCGCACGGCAGGGTCATCGCCGCGGTGGCGTGCCAGGGGCGCACCATGCGCGAAGGCGACGGGGCGAGGGAACAGCGCTCTGGGGCAGTTTACGGCCAGAGCTGCTGGGCGCGAGCGGTCCGCAGCCAGACCTTCTCTCGGTCTCGTGGACTCTCGCCCTGGGCCGTCGGCTGTCCGGCGCGCTGCCCCCTCGGCCGACGTCGCCCAGGCGTGATCCTGGACTGCGGCCGCCATGAGGTTGGGAACGGCAAGGAGGAGGACGACGACTGGTGGCTGGAGCTCTACGTGCTGTTATCGCGCGCCACGCGCCACGAGGACCTCCTGCTCATGCGGGCGCCGCGCATCGAGTTCTTCCCGGCAGGGCCGCCGGAGGGATTGCGGAAGCAGCTGGAGCAGTTTGCTACGCGCGCGAAGCGGTGCAGGAGGGAGGTGACGGCCCTCGCCAGGGAGCTGGGCTTCACCGAGTTTCTCCGCGAGGCTTGACTTGAACAGCGACACGTCCGAGCCTCGCCGTTTCTCGACGGTCTGACTGTTTGGCTTCGCGCCGCGGGCAACCCGCGCGCGTCGCTGGGGCCCTCTCGGGGCGACCAGCGCGCGCCCCGGGAATTTCGCGCTGCGCTCTGCCCGGAGCCTCGCTCGCCCTCGTCGTCACTCTGCCCAGCGGCCACAGCCTTGCCCGCTATCAGCCAGCCTGCTCGCTCTCCCTGCTGCGCGCAGCGGACGACCCGCGCGCGTCGCCAGGAAATTCGGGGCGACCGGCGCGCGTCGCGGGGGCTCCGCGCGGCGCCGCGCCCGCAGCCGTGGACATCGGCGCGCGCGGGCAAAGTGGCAGAAAAAGAAAAGGAAGGAAGCGGGCGCGATCCTCGTGAGGAGCGTGCCGACGTGGGCGTCGAGATTTGTGTGCGTAGTGATTCGCACGCAGACTCATTGACAATCACACTCACTCGCGCTCAGGCTCACCCGTTCTCAGCCTCTCGCACTCAGACCGACCGTCTTTGTTCGTATTGCGTACCCTGCCACGAATTTCGGCACGCCCCTCGCGCGGTTCGTGGCCCCATAGGGAGCGCGGGCGAAGATGTGATTCCACAATTGCGGTATTCGCAACCGCATATGGTTGGGTCCTTCGCCAGGCTTGGACACGCGATTTTGAATTCCTTCCGAAACCGACGGGCTTTGAAGGATTTCGGCATACGCGCGCGACGACGCGCGCGTCTGCACTTCGCCCCATTTTCTCCAGAAGATTCTCGCGACGGCACACGCGCAAGGGCGTTCGACAGATTTCGACACGCGCGCGCGCGAAGCCCGTGTGGGAGCATTTTGTGAACATCTTGAAAAACCTATGTGTTTCTTAAGATTTCGCAAGAGCTCGCGCGCAAGCTTTTCTGGCGCATCCGTGTTGCGAAACCCTGTGATTTTGCACGTTGTTTTGGGAACTCGATGGCGACATCCGTCCGACACCGCAAGTTTTTGAAGGATTTCGGCATGCGCGCGCGACGACGCGCGCGCGTGCACGTCGTCGCATTTTTTGCAAGGGATTCGTGAAACAGTCTTATGTTAGAACAAAAGATGTCCCCGCGTATCGTTCCCAACCGTCCTGTGGTGTTGGGCCCTCGTTTTGAAGAGATGTCGCCCCGCGTTCCTCCTCCTCCTCTCCTCTCCTCCTCCCCATCCTCCCCCCCCCTCCCTGCGTTTCACCCACCCAGTGCAACGTTTCGTGGCCCCATAGGGAGCTCCACCGAAGTCCCCAGTGGCAGCGTTCGCATGGCGGCCCCGCCCCATTTCGGCGCACCCCTCACGAGGATCGTGGCCCCATAGGGAGCTCCATCGAAGGCCCCGACGGCAGCGTTCGCATGGCGGCCCCGCCCCATTTCGGCACGCCCCTCACGAGGATCGTGGCCCCATAGAGAGCTCCACCGAAGGCCCCAGTGGCAGCGTTCGCATGGTGGCCCCGCCCAATTTTGGCGCACCCGTCACGAGGATCGTGGCCCCATAGGGAGCTCCACCGAAGGCCCCAGTGGCAGCGTTCGCATGATGGCCCCGCCCCATTTTGGCGCGCCCCTTGCGAGGATCGTGGCCCCATAGGGAGCTCCACCGAAGGCCCCAGTGGCAGCGTTCGCATGGCGGCCCCGCCCCATTTCGGCACACCCCTCACGAGGATCGTGGCCCCATAGGGAGCTCCACCGAAGGCCCCAGTGGCAGGGTTTGCATGGCGGCCTCGGGCCCTTTCGGCACACCCCTCACGAGGATCGTGGCCCCATCGGAGCTCCAGCGAAGGCCCAGTGGCAGCGTTCGCATGGCGGCCCTGCCCCATTGCGGCACACCCCTCACACGGTTCGCGGCCCCATAGGGCGCTCCACCGAAGGCGCCAGTGGCAGCGTTCGCATGGCGGCCCCAGGCCTTTTCGGCACACCCCTCACGAGGATCGTGGCCCCATAGGGAGCTCCACCGAAGGCCCCAGTGGCAGCGTTCGCATGGTGGCCTCGGACCATTTCGGCACACCCCTCGCGAGGATCGTGGCCCCATAGGGAGCTCCACCGAAGGCTCCAGTTGCAGCGTTCGCATGGCGGCCCCGCCCCATTGCGGCGCACCCCTCACGAGGATCATGGCCCCATAGGGAGCTCCACCGAAGGCCCGAGTGGCAGCGTTCGCATGGCGGCCTCGGGCCATTTCGGCACACCCCTCGCAAGGATCGTGGCCCCATAAGGGAGTTCCACCGAAGGCCCCAGTGGCAGCGTTCGCGTGGCGGCCCCAGGCCAATTCGGCACACCCCTCACGAGGATCGTGGCCCCATAGAGAATTCCTCTTGCTTCGTCCCACCTGCCCTGCGGTATTCACGTTTGCATACGGTTGGGTCCTTCGCCAGGATATTTTTTCCCAACCATCCTGTGGTGTTGGGTCTCCGTTTTGAAGAGACGTCGCCCTGCGTTCCTCCTCCTCCTCTCCCCCCATAGGGAGCTCCACCGAAGGCCCCAGTGGCAGCGTTCGCATGGCGGCCCCGCCCCATTTCGGCACACCCCTCACGAGGATCGTGGCCCCATAGGGAGCTCCACCGAAGGCCCCAATGGCAGCGTTCGCATGGCGGCCCCGCTCCATTGCGGCACACACCTCACGAGGATTGTGGCTCCATAGGGAGCTCCACCGAAGGCCCCAGTGGCAGCGTTCGCATGGTGGCCCCGCACCATTTTGGCGCACCCGTCACGAGGATCGTGGCCCCATAGGGAGCTCCACCGAAGGCCCCAGTGGCAGCGTTCGCATGGTGGCCCCGCCCCATTTTGGCGCACTCCGCAGGAGGATCGTGGCCCCATAGGGAGCTCCACCGAAGGCCCCAGTGGCAGCGTTCGCATGGCGGCCCCGCCCCATTTCGGCACACCCTCACGAGGATCGTGGCCCCATCGGGAGCTCCAGCGAAGGCCCCAGTGGCAGCGTTCGCATGGCGGCCTCGGGCCATGTCGGCACACCCCTCACGAGGATCGCGGCCCCATGGGAGCTCCAGCGAAGGCCCCAATGGCAGCGTTCGCATGGCGGCCCTGCCGCATTGCGGCACACCCCTCGCGCGGTTCGCGGCCCCATAGGGAGCTCCACCGAAGGCGCCAGTGGCAGCGTTCGCATGGCGGCCCCAGGCCATTTCGGCACACCCCTCACGAGGATCATGGCCCCATAGGGAGCTCCACCGAAGGCCCGAGTGGCGGCGTTCGCATGGCGGCCTCGGACCATTTCGGCACACCCTCACGAGGATCGTGGCCCCATAGCGAGCTCCACCGAAGGCTCCAGTGGCAGCGTTCGCATGGCGGCCCCGCCCCATTTTGGCACGCCCCTCACGAGGATCGTGGCCCCATAGGGAGCTTCTCCGAAGGCCCCAGTGGCAGCGTTCCCATGGCGACCTCGGGCCATTTCGGCACACCCCTCACGAGGATCGTGGCCCCATCGGGAGCTCCAGCGAAGGCCCCAGTGGCAGCGTTCGCATGGCGGCCTCGGGCCATTTCGGCACACCCCTCACGAGGATCGTGGCCTTATAGAGAATTCCTCTTGCTTCGTCCCACCTGCCCTGCGGCGTTCACGTTTGCATATGCTTGGGTCCTTCGCCAAGATAATTTACAGAAAGAACCTCAGGGGGGTCGATGCCGGCCAGGCCCCCCGGGCATGGTGCACATTCATATTTAGGATGGACATGTGCTATATGATTTACATACCCGAAAAAGGGAACGGATAACGCCGGGGGGGGGGGGGTGTAGAGTCTATTCTCCTTTGAGAAAGGTGGATCTACTGTGGGGTATATCTTGTGCAATCTATGTGGCGAGATCTATGTTGTGTAATATATGATGCTCAATCGATATCGTGCGATCGATGTTGCGCAATCTACCAACTGATTTTAACACGTAGTTGACACATTCCATGCCCGTGCAAACCTCCCACCCGCCCACCCGCAATTTGGTTTGCAAAACCCATGCGGCGGCGACTGCGATGAGTGCTAGGCGTTGGCTGGTGCATCTCTGCGGCCGCGCTAGCCCGCGCGTGCTTGCGCGCGCAGCGGCCAGCTATGTTGGCGCGACCGTCGCGGCCGCGTTGGCGCTGACCGCTGGGCACTTCCCAGCGGGCACTTCAGTGCGAGTCGGTGACATGGGCGGGCGCGCTCTCGTGGCGACGCCGGCAACAGTAGACACCATTATGGGAGTAGCGATGCTGGTGGCGATGGTGGCGATGACGACGGCAAGGCCGATGACGTCGCCGATGTTGATCACGCCCGCCGATAACGATGAGAATGTCCTCGCGTCGGCGATGGAGGTTTTTGCAGGAGTTCGACATGCGCGCGCGGCCGAAGCGCGCAAGTGGCCCGCGTGGTATTATTTGGCACAGGTCCTGCCGCCCCCCAGCACGCGCGCAAGAGCTTTCAAATGAGTTTGACATGCGGCGCGGGAGGCCCGCTTGACAGTATTTGATGAACATGTTGGAAAAGCGACAGTTTCCTTGCGGATCCGCAGGGGCGCGAGCGCAGGATTCTTTGAAAGCTGATGGTGCTGAACCTTTTTCTATGTAGATAATGTCACTGGGGCGCGCGATTTTGAAATCCTCGCGAAACCGACGGTTTTTGAAGGATTTCGGTATGCGCGCGCGACGACGCGCGCGCGTGCACTTCGTCCGGTTTTTTTGCAGGGGATTTTCGCGACAGCTCGCGCGCGCGCGCGCGAGGGGCCAATTTGGAAGCAGTCTATGAAAATGTTGAAGCGCCAATGGTTTTCGCGAGAATTAGCACTACCGCGATCGCGAACTTTCTGAGACAATTCTGGTTGCGACAATGTGTTTTTATATGTTTTCGGGGCAGACGATTTTGAATTCCTTACGACTCCTAAAGGTTTTGAAAGATTTCGGCCTGCGGGCGACGACGTGCGCGCGCACTTCGTCCCATGTTTTGGTAAGGGCCCATTGAAATTAGCCTGGCGAAAGACCCGACCATGCGCAGTTGACAGCGCCGCAATTGTGAATCTCGTCTTCGGTGGAGCTCCCTATGAGGCCAAGAACCGCGTGAGGGGTGTGCCGATGTATGGCGGGGAACGCAACGCGGAAAAAGACGATAGGTCTGATAACGAGAGCCTGAGAGCGGGTGAGTCTGAGCACGAGTGGGTCTGATTGTGTATGAATCTGCGTGCGGGGGAGTCTACGTGGATGAATGTCGACGCCCATATCGGCGCCCCCCCTCGCGTCGATCGCCCCCGCCCCCTCCCGCTCTTTTTCTCCTTCTTTGCCTGCGCGCTCCAGTGCCCAAGGCTGCGGGCGCAGCGCAGCGCGGAGTCTCCGCGACGCGCGCTGGTCGCCCCGAAGGGGTCCCAGCAACGCGCGCGGGTCGTCCGCTGCGCGGGGCAAAGTGAGCTAGCTGGCTGGCCGGGAGCGGGCAAGGCTCTAGGCGCCGGGCAGATCGACGACGGGCGAACGAGGCGCTGGGCAGTGCGCAGCGCGGAGCCCCCGCTAAGCACGCTGGTCGCCCCGAGAGGGTCCCAGCGACGCGCGCGGGTCGTTCGCGGCGCCCGGCCGAACTGTGGGGCAGCCTGGATATGGCGCGCCTCGGGCGGGCCGCCCCCCAGGTCATGCCTCGCGGATAAACTCGGTGACGCCCGGAGCCCTGGCGAGGGTCGTGGCCTCACTCCTGCGCCGCTTCGTGCGCGCAGCAAACTGCTCCAACTGCTTCCGCAAGCCCGGCGGCGGCCCCGCCAGGAAGAACTCGATGCGTGGCGCCCGCGTGAGCAGGAGGTCCTCGTGGCGCGTGGCGCGCGAGAGCAGCGCGTAAAGCTCCAGCCGCCAGTCGTCGTCGTTCTTCTTGCCGTTCCCGATCTCGTGGCGGCCGCAGTCCAGGATCGCGCCTGGGCGACGTCGGCCGAGGGGGCGGCGCGTTGGGCAGCCAACGGCCCAAGGCGAGAATACACATAACCAAAAAAGGCATGGCTGCGGATCGCTCGTGCCCAGGAGGTTTGGCCGTGGACTGCCCGGGGGGCGCTGTTCCCCCGCCCCGTCGCCTTCTCGCATGGTGCGCCCCTGGCATGCCACCGTGGTGATGGCCCTGCCGTGCGAGAGCGGGAAGCCCGTCCGGGTGACCTTGGAGGCGCGGAACGTGAACGGCTCCGACGTGCGAGGCTCGATGAACACCAGCGGGCCCGTCAGGTCCCCTGTGAGGGTGTCGTCGTGGCGTTTCAGGTCGTCCACGAAGGGCGCGCTCGCGTACTTCTCCATGCACACCCGGAACCCCAGCGGCAAGTGCTTCAGATAGATCCTCTTCTCCCCGTCTCTCTCGGCCCTCTCGACGTCGCCACGATCCCGAGGGTCCACGACAACGTGCACGATCTGCCCCTCGGCATCCTTGACGAGGCCGCTTTTGAGGTCCAGCGCCTCCAGGAGCCGGATCCGCATGCCCACGTGCACAGGGAGCAGTCCGTGCATGCCACCGGTGTTCTTCGGGTTGGCACAGTTCATCATCTTGGCGGCGTCCTTCCTGCTCATCGTCGGGGCAGATCTGTCGGCGGCCTGCACGAGGAAGAGGGGCTTCTTCAGGAAGTCCGCGTTAGACCATCGGCATCATCATCATCACCATCATCATCGTTATCGTCAGTAATGTTATCTTCGTCATCGTCACCATCGTCAGCATCATCATCATCGTGACCATCGTCATCAACAGCATCATCACCACCATCATCATCTGCATCATCATCAGCCGCATCACCATCATGATCATCCCGCATCATCATCATCATCCGAATAATCATCATCATCATCATCATCATCTTCAGCATCATCTTCAGCATCATCATCTTCGTCATCATCATCACCATCACCATCACCATCGTCATCATCATCATCATCACCATCATCATCACCATCGCTATCATCAGCTTCGTACCAGTCGAAGGGGGCTACCTCCTTTTCTTCCTCATCTTCCTCCCACTCCCTCTCCTCCTCCTTCTCCTCCTCCTCCGACCTCTTCCTCCTCCTCCGTTCATCCGCAGCCCACTTCTTTCGTCCTCCTCAAAACTCCGACGGCCTCCGACGCAGGTGTCCGCAAGTCTCCGGACGCATCCCCGAAGCCCCCCGAGGCCACCAGTGGGCCTGGAACGCCCTCGGCAACTCTCGGGCAATACCGCCAGTAGCTCGGGCACCCGGGCTGGTTGCGGCGATCGCCCCTGGAACGCTGTCGGCGAGGCGCAGCTGCTGGGTTACACATCGCAGCCTTCAAAAACGAACGCATGGAACTAACCCCACCTTCGGAACGCCGCCGCTGAGGCCTTCGGTGGAGCCCACGAAACGTGTCAGGGAATGCCGAAATGGGGGTGACGGCTCCCTATGGGGCCACGAAGCACTGTCCTGGGCGGGGGAGACGCATGCGGACTGCGCCACTGGGGCCTTCGGTGGAACTCCCTATAGGGCCACGAAACGCTGTCCTGGGCGGGGGAGGCGCATGCGAACTGCGCCAATGGGGCCTTCGGTGGGGCTCCCCATGGGGCCACGAAGCGCTGTTCTGGGCGGGGGAGACGCGTGCGAACTGCGCCACTGGGGCCTTCGGTGGAGCTCCCTGTGGGGCCACGAAACGCTGTCCTGGGTGGGGGAAACGCATGCGCACTGCGCCCCTGGGGTTTCGGTGGGGATCACTATGGGGCCACGAAACGCTGTCCTGGGCGGGGGAGACGCATGCGAACTGCGCCACTGGGACGTCAGGTGGCGTTCCCTATGGGGCCACGAAGCGCTGTCCTGGATGGGGGAGGCGCATGCGAACTGTGCCACTGGGACCTTAGGTGGAGCTCCCTATGGGGCCACGGAGCGCTGTCCTGGGCGGGGGAGACGCATGCGAACTGCGTCACTGGGACCCTCGGTGGGGCTCCCTATGGGGCCACGAAACACTGTCCTGGGCGGGGGAGACGCATGCGAACTGCGCCACTGGGACGTCAGGTGGCGTTCCCTATGGGGCCACGAAGCGCTGTCCTGGGCGGGGGAGACGCATGCGAACTGCGCCACCGGGACCCTCGGTGGAGCTCCCTATGGGGCCACGAAGCGTGTAAGGGGTGTGCCGAAGCTGATGGCGATGATTGTGACGATGACGGAGATGATGATGACGACGATGGTGACTGCGACGATGACGATGATGACGACGATGATGATGCTGATGGTGATGACGATGATGATGATGATGATGATGGATGATGATGTTGTTGATGATGACGATGATGATGGAAAGAGGGAGGAGGGGGAGGAGGAAGGAGAGGAGCGCGGGGCACCGTCTCTTCAAAACGAGGACCCAACACCACAGGATGGTTGCGTGACGATGACGAGGAGGAGGGAGGAGGGGAGGAGGAGAGGAGGAGGAGAGGACGCGGGGCGCTGTCTCTTCAAAACGAGGACCCAACACCACAGGATGGTTGGGAACAACGGATGATTTTTGACAAACGAGTGTGCGCGCATAATACTTTTCAAATGATGAAAGGGGGGGGGCGGGGGGGCGAACTCCGGCCTGCCTAGGACGGTGTGAGTTCATGTTTTGGAGGGGCGATGGGGCAACATCATCATGTGACTTGCAATGCGATAGGTGGACAGTAACCCGAGGTGTGGGGGTTGGGGTTGGGTAGATCGTAGTACCATTTTATGGCGAGAGAACTTATGTGGTGCAGTCTACGTTGTGCAGCTAATCGCTTGCCGAACTTGAAATTGTCAACTCCACAGCTCGCGAAACATCCCACCCGCCCACTCGCAACTTGGTTTGCAAAACCCATGCGGGACCGAGCACAGATATCGCTCCGGGGTCGTCTTGGAGCCCTCGGGGGCGTCTCAAAAGCGCCCCAAGAAGGCCCCCCAAAAAGGCTGGAGAAGCAAGACGGCCGACGACGACGACGGCGGCGGCGACGACGGCGGCGACGACGACGACGCCGACGTCGACGACGACGAAGACGCCGACGCCGACGTCGACGACGACGAAGACGCCGACGCCGACGTCGCCAACGAAGACGACGACGAGGGAGGAGGGAGGACGACGACGGCGACAACGACGACAACGACGACAACGAGGGAGGAGGGAGGACGGCGACGACGCGAACGACGAAGAAGGAGGAAAGACGGCGACGCCGACGACGACAACGACGAGGGAGGAGGGAAGACGACGACGACAACGACGACGACGACGACGGAATAGAAGGACGACGACGAGACGCCGACGACGGACGACGACGAGGGAGGAGGAGGAAGGACGACCACGGGCGACAACGACGACTGAAACGACCACGACGCCAAAGAGGACGACGACGACGAACACGAGGAAAGACAGAGAACGACGTATGCGACGGCGACGACGACGACGACGACGCCAGAGCGCGCGCACGCTTTTGTTGAAAATCCGTGTTGCGAAACCTCATGTTTTTTTTTGGGGAGGTTTTTTGGACACACGATTTTGAAATCCTTCCGAAACCGATGGGTTTCGAAGGATTTCGGCATACGCGCGCGACGACGCGCGCGTCTGCACTTCGTCCCATTTTTTTCCAGAGGATTCCCGCGACGGCACACGCGCAAGGGCGTTCGACAGATTTCGACACGCGCGCACCCGAAGCCCGTTTGGTAGCATGTTGAAAAATCTTGATAAACCTATGGTTTTCTTAAATTTCGCAAGAGCTCGCGCTGAAGTTTTTTTTTTTTTTTTTTTTTTTTTTTTTTTTTTTTTTTTTTTTTTTATATTATATATATATATATATATATATATATATATATATATATATCAAATCAGTGTTGCGAAATCATGTTTGTTTGTAGTTTTTTTTTGAAACTCGATTGCGAAATCCTTCCGACACCGAAGGTTTTTTGGAGGATTTCGGCATGCATGCGCGACGACGCGCGCGTGCACAAGTCGTCCCGTTTTTTTGCAAAGGGATTCGTGAACACATTTTATGTTCGAGCAAAAGATGTCACCGTTTTTTTGTTTTTAATTTTTCTGTTAAAAACAAAAAAATATAAAAAACCTCAAGGGTGTCGATACCGGCCCCCCTGGGATAGTGTAAACTCATATTTCGGATGGACATGTGGTCAGAATCATAAGTGATTTCCATACCCGAAAAGGGGGGCGATAACGCCGGGGGGGGTAGAGTCTATTCTCTTTTTAAAAGGAGAACCTACGTTGTGCAACATATGTTGTGCGATCTATGTGGGACTCTCAATTGTCAACTCCACTGCTCGCGCAATCGTCCCACCCGCCCGCCCGCAATTTGTCTTGCCAATCGCGGGCGGAAGCGATTGGCATGAATGCTTGGTGTTGGCTGGTGCATCTCTGCGGCCGCGCAAACCCGCGGATGCTCGCGCGCGCAACGGCCAGCTAGTTTGGCGCGACCGACGCGGTCGAGTTGGCGCTGACCTCTGCGGGTCGGTGACTTGGGCGGGGGCGGCATTATGGCCGCGTCGACAACGTTTGACGCGATGATGATAGTGGCGACGCTCGTGGCAACAGTTGCAGCGGTGACCGCCCGGCCACTGACGGCGCCGATGGTGATCGCGCCGACGACGATGACGGCGCCCTCGCGTCGGCGATGAAGGTTTTGAGTTCGACATGCGCGCGCGGTCGACGCGCGCTAGTGGCCCGCGAGGTATGATTTGACGCAGGCCGTGCCAACCTGGCATGCGCGCAAGGGCGTTCGAACGATGTCGACATGCGGTGCGGCAAGCCCGTTTGGCCGAATTTAATGGACATGGTGAGAAACCAATCATTTTCGCCAGAATCTGGGACCGCGAGCGCAAGCGTTTTGAAACCTGGTGTTGCAAAACCATGTGTTTCTGTATGTTTTCGGGGCGCTCGATTTTGAAATCATTTGAACCAATTATTACTAAGACCATTATTATGATTATGATTATGATTATTATCCTTCTTATTATTGCTATTATTATCGCTATCGTTATGGTTGGTTATTCTTATCATCATCATCATCATCATTAGTATATATGTAAAGGATTTGGGCATGCGCGCGCGACGCGCGCGTGCACTTCGCCAAGTTTTCTGTAGCTGATTTTTGCGACAGCACGCGCGATGGGGCGGCGACGGCGCCAATATAGCCGCCACATCGACGCGCAGGCCCAAACGAGGGGCGGCGACAGTGGTAACTGATAACATAGCCGCCAGACCGACGCGCAAGCTCAGACGACGGGCGGCGGCGAGGAGGCGAGGGGGCGGCGACGACGTCAACATAGCCGCCAGACCGACGCGCAAGCCCAGACGACGTGAGGTGGCGAGGCGGCGACGGGGCGGCGACGGCGACATAGCTGCCATACCGACGCCGGGGCCCAGACGACGGGCGGCGACGGGCTGGCAACAACGTCAACATGGCCGCCAGACCGACGCGCATGCCCAGTTCCTTCGACGACACGGAAGAAACCCTAAGTGCAAACACTGTTTGGGAAACTTCCTCTTCGCGGCTTCTCCTGTTCCTCTCCCTCCTTCTTTCCTCTCCCGTCTCTTCCCGCCGCCTCCACAACTACACAATAATAATACACTCCTCTCTCTCCTGACTCTGTGCAGTAGATCTCCGGACCTCTCTGCGTATTGTTTTTAACACAGGATTTGTTCCACAAGCAGTGCTTGCACTTAGGATTTCTTACTTCTGGAATAAGGAAAAAGGGCGTGGGGCTCGGTCTTGGCGGCTGTGTCGTCGCCGTCGCCGCCCCGTCGCCGCCTCGTCGCCTGGGCTTGCGTGTCGGTCTGGCAGCTATGTCGTCGCCGTCGCCGCCCCGTCGCCGCCCCGTCGCCGCCTCGTCGTCTGGGCCTGGGGGTCGGTCTGGCGGCTATGTCGTCGCCGTCGCCGCCCCGTAGCCGCCTCGTGGCCGCCAAACGTCTGGGCCTGCATTGCTATTGCATTGCTATGCCGTGCTTTGCATTCCTTTGCGTTGCCTTGCATCGCTTTGCGCCGCTTCGCATTGCACTTCGATCGCATCGCATCGCAATCACACCGCATTGCAGTGCTTGGTATTGTTTTGCATTGCTTTGCATTGTTATCCTGTGATTCGCATGGCAGGGCATTGCTTGGCATTGCGTGGCATTGCTTTACATTGCTTCGCATTGCTTTGCATTGCGTTGCGTTGTTTTGCATTGCCTGGTTTTGCAATGATTTGCGCTACATTGCTTTGCATTGCTTGGCATTGCGCCGCGTTACTTTTCATCGCACTGCATTATTTTCACATGACATTGCAATCGCATAGCATTACAATCGCATTGCCTTGCAATCGCAATGCGATCGCATCGCATTGCGTTATAGCCGCATTTTAATGCGAATGCATTGCGCTGCACTGCATCCGCATTGCGTTGCGTTGCTTTGCATTGCAACGCTTTGCGTTGCTTTGTATTTCTTTGCTTCGCGTTGCTTTGCATCGGGTCGCTTGTATTGTGAAACATAGGTTGCAACATCTAGATTGCAAGACATCGCTGTTTGGGGTCCTCGCTGGCTAACAGATTCTTGCAATCTGATTGTTTCCGGTGCTTCAACATGGTGCTCCCGCTGCAGCGTGGGTCTCATTTTCGGATCGGCGGTGTGCTCCCGTTGTTCCGAATGGCGCTCTCGCCCCAGCGCGTGCCACCTGTCTGTATCCGAATCCTTTTTCATCGCTGTCGCCCCCCTCATTTTCCCTCCTCCGCCTCCCCTTGGTCCTCCTGATCCTCCCGCTACTTTCACTCCAATTCCTGCTGCTGATGTTCGTCCTCGTCCTCCTCCTTCCTCCTGCTCATCCTCCCACTCACCCGCCACATCCTCCTCCTCCTCCTCCTCCTCTGTACGCAGCTCTCCTTCCCGATTGCGCATAACACGATGGGGTCTTTTTTGGAGTTCCAGGTTGGCTATGACACGCGTCCGCGGATAGAGAACACAGCAGCGCGGGAAGGGATGGGAGGGAGGGATAGAATGTCAGGTTTGGCGCGAGCGCACCTATCGTGCCTTTCCCCCTCTCCCTTTCCTTCCTCCCTCTTCTCTTTACCACTCTTCTGATCTCAACCTCCTCCTCGTTGCCTCCTTCTCCTCTTCTTCCTGCCCCTCCTCCCATCCCCACATGAGGAGAATTCAAATGATGTGGTGTGGCAGTGAGTCGGCCTTGGGGCTCGGTCAAAACACCTTGCATGCTCACCTATCAACGGTCTGACTATGTTTCTATGTGTGTGACCTGCTGTGTGCGTCCGAAGCCACCGATTTGTGGACGACCCCACCCAGAGTGGGGAGCCCCGATTCGTCATCGCTCACGTTACGATGCCAAACATTCTGCAAGTAGTCACTTCGGAATCTGGAGCAAGAGGGGCAGAGGAATAACAACAAGAACGGCGGCTGAGGACTACGAGGGAACTGGAACACACACACACATTCACACACACACATTCACACACACACACACACTCACACACACAACACACAACACACACAACACACACACAACACACAACACACACAACACACGCAACACACACACAACACACACAACACACACAACACACAACACACACAACACACACAACACACACAACACACACAACACACACAACACACACAACACACAACACACACAACACACAACACACACAACACACACAACACACACAACACACACAACACACACACACACGCACGCACGCACGCACGCACGCACGCACGCACGCACGCACACACGCACTCACACGGCCCATGGCTGCACTCACACGCGTAAAATCTGGAAGCCACGCGCTGGATGCAAATATGGAAGGTCCGCGTACCCGGCCACCGAAGGGACGAGCGTCGGAAAGACACCTGGCCCGCACGTGTATCCAGCCCGAGCCCTGGCTGGCCGCGACATGCTCATCCAACTTCCCGATACGTGAGCTCCTCGCACGGCACGGGCGCCCCAGGGCGCTGTGCAGTGCGCCAGGAAAGGGAGCCATGAGCCGGAAGGAGGCCGACCACCGCAGGGGCTCCGGGCTCCCCGCGCGGCGCCTGCAGGACTCCACCCACGAGGTGCACCACACGGCCAAGTCCACCGATCTGGCCGAGCCTCGGCGCCGGAGGCGGCGCGCGGGGCCACCGCGGCGGCGCGCGGGCTCGAGCAGGCCTGAGCTGGATCGGATCGCGAAATTGGCTCAGGTCGGAAACGGCTCGGATCGCCAGCGAATCGCCCCGAACCGAATCGACATCGGAGCGCCGCGCCTGGCTCCAGCTGGCCCCAGCCGACGCAGGTGAACCGAGCGGAAGCGAATCGCTCGGATCGCAGGCGGCCCTGGCGAGGGCGAGGATGACAAGCGCCAGGGGCTCGAGGTCCTTGGCCCTTGGCCGGCTGCTCGGCAGAGCGACCCAGGGCAAGAGTGGCCTTTGGTGCGCGGCTCTGGGGGGCCGCGGGGAGGCCAAATCCAAGCGTTCAGGCCGATGCCGTGGGGGCGGCCCTGTGGGCCTGCACCGACGGTCACTATGGCGACGGGTCACCCTCACGCGGAGCCGGCTGGGGCGCTCGTGGGCGTTTCCGGGCTTCCTCGGATCTCGGGAGGCCTCCAGGGGGCCTGCTCCTGCATCCTGCTCCTCTGTCGTCGGCCTGCGACGAGGACGACGGTCAGAACACTGCATTGGCGCAAACTTTCGGAGGTCCGCGTCGGCTGGAGTGCGCGGGAACGCGCCCGGGTGCCTTCTTCTTTCTTTCGGGCCACGGCTCGGCCGAACGCCGCCGTCGCTCGGGCTCGCAGGCTCTGGCAAGGGCCCTCCTCGCGTGCTCCCCGCGCTACCTGTGGCCACCAGCGAGCCAGACAGGGACTCCTGCATGGTCGACGCTCGCTCGCTCGCTCCTCGGCCTCCTTCTTCTTCTTCTTCTTCCTCCTCACATTGTTATTACTATTTGTCTTCTTCCTCCTCCTCCTCCCTCGTCCTTCTTCCTGCTCCCTCCTCCTCCTCCTCCTCCTCCTCCTTCGTTCCTCCTCCTCTCTCCCTCTGATGCCGCTTCTACCGTTTCGCTATTTCGCGTGATCCTTCTGGTTCTCGTCCCCTGACGCCGCTGCGACTGCTCTTGGCTTGTTTTCCTTTTGCCTCTCCTTTTTTTTCTTGCTGTCGTTATCTTTTGTCATCTCCCGCGCCCTTTATTGTTGTTCGCCCGTATTTCCCTCACACTATCTCAACGTTGCCCTTCGCTTTCTCTGCCTCTCTCTCGTGATATGGCTGCTGCTGCTGCTGCTGCTGCTGCTGCTGCTCGTCGTCCTTCCTGTCCTCCTCCTCTGCCTCTACGTTCCTCATTGCCTCTTCGCCTCTTCGCCTCAGTAGCATCGATTCAACATCGGAGAAGGAAGCTGACGGCCACCGACTGCCGGCCTTGGAATGCGTCGCCGCTGAGTCGCAGCTCCCTCTTGCCTGCAGGGGGGAGGTGGGCTCGAAATGAAAGACAGGACGACGGGGTGCGGAGGCCACGCGGCAAAGCGCGACGCGACATCTGATGACGCAACAGGATTGCTCGCGATCGTGAAAGGGCCTATCCGGCCATTCGCGTCCTCCTCCCCCTCACTGTCTCCCTTCCTTCCTGTCGCACAGCCTCGATGCCCATGCACGGTCAGTGTCAACGCAGGCCGCCAAGAGGAAGAAAGAGGAAGAGGTGGGGCGGGCTGGCGGGCGGTCCTTGCCTCGGCGAGCCTCCACCACATTTTCCTCCTTCTCCTCCTCCCTCCCTGGGCCCTCGCTGTCCCTCGGCATCTTGGCCCCTGGACATGTCCTGGAAATGCGTTCTGGCCAGAATCTTGGAGCCAGCTGTGGTGACGAGGGCATCCCGAAAAAGCCCCGAGCCGTCAGAAAGCCTCGACCCTCGAAGCTCGATCCTCCACCCTCGCGTCCTCCATCCCTCACCCGCGCCCCCCTCCAATGCTGCCAGGCGCAACGGCGAGGGTGCCGCGACGGTCACCGCCACCATCGGCCGCGCACCGCTTCATCAGGACGGGCCCCGAGATCGGGCTGCCAGAGCCCCTTGACCAGCCTCGTGCGCGACCGAGGCTGGGCCTGGACCCTCCCTTCCCTGCAGGACCAGGAAGCGACACGGGCATCAACCTGCGGAGGCCCGCAACATCGCCGAGCTTTTCTCCGGGGGCCCTCGGCGGGCATGGGCGCCGTGGCGCTGGCCGCTGTGCAGCCATCGCGCCAGCAGGCACTCGCTCCTTCGATCATCGACTGCTTTCTGGCCTCCCCTCACGCTCCGCTCGATGGGCCGCGAAGGGGTCTCCAACCAGCGAGCGGATACCAAGACACTGGAGACACAAATGGCTCGATTCACGTTTGGATCATCCGGAGGCCACGCGCTGGACACGCACGCGGAATCCCGGCGTACCTGGCCATAGCAAGGCCGAACGCTGGAATGACATCTGGCCACATGTGCATCCAGCTCTTGCCCAGGCCGGCCGCGTTAGACGTATCCAGCTTCTTGACATGGCTTCGCGCCATTTTCGGGCCTCTGTGGCCTCTGGGGCCTCGTGGGGAGTTCCCTGGAGGCCACGCTGGCCGCCATCGTGGGCCCTCCTTGGGCCAGGGACACTCTTTGGCAACACCGGCTCGATGGGACGCGGCCGCGAAAGTCCCCCACAAGCGGGCGGATCCGATGGCCGCCCGCGAGGGGCGGCCGCCAGAAGCACCGTACCCGCGGCACGGACCCTGGCCTCAGCGACCATTCGTTCATATGCCAAGACGGCGCTCGTCCGAGTCGGCTCTCAGAGGAAGAGAGAGAGATAGAGAGACAGACAAATCAATAGAGAGAGAGAGTAAAGCAAGCCATACAGCGAGGACAGCAAAAGGGCAAGGGCACCTGAGCAGGTGGGCCACAGCAGCTCAAGCATGAAGTTTGGGCTCTCGCGTTCACCCGTGGCGTGACGGGCTCAGCGACAGGGGGGGAGAGGAGGGCAGGAGGGAGGACTGGGTGGCCCAGGAGGGAGCGAATGCTCGAACGTGGGTATTCCGCGCGGATAGGGAGGAACGTAGTAACCCTCCCGCAGGCGAATGCGACGTGCCACCTTGTTGTGTCCTTATGCCCCGTCCTTGCACTTTCATGGGCAATCGTCCTGGGCAACCTTTCTTTCCTCGGCTGGTGGGCAGACTGCCCGCTGGAAGCAGGAGGGGACGTGTATGGATGGGGTGTGCCGTACATGCACCGGGCGGGCAAGTCTTCATCCCCTGGCGGGTCCCCACGCCTCTCTTCTGACCCGCTCTTCCTCCTTCCCTCTTTGTTGTTCTTGTTTTGTGTGTGTATGTATCCGTAGGCTTTTGCTCACGGCCGCTCTGGGTCAACCCGCCGTCCGCCAGGAAGCCATTCCCCCTTTCCCTTTCCTGTCTACATACGCGTCCCCCTTCAGGCCTTGGCTGCCATATGGATTTTGCTCGTGGCGTTAACGAAATCGTGCGAGGGCTGCAGCGTCACGGCAGGCTGGGACCAGAGCTGGTGTTATGTGCAGGGCAATTCCAATTGCAACCAGTACCTGTGCTCCAGCGTGGCCTGTGAGACGCGCAAATGGCGCGAGTGCGGCCCCTGCAATAACATGACGGAGTGCAGCTACGTTAGCGATGCCGATGTCGTTATGGAGCCGTACGAGGGCTGCAGAGCATGGGGACCAGAGCTGGCGCTGCGTGCAGGGCGGTTCCAACTGCAACCAGCAGCTGGATTCCACTGCAACCAGTAGCTGAACTCCAGCGTGGCCAGCGAGACGCGCAAGTGGCGCGGTTGTGGCTCCTGCAGCTGCATGACTGAATGCAACTGCGATGGCGATGCCGATGGCGATATGGATCCGTACGAGGGCTTCAGCGCCATGACCGACTGCAAGTGGCGCGAGTGCGGGACGGAGTGGAACTACGATGGCGATGCCGATGGCGTTACGGTGCCGTATGAGGGCTGGAGCGCCACGGCCGACTGGGACCAGTGCTGGAGCTTCGTGCAGGGCGGCTCCAACTGCAACCAATACCTTAACTCCAGCACAGCCAGCGAGACGCGCAAGTGGCGCGAGTGCGGGACGGAGCGGAACTACGAGGGCGATGCCGATGGCGTTACTGAGTCGTGCGAGGGCTGCAGCGCCACGGCCGACTGGAACAAGTGCTGGAGCAACGTGCAGGGCGGTTCCAATTGCAACCCATACCTGAACTCCAGCGCGGCCCGCGAGTCGCGCAAGTGGCGCGAGTGCGGCTCCTGGAATTGCACCACTGAGGGGAACTACAGCCGAAAACATGATCAATAAAATCATCACTTAAGAAACTTGGGCCAACTTTCTGGAATTTTCTAAAGACAAGCCTGGCCAACTTATTGTGTCAACGCTGGAGCGGCGAACGCGCTCAAGAAACTGAGCCAGCTTTCCGGCATGTTGGCTAAGAAACGCTGGAACAGCTTTTCGAGGGAAAAATTCTGAATCACATGCTCGACTGTACGATGGCGATGCCGATGGCGTTATGGAGCTGGACGAGGGCTGCAGTGCCACGGCCGACTTGGACCAGTGCTGCCGCTACGTGCAGGGCGGTTACCATTGCAACCAGTACCTGAATTCCAGTGTGGCCGGCGAGACGCGCAAGTGGCGCGAGTGCGGCTCCTGCAACGACATGACGGAGTGGGACTACGATGGCGATGCCGACGGCGTCGTGGAGTCGTGCGAGGGCTGCAGCGACACGGGCGACTGGGACCAGAGCTGGTGCTACGTGGTAGGCGTTGGGGCTGCAACGCACTTCGGCTTCTTGCCACCAATGGAGAGGATACCGCACGCCCTTCCGTACATCACCATCTTCGTGGTCCTGGTTGAAGCCTCCTTTCTTCTCTCCTCCTCCCCTCTGTTCTTGTCGGGCACCCCTGCGGGGGGAGGACCCGTGGCACTCCCAAGGCACTGGCACCTGGCCCAGCAGGGACAGTGTGGCCAGGTGAACTGTTGGTAGGGGGCCAGGCTCAGCTCAAATAGTACGATATCGCGGGCCCCGGCGGGCCTCGTTCTCGTGTAGTTTCACCTTGGAGCGCACTAATTTTACAAGATCGTCAAATTGGATTTTCGCGGCTTCTGCCGACGGGATTCCCGCGCACCCGCCTTCGGGTCCCACTCCGGCAAAGGGAGTGGGAAGGGGTTCCCGTGCTTCCACCTTCGGGCCCCGCCCCCAGCAAGAATGCGCTTGTTCGTGATTTCTGGAGCAATTCTTTACAGCAATGTTCCGGCCGCACTGCCTGTTCTTGCGTGTGTCCTCTCACTTTCGATCGCTATGGGCTCACCACCCGCTCTACCTTCGCAGCAACTGCTGGGGTGGGACGGGGCTCCCGCGCACCCGCGTTCGGGCCCCGCTCCAGCAAGGGGGGGGGGGCAAGGGGTCCCCGCGCCTCCACCCTCGGGCCCCGCCGCCCAGGTAGAATGCGCTTGATCGTTGAGGCTGAGGCTCTCTCGCTTCAACTCCCTGCCACACGCGTGCGGATTCTTTACAGCATGTATGCCACGTTCTCTTTCACAGGCGAGCCCGATACGGCGATAAACTGCCACGGGACCTCTTCTCCTCGTCGTCTTCCTCCTCGTCTCTTCTTCATCCTCTGCTCCTCGTCTTCCTCCTCTCCTCTCCTCTCCTCCTCGTCGTCCTCCTCCTCGTCTTCGTCTTCCTCCTCGTCGTCTTCCTCCTCTGCTCCTCCTCGTCTTTTCTTCAGTCGTCGTCGCCGTCGCCGTCGCCGTCGCCGTCGCCGTCGCCGTCGCCGTCGCCGGCGCCGTCGCCGTCGCCGGCGTCGTCGTCGTCGTCGTCGTCCCCTTCTCGCCCTGCCGCTCGATGCTGTGAGCTCCCGCTGACTTTCCCCTGTCCCCCCGGCGGGGGGTTATCCGCTCCCTGTGCGGGGGGTCATCCGCGCGTTCGCTTTCACACTGTGTTTTCCCGTCCAGACCAGCTGCGCGGTGCGAGGCCGTGAGGCCCTCTCTCGGTCCCCTTTGGCGGGAGACTATCCGCTCCCCATGCGGGGGGTCATCCGCACTGTCTCTCTTTCGCAACCCCCTTTGGGAATAGGTTATACGATACCCGTGTGGGGGGTCATCCGCACGTTCTCTGTCCCCGTGCGGTGGATAATCCGCACTCCCCGCAGCCAGTCTTGCCGCTGCTATGTGCCTGTAGCAGCGCCAGTGAGACAGGGACAGATTGGCCCCAGATGCTGCGAGGCCGCTGTTCGCCCAAGGAGGTGGCAGAAGTGATGGATCCTCGTGTGGTCCTGTGCGCCACCCTCCTTGGGCCAAAGCATCTCTCTTCATTGCATGATGATTTTTCAATGCGCCCCCGCGTACCCAGCGGTGGTTGTGCGTCCTTCTCTCAGTCCTCTTCCCAGGGGGTAATTCGCTCCCCGTGTGGGGGATCATCCGCACGTTCTCTTTCCCCCGTGCTGGCGGTAATCCGCACACCCCGCAGCTGGCCCGACGCTGCTGTGTGCCTCTTCCTCTCCCGTCCTCCTCGTCCTTCTCTTCTCCTGCCGTCGTCGCCCCCTCCTCTCCCCGCCGCCCTCTCCCTGCCAAGGGACGGCCTCCGCGTGCACTGCCCGCTTGGCGGGCTTTCGGCCGGCCCTGGCTCGTCCTTTCCCCCCCCACTTTTGTGCTGTGCCTTCTTCTCCCCTCTTCCCTCCTTCCTCCGCTGGCTCTTTCCTCCCTTCGTGCCTTGCCTTCTCCTTGTGTGTGTGGTGTCTCTTTGGCAAAGAGCTCTTCAAAAAAAGGTTCACTCTCTGAGAGGGGTCAGGACAGCGACGTGCAATGGCACGGGGCGCCTACCAAGATGGAACCTATTCTATGGCAACATCGGGCGGCCATCTGGGGGACTGCCGCACCCCTTTCTTCAGCCGCTACGAAGGTCCTCGAGAACTACTTCAGACAGCTCCGCCCGATCTATTTTTCTGTCGACCCCCTCACCATCATGGCACGAAATTGCCAGCTTAGTGCTCCAACCTAACGGCGTCGCACCTGGACTAAACGAAGAACCTTACGAGGTCTATCGCATCTGGACAAGGTTCGTTACTTGCCTACTCGCGCAAGCAATGTATGTGGCCGACATCAACGACCGCGCGCTCGAGACAGTTCTCGGAGAATCTGCCGACCTTTTGGTATGGATTCCCAAGGCTCCAGGAGCTGAGACGCCCAATGATCTTCGGCCGCTACAGTTACCTACGTGCTTCCGACGCCTCTTCGGTGCCAACGTCGCGAATCTTGTAGGCCCAAAGATGGAGCCTCAGTTGTGCCCGGACCAGGCTGCCATTAAAGGCGGACAATGCGGTCCGAACACCACCAAAGCCAATCGACATCTTGCGAGTCGACCTGGACAGGAAAGCGCCCCGGTGTACGCGGTGGAGCACATCCTGGGGGACCTCGCACCGATCGTGGAAGGCTACATTGGACGCACTCTCGAACAGGTCGGGGAAGCACCCTCCAACGCTGCCCTGTTTGCAGACTAGAACAAGGCCTTTGAGAGAGTGACCACTCACTGGGCTGCACTTCATGCTCCACCACTCGGGTATGTCGACCTGGATACAACGCAACCTCTTGGGGCTTTGCTACAAACGAGTCGTGCGCATGCGAACCAAATCTGGGAAAAAATCCATCCGCAGATTGCTCCGCAAGGTCGGGATGGGGGGGACGGTGTCGCCGCTACTATGGGGCATATGCTATAACCCGGTGATTCAAGCACTGCGCGACACGTTGCAAACAGATTGCCCCACCTATGTGGACGACCTTGCGGCTGTGCTGACACGCGCAAAGCATACGCTACGGGCCACTTTCCTACTGCCCTGGATCAGCCAGTCCATCGGGTTGCTGTTGGCCGCGCACATATGTCGTGTGCTATTCGTTGAGGACACAGAGCGCGCGAGCTAGGCCACTAAGGCTGCCTGTCGAATGGGAAGAAAATGTGGGTCAACTCAAGGTGACCATGCTAACGCCAGAATTTACGGTCGATCTTTTCGCTCACTGTTGTGTTGGTGAACGGGGCCCACATAGGGTCGAGCAGCGGCCGTGTAATTGCGCGTTCAGGAGTGCCTTGGTGCAGGCGGGCCACTTGGACTGGTGGCGGCCACTCATGGCTCACGCCCCTTTCGGGGCGAATGCGGTCAAGGAGTCGTCGCCTTGCCTTGGAGGAGCCTGCGCGATGGCCGCCCGCGCCGCGCAGGCGCAATTGCTCTGGCGCCTTGATATCGGCTGCTTCGGCTCAGTGCGAAGGAATACGTGGAGAAGACCCATGGCCAAGATGGTTTCAAGGGCAGTGATTATGCACGATGCGCATGCATCACCACGGCGCAGGGCGGCGATATGGAATGCTAGCATGGCCTCGGTTATCCCATGCCCGACCAATATTGTTTCCCCCGATTGGACTCTGGAAGAGGTGATATTGAGACATCTTCGCATCGCCATGGGCACTGAACGGAAGATGGGTGCCACGCTTCTTCATCGCTGGGCTCGAGCTGGTCTTTGGGATCGCTGGAGCTCTGAGGTGCCCGGGCGCATGCGCCCGAGGAGTCGCAGCAGCGGCTGCGTGGCATCAGGGCGCCTGGGGGCCGCCTCATGTGACATCGCCGGCGGCGGTGCAGTGGGCTGAGGACCACGAATATCCAGGTTGAGAGGTGCAACTCGGTTCTGTCGTTTGGAAAGGCGTCGCGCACTCTGGTCAGGGCATGTGAAGGGCGAGGCGCGACGTGACAGATGCAAAACCGAGCACTGTTTGCAACATCTTGGGGGCATCACTACCCTCCCAGGAGTCAACAATGGATTCGTGATCGGTCCAATGAACGCAGGTGGACGCCAAGGGACGGGCAGGAATGGGCGTTCCTGCTCTTGTCGCGCTGCTTCACGGCTGCGTTCCATGTGACTCGGATATTGACAAGTGGGATCCCGTCAACCGAATACTTCAGCGGCTGCGCTCGCATGCGCTCACCGCGCCCATTGCGGTACATTCCTCACACGTTTCGCGGCCCCATCGGGGGCTCCACCGAAGACAATACTCACAGCTGCGTTACATACACCTGCACATGGTTGGGTCCGTCGCCAAACTAATGAAACACTGCGCACGTTCCGCGCAAGGTGGGCATGGGCAATTCGCCTTTACCGCTTTCCTGCTTGGCATACACAACTGGGGCTTACAACCCGGCGCCGCGTAGGAGGAAACATGGGGGTGGATGAGGCGAGGGGGAGGGGGGCAGGACGCCCAGGGCCTACGAGGGCACGCCAACATTTCCAAATATTGCTTCTTGTTATTTATAATGCTGTGAACGCTGTTCGCCAACATGCCCCTAACATGCCGCTCATAGTGCCCCGATGCGCCCCCGAAGTGCCAAGCAACTGCGTTTCTTGGCGACCCCCGCCGCCTGTCCCGCCCGCTTTTGTCCGGCCCGCCCCCTCCCTAGCCGCCTTCTTCCTCGTGGCTGGGCGACAGGAGCATGGGGGTATAAGGAGTGCGCGTCTTGCACCTGGGCTGGGAGGCACAGCAAGAGAAAGAGAGGGGGCCACGTGGCGGGGAGAAGATACGGACAAGAGGGGAGGCGTGGCGGCAAGGGCGGAAAGGAGGCGGAAGGCGGGGTGGGACCGAAATGTCATATCTCAACCCGCCCAGGGCACATGGCTGAAGTCCAGCAAAGTGTGATCGATCTACAAGAGGATAACTTCAACCTCCGACCTCAAAAATGAGGTAGCGCTTGATCGCACAAACGCCGCTGCAAACCCAAGAGCCTACCACAAGCAGCGAACGAACGGGCCCCGGCGTGTCGCTGCCGTCCTCATCTGCAATGCTCTGCTGATCATCGGGATACCCCTCCATGCCATCGTGGTGTTTGTCACTCTCAATAGCAATGGCACTGTCAGCAATTCACTTCACGGGGAAGGATGGGGTCAGGGGCGGCGCCAGAAGCCCCTGATGCTACAACTCCTCCTCCTCGCTCTGATAACTGCAGCCTTTGCTTAAGATTATGTCTCTGGCACTTCGCGCCACCAAGCCGAAGTGCACGAAGCAAGATTGGCTCGGCTGCCAGGAAGCGCGGTCCTGCAGAGGCAGGACATCTCGCGCGGTGGTGCCCCTGGCCCCCCAGGCGAGAACGGCCAAACGAGCGAAAACGAAATCACAACAGGGACAACATCGGACTGGGACACATCGGGGATATCTGAGGTCTGGCAATTCTGGAAGACATATTGGGCGCCAGGGCCGTTCCAGAACGCTCCGGAACGCTTTCAGAACGCTCTGACTGGGTCGATTTATTCATCCTGGTACTGGCTCCGCCCGACAAGCCTTCGGGACGGGAGGCTGGCAAGCGCCGAGCGTGACAACTAGAGGTCATCTCCCTCCCGTCCTGGTACCCGTGCCGGCCAGAGACCAGCGCGGCGCGAGGCGCGCGATACTTTCCAGGGGGATAGGGGTAGGAGATGCCTCTGGGTGCGCGGGAGGTTGGGACTGCACCCTCTGGCATCCTCCTCTCCTTCGCCTCCCTTCTTTTCCCCCTGACGTTGACGCTGCTGGCGGTTCTGACGCCAGCTCTGACCAAATCCCAAGGGCGGGGGGAGGAAAATTACTCTAAGGTCAAAGCCTCCTCCTCCTCCTCCTCTTCGTTTTCGTCGTCGTTTTCCTCTTCCGCTCTCCTCGTCGCCTTCCCTCCCCCCTTCTCGTTGTTCTCCTCCTCCACCCTCCCTCCCTCGTACCTTCCCTCCCTTCCTCCCTCTGCAAATTTAACAAAACAGTGGTAATGAGGATGGGGCGCTCCTCTGTCTAATCAGAAAAAAACAAAAATACCACGGGGTGTCGTGGCGCGGTGATGCGGACCTACACGCTTGAGCCAAACGCCGGCGGTTGCACAGAAACCTGGTGTCCTATACCGAATCCCCTTCGACCTGATGATCCAGGTCGGGAAAATTACGTGCAACCTCGTATCAGTTTGCACATCAAGTGTGGATTCTGTTCGACAGCACGAAAGCGGTGACCGCATGGCCGTGATGGCGAATGACCAAGGCAATTAATCAAGGTTTGTAACACTGCGCGGTAACTGACGTTTTTAGTTCGAACACTTCCATGGTGGGCTCAACTGGGCGGCGCGAAGAGTGACTTTTGTCACCGCGGGATCTTCGTTTACTTCTTTTCGCCACAACAGCCTGAGTGCTCACATTCGTTTAATCTTTCTATAACTTTTTCGTGCGGCAGAATTTTGGGTGAGTAGATGTAGGAAAATGATCATATGGCCATTCGCTGCAGCTCACATTGGTCGATGTGAATGTGATGAGCTTGACCCCAGGCGCTTGCCCTGCGTGATCAAAACCATCATACTCATCCTCCCAGCCACGCTGCCTGTCTATCATGCGCTGGTGATCTGTGGTGGCCACGAAGCGAACATCATTCCATGCGTCTTCCTCGTCACTGTCAGCCCAAACTCCCAAGAACTCCTAAAATATTGTGCGTGGGTGGCTTCGCCACTGGCTGGTCGCGGAATCCATGGGACCTTCCGACGGCCTGCCAATAAGTGAAGGCTGGGTCCCTGACATCACGTGACGTCCACTTGAGGGTACGACGCTACAGCCGATTGTTGTTTTCCGTGCCCAAACAGGGGTTGAGCAACCAGGTCTGGTTGGTGGCCCACATGTTGTAATCCGATGAGGGGATCTGTGTCAGCCACAGGATCTTCTTCTCCATGTCAGGACTACGGTTACGAAAATATCGGTGCAACCAATCGTCGCCAAATCGTTTGCACATTGGCCTGGACCTGGTGGGATGGCACGTTTTCGCCGGCAGCTTAGTGCGGTGCCATGTTAGACATTAGAGCTAGTGCGTGGAGTAGGTTCACCAAAGGGGGTTCACGGGTGCCTCCGTCATCCTCGTCTCCCACGGTTTGCGTTGGCGCGGGATCTCCCCCCCCCACTGGGCCCCAACCGGGACCCTCGGGGAAATGACTCCCAGAGTGGGGCCCCCACTGTTCCCGCCGCTGGGTGGGAACAGTGGGGGCCCCGCTCCCGAGGTCGAGCCCGCTCGCGTGGCGAGACGGCGAGACCCGCCCAGGCGGCGAACGCCGCGGCCAGTGGAACAGCGACGAAACCTCCCAGGAATAACATCGCAAGCCTGGTAGGGAATGGATGCAATATGTGAATTTAAAAATAATGTTTCTGTGCCCCCCTTTGAAATCAAATCTCCCTTCGCGCCCAGTTATCCGATCTGCGCTCCTGTCCTCTAATGCTTTTCCACTGTCAGTGTTATTGGCCACTCGCCTCGCGCGCGGGCTCCATCGCGGCCCCTCCGGCAAGGGTAACATTAGCCTTCTGGCGTTGTCATCCATCGCCCGCGTGACTTCGTTGACGTATTTTCTTTTTCGTCCGCCTCGTGGTCGGTGAGGTTAATCAAATCCCACCTTTTCCGAGTGCACGTCGATTTCCGTTCTCATGTCTCATCTGCCTGATCAGCCCCGTTGGTATGGGTTTGCGCAATGTTCGGGTAATTTTCAAATCTCCGGGTTCCTCTTCGCCCCGAGAATTCAATGGATCGATGGTCTCCCTTGCATCCGCTGCCCAGTTCTAAGGGCTCGCCATCAAACTGGTTGGTTTTTTCACTGCCCACTCTTCTCCATGGTGCTTGGGAGTCGCCCCGTGACTGCACGTGTCTTCGCTGTGCACCTCATTCAAGGTTCTTTACCCTTCCTTGAATTTGCGTGATCTGCCAACTGGGCGCTGATTCGGGGGTTTCGAACAGGGAATGCGCTCCACCGCGTCTCTATGTTTCACATGGCCCCATGGTGGATCGTAAGTGTTCCAACCCAACAGCGCCCCGCGTTCCTCTTCCCCCCCCTCCCCCTCCCCCTCTTTTTTCTCATCCTCCCATCCTCGCGCCCCATTTCGGCGCGCCCACCGCGCGTCTCGTGGCCCCGTGGGGATCTCCGCCGAAGGCGGTTGCGGCAGGGTCCGCATGGCTGCCCCGCGCCCGATTCAGCGCGCCTCTCGCGTGTTTCGCGGCCGCGAGGGGAGCTCCACCGAAGGCCCCGGCGGCGGGGCCCAAGCGGCGAAGTCCGCATTGCGGCCTCGCGTTCATTTTGGCGCACCGCTCACGCGCTTCGCGGCCCCGCCATACGGGGCCCCGCGCGAGGCCGCGTCGACGAGGTCCGCGTGGCGGCCCCGCACCGCGTCGGCGCGTCCCTCGCGCGTTTCGTGGCCCCATGGGGAATTCAGCGGAAGGCCTCAGCGGCAGGGTCCGCGCGGCGGCCCCGCGCCCGATTCGGCGCGCCTCTAGCGCCCTTCGTGGCCCCGCAAGGAGCTCCGCCAGAGGCCCCAGTGGCAAGGTCCGCATGGCGGCCGCGCGCCCATGTCGGCACCCCCTTTGTTACGTTTCGTGGCCGCATCAGGAGTTCCACTCAAGGCCCCGCCGGCAAGGTCCGCATGGCGGCCCCGCGTCGATTCCAGTGCACCCCTCGCGCGCTTCGTGGTCCCACTTGGAATTCCGCCAGACGCCCCAGCGACAGGGCCCGCGCGGCGCTGGCCCCGCACCCGGTTCGGCACATTCCTCGCACGTTTCGTGGCCCCATAAGGATACCGAAGGCCCTTGCGGCAGGGCCCGCATGGCGGCCCCGCGCCCGTTTCAGCGCGCTGCTCACAAATCTCGTTTCCCCATCGGGACTTGCCCCTCCATCGCCCCGCCTGCGGCGCTCCCGCCCGCGCGTGATTGTGTCCTTCGCCCAGGTTGCGTTTCCAGTTTCCTTTCGCTGCTGGTTGAACTTCATTAGCGGGCTGAAAGTCGCGCGTGCTGGTCTTATCGCAAGCATTCAGGCTGCCTTGCTACGTTCTTCGTTGTTTTTAATACCATTTCTGGTGCGTTAAAATCCCAGGGGGCCCCGTGCGCATCGTGGGTGGTCAGGTCCATGGCAGGTCCTGACGTGGGGCCCCTCTTGTCTGCCATTCTCGTCGCCCTGACTGGTGAGTGCGCTTCGTGCGCGTAGGCATATGCGGCAGCCAGGTTTCTCTCGCGCCGCCTCATTTGGTGGCGTCGTTCATGGACTTCCTTTGGGGTTTACTTGGTCTGTTCGCTCGCGATCGATTTCGCTGTCGCCCCGTCAATTCCCATCTTTGTAAATTCCTGCGTGATTTCTCCTTATCATATCGTCTCCTTCTTCATCCACTCGATTGCCCTCTGCTGCTTGTTTGCCCCTTTCGGGGAAATCATCCGCGGCCTTCTTCTGGATGGAGGAACTCCTTCTTCCCCAATCAGAGCTTGCCTCTGTAGGGGTTTAAACGGATTCATATGGTTCGGTTAGGTTTGCCGCCGACTTTCGCCGCGCGCCCGGGTGCCCGTGGGTGCCCGCGAGTGCCCGGGTGCCCGGGCGTGTCCGGGGGTGCCCGAGGGTGCCCTATTGCCCAGTAGCCCTGTAGCCCATATAGCGCCCAAGAGCCCATCAAGCCCTGTAGCCCTACAGCCCTAAAACGATTATGCTTGTGGTTTTCTCCGGTACCATATTATAATGTTCCCCTGTGCATCGAACACAGCCCGCCTGGTGACGGGGCTCGCTGTCGGACTGTTACTGCTCGTTCCCGTTATCTCACCGGTATCCCCGTCTATGCCGTGCGCGGCCCATATGTGCGAGATCTGTTCTGCGGGCCCTAGGCTACCCAGGTGCCAGTCAGCCGCCGATCCGTTTCCTCGCCCCAGCCGATGATCTTCTTCGTTGGCAGGTGATTCATGTGTTACTCGCGCACTCTGGCAAGCGCGGGCATCCTTTTCCTCGCGCCTGTCAAGCACTTCCCTGACTGTCGCGCAAAATCAGACTCGAGCCGATATCAGCCCCCCCTGGGCGCGGTGGCCGTCTCGAGCGTCGCCGCTCAGTAACCGGGGCCCCGCGCTCCGCCATCTGAGGCTCGCGACCAGCGTCGCCTCGGGCTGCCGCCCGACGTCGGTGGCAGCCCTGGGCGGACCTCATTTTGATGTGCTTGGCCTTTCTGGTCGCTTCTCCTCTTGCCGTGTGGCCTGGGGCGTGCTCCCTCCGATTCCGCTGGCAAGGCGACGTGGGCGCGATTGCGCATCGCGGCGTTGGGATCTGGCTGCAGTCCAAACCCCCTCGCCGAAATCGTTCCATAAAAAACGCAACCCCTCTTCCTCGCTCTCTTGCGTCGATGCCCCGGGGGCCGGGCGACCTCCATGTTCGCGCGAATGATGAGTTCTTGAGATTTATTCTATAGCCCGAGGGGGGCTCCTGACTCCCACTTGGGTTCTAGCTTGAATGCGATTTTAGTTCTGGCCTCACCGAGCATCGTCGCGCTCTTGCAACGACTTGTGCAATTTGTGCCCTTGACAATGTTCGCGGGCAGTTTTCCGCCACTTCCGACGGCGAGCCCGTTGGTGTTGGGCAGCGATGAGGCAGATGGCGCCGTCCACGTCGTCGGATGGTGGTCCTCTGCGAACTCATCCTTATACTTTGCGCCCGCTGCACTTCTCGACGCCCCCCCTTGCCCCGCGTGTAGTCTGGGCGCTCTCTCCGCGTCTCCGTGGGCAGCGGGGCCACCTGCCGGGCTTGTCGAATCCCGTGGGTGCCGCTGATGACGGCCTAACTGTCTCCCCCGACGCTGTCGTGGATGACTCGCCGTCGCTCTTGAACGCGGCTTTTCGGCGACTGGCGAAGGAGATCGCGTCTTCCACTGCCCCGGTGGAATAGCTGGGCGCTCCCTCCCAGGGTAAAAATCTGCTCCAACTCAGCCTGCTTTCTTGCAGTGCATGACACATATCGGGCCACCTGGCCCCAGCTCTTCGGCTTGTTCTCCGGCTTTGGTCTCGTGGGCATTTGCTCTTTAGCCGGGTGTAGTCGGCGGGGGTCGTGGGTGCTCCGTCGTGGTCGGTTCTGTCCATCATCTCGCGAGCTGCCCTCTTCGATTTGCCGCGCGCGCCGCGGGGGCGCCAGTTGCGATGCGGTGAGTTGCTGGCGTTGTGCGCTTCCAGGAAGGTCGCGGGTTGCTCTTTTCGCCGTCTTAGCTTCTTAGCCCGCGAACGCGTTCTCGATTTCGTCTTATCGCTTTCAAGTGCGCTGCCGTCCTCTCGGCGATCTCCGCCTTCTCCCCGTCCATGGTTAACCCCTCTCATCGCGTCGCCGGGGCTCCCGGGGCGGAGTGGGGGTGCTCTCCTGAGGGCGCCCCCGCCTCAAACGACCCCCCTTGTTATCCTCCTCGCTTAATTGTCGAGCCGACGCCCCGCCCGTGCCTGGCAGGGGCCTCGATGGCGGATTGGGGCGTTCAGTTGCGTTCGCGAGTCGCGGTTTCCCCCCTGGGGCCCCGTGCTGTAGACGACTGCGCGATCGGCCGGGGCCGTCCATGCCCGGTGCGCTATTGTTGCCCGCCTCCGCCACTTCTCGCGCAGATCCGAGCGATTTCTTTGCGTCGGCGAATTTCGTCGGCGGCGTGGCCCTGTCTCCCGCTTCGCTCTGTCCCGAGTTTGCGCGTTGTCCGTGCCTCTCGATGGCCGCGGCGTCGGCCGCGCTGTGGCCTCGGCCGGTTTGGGGCGCTTCTGCGTGCTATGCTGTGCAGTGAATGTCAACAGTTGGCGGTTCGGCAATGTTGTGGGCACCCGAATTCGCGGTCGCCGCAACTGTTTCCGCGTTCGATTCGGGGCGGTCGCCTGGCGCGGCGTTCGCTGCGTCCGATCGGCTGCCCACTTCGGCCAGTGCTACTCCGCGTCCAAGCCCGGGTGTCCACATAACTGGCACTTCAACTCCGGGCATCTTAATGTTGTGTCGCACCTCTCGTGCCATGCCTTATCGTGGTTGGTGAATCCCATGGGCTTTCAGACCGGTCTGAATGATCTGGCTATGGTTGCCCGAGGTTATACGCGCCCTGATCAATGATTACCTGCCCTGCTTATGCACTCTTGGTGCGGTCTGCTGCTGTCTCCTCCCTGGTCGCACTTGTACGTTTCTCGCGTGCTCGTGGGCGCGCGCCCTTTGCCGCCGGGCTTGCCGCCCGTCTGGTTTGCTGTTTTGCCTGATCCTTCGGGCCCTCAGTGGTTGCCTTTGCCGTGCCTTTCTGACCAGCTTGGGTGCCCTACGTCCCTGCGATTCTCTTTCCCCTGACATTTACCCTGGCGCCCCCCCTGCGACGCGGCCCGTTCTCCAGCATTTATGGCGCGTCATTTTGCCTTCACCTATTTCTTCTTCCGGCCGTAGCCAGATGCACCTGCATCTCCCTGACCTTGATCTTCGCGCAATTCTTGATTCCCGTCGTTATGGGCGGGCCACCAACTACCTTCTTCGTCGTGCTCCTCTGGATAGCCTCGCGCGTAAATGTCCAGGTCATCCCGTTCTTCCTCTCAGCCGACTGTCCCGATGTCCGTGTCATCGCCATTCTTTGTTGCGGCATCCAGTCGATGCGTGCGCGCGCGATCTGCGCATCTGAGGTACAGTGTGAGATTGGGTTCAAGGGTTAGTGGATCGGGTGTCTCAAAGCCGTCCTGTTGCCAATAATAAAGCAGTTCTCCCGCGTGCGATACCGTAGTTTTCAGCGACGTTATTTGGATGGGATCGGCTCGTGAGGTTACAGTGTGTCTCTAATTTCTCCACTAAGGCATACCAGTGTTGTAACTGAATCAAAAAGCTGCTTGCCTTCTTGGGTCTCTCGGGCTTACTGGTTGAGCTCACCATGGCCGTGAGGTTGCTCCTGTTACCGCAGAGAACCGCTCATATATTTTGTCATGTGAGCGGCTAGCCCTTCGCCCTCTCCGAGCCCGTGCAGTTTACCGCGCGCCTCGGCGTTCTCTATTTTCTCTGTGCATATGTACCGCACGTCCCCGTCACATTTACTGATCTCGTCCTCGTCCAGCGCGTATTCTTCTTCTCTCTGGTCTTTTTCTTGTTGTTTTTCCGATGTGGCCTTGCTATGCTCCGCCGCTGCCGCTCTTCCGCTCTGCACTCATATATTATCACAATCCACGCTCTGGTCTGGTGCTGCTCCGTCTGCTGTTTCCAACGTCGAGTTCAAAGTCTTGAGCGCCTTGCGGTTGCCGTTGTTAGCCTGTGCCGCCGCGTTAAGGAGTCGTCGGTCCCATTCAAAGAATTTAGCCCTGTCGCCTGTAAAGCTCTTTGGCGACTCGGTTGCTGTGGGGTCGTTTATGGGTCTCTGATGCGTTTGTTTTGCTTCGTCCCATTTGTGCGAGTATTGCGCTCGTGTTCGTGTTTCTTCGATGACCCTTCTCACTTCAGCCACCCGCGACGTCACAATCGTCGTTTCTGCTTCGTGCCACTTCTCGCAGTTCATGGTGCACAACAATGCTGCGCTGGATTTGCCGAACATGTTCATCAATGATATGGCGTGCTCATTGGGTAACCGTTGGTTGCCTGAGAGTCTTGTTCATCTAAGTAATTCGCCATTGCGTCGTGGTTAGCTTGAAGGGCAGTTTTGGCGAACTCATGACGACTTTGGTTGTTAACCGCGCAACAGTTAACTAAGCATTAACAAAAAAACACTCGATCCATTCCTGTCTCGTGGTCCCGTTGTCATAACCTCGCTCAGACACCGTGCGAACTTAACCTAATAATAATTGTACTAGGGATGGGGTGCTCTTGTGTAAGGAGACAGGTGCAGGTATCACGGGGTGTCGTCCCGTGGTAACGCGGACTGAAACACTTGAGCCAAAACGCTGGCGGTTGCACATTACCCTGGTGTCCTATGCTGGAACACCCTCCCTCCCTCCCTTCTTCCCTCCCTCCCTCCTCCTCCTCTTTCTCCTCTTCGTTTTTCTTCCTCTCGAGGCCGACAGCCTGAGAACTGCCCCCACCGGCAGCCAGGATGGATCCCTGGGCGCACATCCAAGAACGCGCGCGTGGCGGGGCTGCGCCGTTGACGACCAGGCCTTTCTGACAAGCTCAGAACACGGAGGGTTCAGGAGAAAGCTCCTGTAGGGGCCTCCCTGGTGGGGTCGAAGGATCGCGCCAAATCGCCGATGCATCGGCGACGCCGGCAGTGCATCGGCGACGCCGGTGTGGAGAACATCGGGCTCCACATCGAGCCGTATCGCCGATGCATCGGTAATGCGGCGCGATCCCCCGACCCCATCTACTCCGACCCCACCTAGGAGGCCTAGAGTTTAGGAGGCAGCTTCTGAAAGGTCTTCGTAAGAACGATGAAACGTCACTACTGTAGGAAATTTTGTTTCTGCTTCGCGTGTCGCGGCGGCGGCCCTGGCGACACGCTATGAATTGCAAATTGTCGCTTCGCTTCGCGGGGCGGGGGGCTTCGAAAGGCACGGGAAGCTGATGCCCGGGGACCGGAGCGTGGTTGGCGTGTGGCGCCGAAACGTGATGAACCAGAGCTGGCGGCGCGACGCGCTGAGATGAAAATCCCGACCGTAAACCCGAGTAGGGCGTCATTGAGCCGGATTGCGCGAGATTCGCCAGATGGAAACGGTTGCGGACCAAGGATGCCCCTCTGCCGATGCTGAACCTCCCGGGGGCTGCAGCCAAGAAGAGGTTACCAAGACATCCGAAGGATTGCTCTTGGGCCGGAGATTGGAACAACACGTCGCTGCATGTTTGCTTCGCCGGAATACGCACCATGTCCGGCTCAAGAGGGGCTGTGATTGGCGGCCCGTTCCTGATGTGTGGCTAGGAGGAACTATCCCTAGCCGAGGCCCGCCGTGGCCAGAAAACAACGACTCAGTCGGCGCTCCGCATGGTCAAGCGGTCATTGTAGAAGCATGAATGACACTCAAATCTTGGAGATTTTTTGACCCTCTCGGGTTCCTCAATTCCCAATGGACTGCCCGGGATGAGGAACTGCTCCTGGGACACCCGCTTTCCCTGGATGCCTCCCAAATGTAGCCGGATCAGATGGGGTCGGACAATAGCACGGCCTGGTCGATGCATCGGCGATGCTGTGCGATCTGGAGCCCAATTTCTCCGTCCCGACGTCGCTGATGCATCGCCCACGTCGGTACAGAAAAAATCAGACCCCCCTTTGCTCTCGCTGGCACGTGGTCTTTCTTTTCGGCCGCGCGGCGTTCGCCGGGACGGCGCGTCGGGGAAGGTCGGCTGGGCAACCATTGGCCCCTTGAATTCGTGCATCGCCTTCAATTCGTGCACACTGCGATCTGTACACCAGCGTTCAATCTAGGAAAACACCACTGAGGAGGAGGAGGACTGGCACGACCGATGGATGAACATGCCCCCGACGCGAGACTCCCACACAAGACAAGGCGGAGGAGGGCAGGAGGAGGAATGGTATAGTGTTTATTACTTCCACAATTCGGTTTGCTCAGATTTTTTAACACTTGGTTGACCATTCGTGTCTCGGGACCCAACCTTGCCCGCTCCCGTGATATTCCCCAAGCTCCCCGGGTTTCCCGCCCCTGGTGTCTCGGGACCCCGGAAATTCCCGGAGATTCCCATGGTTCCCTGGGTTCGCCGACCCCGGTGCCTCCTGTTGTTGCGTTGCCCGCCCGTTGCCCGGAAGTTCTGGGCTTCCCGGGTTCCTCTGGCTCCCCGCCCCTGGTACCTCGCAGTTCCCACATTAGGCTTGCCTGAAGGGCTCTTACTGGGTTAGAAATTCCCCAATCAGGCTTGCCTGCGTTTTTTTTGTTTTTGTCAAATGTTTTTCCTTCTGTCTTAAAAGACAGCGAAACATAGATGTCCTGGGGCCCTAGTCTGACAGTTCCCCGGAGGTTCCTCGGGTTCCTTGGGTTCCTCGGGTTCCCATGGAAAAAAATGCCAAGCAACGCCAGGCAATGCCTACACGTGCGAAGTTGTTCAAAACAATGCTAAGCAATGCCAAGCGATGCGCCGCGGGTTGTCCCGATGGTTGTCCCAATAATTGCCCCGATGGGTGTCCCGATGTTTGTCCCAATAGTTGCCCCGATGGGTGTCCCGATGGTTCTCCCGATGGTTGCCCCGATGGTTGTCCCGATGGTTGTCCCGATGGTTGTCCTGGTGGGTGTCCCGGTGGTTGTCCCGATGGTTGCCATGGTTGCCCCGATGTTTGTCCCGATGGTTGTCCCGATGGTTGTCCCGATGGTTGTCTCGATGGTTTTGTCCCGATGGTTGTCCTGGTGGGTGTCCCGAGGGTTGTCCCGATGGTTGTCCCGCTGGTTGCCCCGATGTTTGTCCCGATGGTTGTCCCGATGGTTGTCCCGATGGTTGTCTCGATGGTTTTCCCGATGGTCGTCCCGAGGGTTGTCCCGATATTTGCCCCGATGCTTGTCCCAGATAGGTGGATGCACAAACACCAGTAGCACCATCATCGCCATGATCACTCCGAAAACATTTGTACTCGAGCTGCTTCGCCCTGCAGACGGGCTGCCAGCATCGACGCCGCAACGGCATGTCGCCAGAGAGTGGGCCGCGCCAACCTCTGCCAGCGCCGAGCCATGCCATGGCTCGCGCCTGGTGAAGCAGCGCTACGTGTGCACGCGAACTCGCGCGCTGGGTTCGCAGAGCTCAGTCCCGCCTACGTGGTGACGGGCGAGCAATTGTTCGACGCTCTCAGAAGAATTCCGGGCGTGGGGCACGTCGACTGGAACGCTTAGAGGACCTCGCAAGGGAATTCGGCAAGCGCGAGCAGGAGCGCAACTGCCTCGTCAATTCAAGGCAGGGCGACCCGACCAGGCCCTTCGAGTTCGAGGTGGCTCGGAACCAGCACGCGAAGGGCAAGGGGGCGCCTCGCACTGCGACGGTGATGTTCGAGGGCCCGCCGCAGGACATGGATGCGGAGGCATGGCGGATTTTACATGCAGCTGTAAGCGGTCAGGAACTGCTGCCACAGGTCGTGGAGCAGCACGCGCAGGACAGCTTGGCGCGGCTTGCGGCGGGCTCTGCCAGCGCATCTGCCTCGCCGGGGGCGGCGGCTGACGCGGAGGCCGCGCGGGGTGCCCGGGCCGCGCCGCGGCGCCCTGCAGCAAAGGGCGCGGGCGCTCGCGGCTCTGTCAGTAAGCCGGCGGCGCCTGGGGCGGCTGCCCCAGGCTCTCCCGGCCCAGCCCGGGGCGCAAGAACAGCGCCGCGGCCGCGTCTGCTGCATCCGTGGGGGGCGACGTCGCGGCCGGCCTCGCAGGCGAGGCTGTGCGCGCCATTCTTCGCCGCGGCGGTGGCGGCTCCGTCGGCCCCGTCGGCTGCGGCTTCGGCTCTGTCGGCTCCGGGGGCGTGCTCCCCGGCAGACGCTGCCCCTCGGCTCTCTGCGCTGGATGCGGGGCCGGCGTTGGCGCGCTCGCCGCCCTCTCTTGAAGCTGACGCGGAGTCGGTCGCGACGAAGAATGAGACCGGCGAGCCCGGGGCGGAGGCCGCGCAAGGTGCCCTCGCCCCGCCGCCAAGGCTTGCAGATGCGGCCGCGGTCGCGACGAGCCCTGCCAGCAAGCCGGCGGCCGTGGAGGCCGCGCGGGGCGCCCTCGCTCCGCCGCGCGAGCCTGCAGAAGAGACCGCGGCCGCGCCAGGCTCTGCCAAGAAGCCCTCGAGCGAGCTGCAAAACCCGGCAGAGACTGCGAGGGTGCTGATGGGCCCGTCTCTGCCGCCAATTGGAAGGTGAAAGAAAGGGTCTGCAACGGGGGGTCTGCAATGGGGGCTGAATGGCCCACGTGTGCTCAAAATATCGCTCGTGTATGTGATCGGGTATGGTTGGCATCCAATATTGGCGGTCATGGAGGGCCAGTCGCCCGCGCCCGCGCGTTGCCCGCGCGGGCAGACGCGCCGTCCATCCATTGTCGTGCATGCGTGCGGGTGTTCTTGCATATCGCGCGTGGGGCGGCGAAGTGGAATGCAAGTGTGTCATGATTGTGAGATTGATGATCGCGTGTGTTCCCAAACGATGACTTGTCGACCCCTAAGACAGATTTGGAATGGCTCCCGTGATTCCCCCCAAATGTGAATTCTCATTTTCCTTTTTTCCTTAAATGTGAATTCGCATGTTTCCTCTTTTCCAGAGTGTGAATTCACATTCTGGCCCCTTCGTGAAGATTCCTATGCCACATTCCACAATGTGAATTCACAATTCGCACATTCCTTCGTCCCACGATGTGAATTCACATTTTGCTGCCCCCCGCAATGTGAATTCACATTTTGCCCTGGCCCCCAGGGCCGCGCGAACTGGGGTGCAGTGTTCCGCGCGTCAGATTGGCGGGGCAGATTGTGACACTCGCCCCGCCGCTATCCCAACCTTCTCTTCTTGCGCCCTCAGCGCGCGCTGCGTTCGTCGCCTTTCCCCAACCACCTGACTCTTTGCTTCGTTTGCCCTCGAGTCTCGCGCGCGGGCGCAGGCGGGGGGCTTCAATTGGTTCCCGCGCCGAACACAGCAATCGGGGACGCATCGCCCATGCGTGGCTCACAGAGACACCGGTGCCGGGGCCCTGCGCCCGACCCCCGCATTCACCCTCCTAGCCAAGCTCGCTGGACAACCTCGCAGAGGCGCTGGCGCTGCCAGCGCGCGCGCTGCCAGAGCTCGCGGAGGCGCGTGCCGCTGATGATTATGGCGAAGAAGCTATCGATTAGGGTGGTCCCAACGACGCAGCAGAAGAAGTTGCCGTCTTCGAGGGCGCCGCGGAGTTCGCCGAGGACCTGCATGGGGCCAGTCCCTGACGGCGCTGCAGTGGACGTGCGCGCGGCTGCCGATCATGCCGCGGCGCGCGAGGACGCGCTGCCGTCGCTCCTGCAGCTGGTGCGGCAGCCTCGGCGCGAGGAGAGTTCAGAGCTGGCCGATGTGCGGGCCGTCGAGGAGCGGGAGGTCGAACGCTCGCGCTCTCGCTGTGTCGCGGCTTGCCCGAAGGGCGCGGACGTCCAGGCGGCCCTGCGGGGCGCCGCAGGAGGGGGGGCGGGCGAGGAGGGCGGGTGGTGGTGGCGAGGGTTGGGGGGGGCAAGGGGGGGGGGGGGCGGCGGAGAGGATTATGCTAGGGAGATGCCGCTGGTAGTTCTACCTTGGCTCGTTTCGGAAGGGCTGGGGGGGAAGGGGGGGGGGGGGGGGCAGGGGGCGGGGGGGCGTGGGGGGGTGAGTACGACGCTGAGGACGGGGGAACGCAGTGGGGGGGCGGGGGGCGCTCGCGAGGCATGCTGGCCAGGGCGCGGTTGGAGCTCTTCGGGTTCAAGGGCGGCGAAAACCTGGTCTAATTGGAGTGGTGGCCAGGCTCTGCCAGCGATGGGAACGGGCATTTCCGGGTCGCTGCCGACAGGTGCAGTTCGAGGGTCACGAATCTCACGCGGGGCGGATGCCAGTCTGTGCACCTCCGGGGACAGCGCTCGAAGTTTCTTGAAGACCTTCCTGGAACCTGCGCGCGTAAGTGTGGCGAGCAGCACCTCGACTCCGCCGAGGGTCGCGCGAAGCTGCTTGTGGGCCTGGTGAAGAAGCACTCGGGCGAGCTCGTCGTGCTGGGTCGCGGGCGCTCGGGCTGGGAGCTGCGCGCTGCGGCGATAGGCTCTGCCGGCGCCGCGCCCCCTCAGATGCGAGCAGTTGCTCTGCTGTGGCGGCGGCGCGCCCGCGGGGAAAGTGGGCCCGCGCTGCAGCATTTGTGAGATCGCGCTCCACGTGGGACATCAGGTACAGGGCGTGGCGTCTGTCGTCCGCGCCGAAGATCTCTGGCCGAACTGCCATGCTCAGGCCGCCCGCGTGCCCGTCCCATGCCTGGGGGCCGTGGCCTTCGAGTGGTGCCGCGCCGGGGTGGCGGTCGCGCCGGGGGAACTCGCGCGGGCTCTTGGAAAGCGCTTCGTGGGGAAACGAATGGAATGCTTTTACCGCGCGCTCCGAATCGTAGTCCTGAAGCAGATCAAAACCTCCAGGTCGCCTCTGGCAGCGACGCCGGCGGCGTGGCTCGGGGCGGGTTCCAGGCGACGCATTTGCGGGTGCGCCTCGGCTTCGATGAAGGTCAGCTCATGAAGGAGTGCGCGGTTTTTGTTGGCGCTGAGATGGAATGCGCTTCTCTGAGGCCGCTCGCTGCGTCTATGCCCACGTTCTGCGTGGCGCGCGCCCGCCGCGGCTGGTGCGCTCTTTCCTCTGGGCTCTGCCAAGGCGCGGGGCGTCGTCGAAGTGCGCGAGGCCGTGTTTTTTTGACGTGGGGCGCCAAACTCGCGTGCGCTGTGTTCGGCCCGCCTGTTGTGGGTGAGCTCGTTCGCAGGACAGAGAGCGTTGGCCTCTTGTTCAGTGGCGTTGTCGCGCGGCCACTGCGCGCGTGCGCGGCCGTTGTTTCGGGGGGCGCGCGCGTGGCCGCGGCCTCCGTGTCGCGCGTCTTCCAGGGAAGGGCAGGGCGCCAGGAGTGCATGTGCCGCGAGTGCGCGGAGCGGAGCGGCGGCGCGCCAGTCTCTGACAGCGTGCCTTTTCGGGTTCTGTTTCTGTGCTGTGTCGCCGTAGGGGGGGTGGCCAGCGCTTTCTTATGTGGGCGAAGGCCTTGCTCGCGGTCGCGCGCGCGCCGCCGGTTACGCGGGGCCAGGGCGGCCCCGAGGGCGGGCAGCCGTCGGCAGCGCTTGGAAGCGGCCCGGACTGGCAGGAGCTCCAAGGCGGAAGCCACTGGCGCCACGACAAAACCGACAGTGACCAGATCCGGTGCCACTTAGCGCCTTTTCGCGGCACGCTCGAGGAAAAGTTCCAGTGTCCGTGAGGTTGCGCCAGGCCCTGGCGATGACGACGGCGAGGGCGACGACGACGACGACAACGACGGGGCTGATGATGATGCTGGGGCTGCTGGTGGTGATGGGGGTGGTGGTGATTATGGTGATGTCGATTGTGAGCACGACGACGACGAATACGTCGGCTACGACGATAGTCTCGGCCGCCCGCTTGGTGGCACCAAGCTCTGCTAGCGCTCCGATCGCATGTCCCCCCCGAGTGTACAGCCGCTAGAGCGCGCGCGAATAAGTGAAACTAGCATCGCGCTGTGATGCAGTAGCATGAACAAAAACCATCACATCACATGTCCACCACCATCCCATCACCCTGCCGTCGCCACCACAACCACCGCCGCCACCATCACCACCACTCACCATTACCACCAACATTACCGAATAGATAAATCGATGTAGATGTGGATCGAGAGATGAGTAGATATATAGACGGATGGATCGATCAACGAACGGATAGATAGGTATATGCGTACATAGATAAGTCGGTGGGTAGATAACTACATAGCAATATAGGTAGATCGATCGATGAATGGGCCGCCGGGTCGATAGGCAGGTGCGCGCAGCCAAGCGGCAGCCACCAACAGAAAAACGGTGGGCGGGCAAAGAGCTGCCACGTACTTTGCTTTGCAGCAAGCAAACCAATATCATCCACTTCCGCTTGCTGCTATGCAGTGTGGGGCAGGCAAATAAACACCACCTGTTACTGCCGCCACTGCAACAGCGCGGGTAGAAGCAAATGACTGCGATCTACGGCGCCAACCGCCACCAAGTAGTGCGCGAACAAATAAATGCCGCGTCCTTGTGCCAACCGTCCCCGCGGTAGATATATATATATATATAGATAGATGGATCGATTACTTGCTTGAGGGATCGACTCGATAGATCAATGGATAAACTGATCGATATATATATATATATATGCGTGTGTATGTATCTATGTATGCATGTATGTATGCATGCATGCATGCATGTATGTATGTATATATATATATGTGTACACACGAAGTTGACAGAAGCAGGCGGGAGTAGGTAGATTTTATGTTTTTTCGTGCAGTGTTTGCCCTTCCCCTTCCACCCCTCGACCTCCTTATCGCCCGAAGGGTGGTCCTATCGGTATCCTAAGTGCGAAACACCCCAAGTCAAAACCTCATCGGTGTTGGGCCCTGGCTCGCCTGAGAACGCGAACAGGTCCCTGTCAATTTTTACAGCTTGCGTCCATCTGTGATTCACGAGAGCTCGCAGAAAAACATAAGTAACCTGGCGAAAGACCCAACCACGTGCAATCATGGGTACCGTCGTTGTATGCACCGCACCCGGTGGATCTTTCTATGGGGCCGCGAAGCGTGTGATGGGTGTGCCAGAATGGGTGCGGTGGGCGCATGCGAGCGTTGGCGTCTGGGCCATGCTCCCTATGGGGCCACGAAGCGTGTGAACGATGTGCCAAAATGGGCGCGGTGTGCGCGTGCGAACGCTGGCATCTGGGTCTTCGGTGGGATTCCCTATGGGGCCACGAAACATATGAAAAATGTGCAGGAATTGGAGCGGTGGGCGCATGCGAGCGCTGGCATGTTCTTCGGTGGAGCTCTCTATGGGTGCCACGAAGCGTGTGAAATGTGTGCCAGAATGGGTGCGGTTGGCGCGTGCGGTGGAGCTTCCTATGGGACCACGAAGTGTGTGAGGGGTGTGCCAAAATGGGTGCGGCGGGCGCGTGAGAACGCTGGAATTTGGGCCTTCGGTGGAGTTCTATATGGGGGCCAGGAGGCGTGTGAGGGGTGTGCCGAAATGGGTGCCGTGGGCGTATGCGAGCTCTGGCGTGTGGGCAGTCGGTGGAACTCCCTATGTGGCCACGAAGTGTGTGAGGGGTGTGCCAAAATGGGCGCGGCGGGCGCATGCGGCAGTCGGTGGAATTCCCTATGGGGCCTCAAAATGTGTGAGCAAGTGTACCCACGTGGGTGCTGTGGGCGCATGCGACTGCTGGCATGTGGGCATTTGGCGGAACTCCTGATGGGGCCACGAAATGTGCGCGGGGTGTGCCACATGGGTGCGGTGTGCGCACGCGAACACTGGCATTTGGGCTTTCGATGGAACTCCTTTTTGGGCCACGAAGCGTGTGAAGGGTGTGCCACAATGGGCGCGGTGGCTGCATGCGAACGCTGGCATCTTGGTTTTCGGTGAAACTCTCTGTGGGACCACGAAATGTCAGAACGGTGTGCCCAAATGGGTGCGGTGGATACATGCGAACGCTGCGGTGGAGCTCCCCATGGGACAATGAAGCTTGTGAGGGGTGTGCCGACATGTGTTCGGTGGGCGTATGCGAACGCTGGAATTTGGGCCTTCGGTGGCGTCCCCTACAGGGCCACGAAGCGGTGTACTGGGTGGGGGGAACGCATGCGAACGCCGCCAATGGGCCTTCGGTGGATGTCCATACGGGGCCACGAAGCGTGTGAGGGGTGTGCCAAAATTGTTGAATGGCGCGGATGGCAGAGACATGGATGGGAGGGGTGAGGAGGGAGGAGGGGGAGGACGAGGGGGAGGAGCGCGAGGCAGGGGAGGAGGAGGATGAGGAGGAGGAGGAGGAGGAGGAGGAGGAGGAGGAGGAGGAGGAAGAGGAGGAGGAAAAAGAGGAGGATGAGAAGGTGGAGGAGGAAGAGACGCGGGGACTCTCTTCAAAACGAAAGCCCAACGCCGCAATATGGTTGGGGAAAAGGAAAGATGACACCGTGTGCAATGTTCCCCGACGGCATTGATGACGACGGGCGGTCCCCAGTTTTTTCGTGTCGATCGGGCACATATGGTGCGGCCGAGCGCGAAGAAACAACGCGAGCAGGAAGAGATGAAGAAGAACGGCGAAGGGGGGAAAGATCAACACAGACCCGCGACCTCCCGAAACCCTGACGGGGATACCGTCACAAACAAACATGTACCAACAGCGAAGGGTACAAACCACCCAGGACGCTCCAAGAGGCCTGCGGCACTGTCACGAGCCCCCAAACCGCCCCAAGAGTATTCAAATCAATTCTCAAATACATCCGAAGAGACTCCGAGAAACATCCAAGAGGCCTCTGGCCTTTCTGCTCGCCCTCCGCCCCCTCCGATTCCCTGCGCCATCCTTCTCCCTCTTGTGGTATAGCGGCTTCCCCATCTTTTTATTCCACTGCATGCTCCTCCACATCCCCTTTTCGGGCAACTCCCATGGGCATGGTTTCAGGATGGGCTGGTGGGTTACTTTTTAATCAGCGGCCGCGGGCGAGCGCGCCGGCGGCGAGTCAGGTCAAAACGGGCTACGCAGAGACTAATTAGGCAAAGGAAACGCGGGAAAAAACAAACAGAGCAACGCGCCAGGCGACGGGTAAGCGCGGCCGAGACCCCAGGTGGGTGGCTGAGGGGACTGAAACTGAGGGGAGCTGCCAGCGTGCAAAGCTGCAAGTCCGTCGGAAGCGCCAAACGTCGGAAAATCAACGACGGCCAGGGACAACTTCGAGAGAGAAAACGTGATACCGTACCTCAGACGACTGCGTGGGCACCAGGGTGGCCGTGGCCAACGAAACGTCGGTCGAGGTAGGAAAGAGAAATGCAAAGGCGAGGCCCCGGACGACGCGAAGCGCGAGAACCAGGGTGGTCCAAAGGACCGTCGGCCAAGGAAATGTTGCCAGGAGGCGAGAGCGTTGGCAGGCTGCAGCTCCCAGGGTGGCGGGAGCCGAGAGACCCCAGGCAGCAGTACGCAGGAGTGCGGGGAAACGGCATAGGCGCGACGCAAGCCAAAATGGCGCGGGTCACCACGTACCTGTGCGAGAAAGGGTGTCAGGTTGACCCAACACGGGCCCGACTAGGCACAACGCACCGGGCTGGCACCAGGGATGACGAGCGGACGGGTACCTCGAAAGAGCGGAAGCCGACCAAAGACCATCCGCACGCTCGGAATGCTGGACAAGACGAAGCCAAGACGGCCGCTAGCCCAGGATGAGGAACCGCGATTTGAACGGAAAGGCCGAAGCCGGAGCGGTGGGGACCACACGACGAGGCCAAAGATGAACCGCGAGTTGCGCGGAATGAAAGAGGCAGAACGCGGTGGGGATATACTTTTTAGTCAGCGGCCGCGGGCGAGCGCGCCGGCGGCGTGTCAGGTCAAAGCGGGCTACGCCGAGACTAATTAGGCAAAGGAATCGCGGGAAAAACAAACAGAGCGACGGGCGAGGCGACAACTAAGCGGCCGAGGTCTCAGGTGGGGGGCTGCCGGGACTGAGACTGAGGGGAATTGCCAATGTGCACAGCTGCAGGTCAGTCGGAGGCGCCACACGTCGGAAAGTCAACGACGGGGGCTGGTGGGGTTACTTTTTTGGTCGGCGGCTCCAAGGCGAAGGTCCGGGAGCGGGTCAACAACGAACGGGGCGCGAACGAAGCTAATTGCTGGTGGGGTTACGCGAAGCGTCTATAATACAGTGGATGTAAGCGGTACTTTTCCTTTTCAGGTGTAGCTTGTCGCTCAAAAACTCGGGCCGAACAGCAACCCCACATCCTATTCGAGTGAGGATGATGATGATTTTTGGACATCCGCGGCCAAGGACCCCAATCAGATGGGGCAAAAAATTGACAGGTCGACAGTAGCCTCGGATCTTTTCTGATGAAGCCCATTGCCGAGGTGTCTTCAGTTCTCGCTTTTGCGCGGATCAGCGAAAATAATATGTGTCTTCGTCAATGTATCGAGGCGAGCACCGGAGGTGAAACAACCGCACCGCTGGCAAAAGCACACAAACGAATCGTCGCTGCAGTCGATTACCACGCAACCCCAGCTCTTGTAAAACTTGACGCTGGACATGAAGGTGGTCTGGAGGCCTGCACACCGAGCGCGAGCCCCTCAGCCAGTTAGAACATTGCCAATAACTGCGGGGATGGCCGCCCGACCAAAATCCACTCGTGAGGCGCTGACACTGCAGGGGCCCTGTCGGCAGCAGGTGGGGGCGGCGGCACCCACTGAACTCCGTCCAGGAACGTCTTCGGCCAACGCGGCAAAACCCGTGCCGAGAGCAACACCACTGCCCGCGCCAACGAAAACAGCTGGTCCAACCTGCGATGCTCGGCGGGGGATGCATCCGGATGTAGTGCCGCCCCCATCTTTGCGGCCTTGTCGGCCCAGTCGTTGCCCAGACGGCGGACGTACTCGTCCCTAGGGAGGTCAGGGTCGAGGGCAAGGTGGGCAGCCACCTTGTCCACGCCTGCGCCTGCGGCCAGGAGACGAGTCCAAGTATGTAGCCGAGGAAGCTAGCGACCCGAACTCAGCAGCCTGGCTGGTCTGAGGATAAGAAGAAGAGAACGGCCCATATAGCATGGCCATATAGCATGAGGAGGAGCATGAGGATGAGGAGGAAGAGGAGGAGGAAGAGAAGGAGGAGAAGGAGGAGGAGGAAGACCCAGGCGTCCAGCGCTTCGATTCTTTCGACGCGTAGGCCCCCTGGAACTCTCGACCCCTTGTCCATTTCCAATTTCTTTTTTTCGGCCCGAATCGGTTCTTGACAGCTAGGAAGCCCGAACCCAACCCTCGACGGCTCCAAAACAAACAAACGATAAACCATCCGCCGCGATTTCAGTCGACTTTCTATTCGCTGGATGCGATGCCCGAGTACGGCAAATTCGTGTGACGACTTGTGTGTTGGTTTCTGACATCGCGGATCATTCGATGTCGGCCGATCCGGGGCCACTGGCAGCGTTTCACTTTGAGCGCCCGCGCTGGGGTTGCCGCCGCGCCGATGCGGCGCGAGCCTGCAGAACGCCCGGGGCGCGGGCCTCCATTCCTGCGGGGTCCGCTCTGATCTGACTTGGGCGTGGCTTGGGGGGGGGTCATAAATCGGGTGGTCAGAAGCGGTCCCCTTTCGTGCCCCTTTCGGGCCCCTCCGGAGCCCCAGGGGGCTCGTTTAGGTACCGCTTGGGTACCTTTTCGGACCACCCTCGCCCCCCCCCATTTATGACCCCCCCATTACGCAACGCCCAACTGACTCTCGCCAAGCCTCCGCTGGCGAGGGCGCCTTCGTTGAACCCCCCAGCCCGCCTCCCACTCGGGTGCTGCCGGAGGCGTCCCGAGCCGCCTTTACTTACGCTCTGGGTGCTACCCCCCCGCCCAGGTGTACCTCCCCCCCCCCCGGTGTCCACCGGCTCCAGGTGCTGCCCAGGATTTCCTAGGAGGTCCCCCGGGGGTCTTCAGCAGCACCCCTCACGGGGGCCAGAGGGCCCCCAGGCGGCTCCAGAAGGCACCCAAATACCGAACAAGGCGAAAACCCCCGCATTGTGTTTCCAACACGCTGGAAGTCTGGGAAAGACACGCTGGGCCGTGAACACCTTTCGTAACCCGCGGTCTGCAGGGCCGTGCTCCGGAAAACCCGCCAGAAGGAGAGGATGGCCAGGCCTTTTCGGTCCCGTCGGCTACGAGATCTATGTTGCATCCCAGCAGCAATTCGGCCCCTGACTTTCGTCCTGGGTTCGGCTTAATGAAGTGATGGATTTCGGGGTCCTTACGTGGGAAAAAACGTCACTTCACTAATCTGGGGCCCCTGGGGCCTCAGTGGGCCCTGGGGCCCAAAATTAGTGACGTGATGGTTTTTGGGCCTCGGATCGGCGACCAGGGTCCCTCCTGGACCAGGCCAGGGGCCCGGCTGCACGCAAGAGCGACCCTGGGCCAGAGTGACCTCCGGTGCGCGCCTTGCCACCTGCTGCGTACACGGTGCGGCAGCAACGACCTGCGCGCTCGGGTTTGACCACTGCTCCGCGCCCCCCGAAAGCTGCGCACCAAGGGTCACTCTGGCGAAGGGCCACTCGGCTTTCGGGTCATGGCTCGGGCCTCCAGCGGCCATCTGGGACGACTCGGGCACTCGCTGGACGCTCGTTGAGGCGCAGCTGCTGGAATGCATCCCGAGGCAAGAAAAAATCTTCGGGAACCGACGACAACGTCCAACAACGTTCAGCTGAGAGGTCACGCGCACCGAAGGGTCACTATCACGTGTAGCCGACCAGTGCGCGGGCCTCAGAGCCCTCGTTTCTCCTCCTGCGGAGCCAGAGCTTTTGACCACTCAAGGCGTTCTCTTGACGGCCCCGCGGGGCTCGGAGAACGTCCTCCCCTCGGAGGTCAAGATCGCGGAAGAGCAATGGCATGGAAGAGATCGCGACGTCGGAGGTCTGTGCTCGCAGAGGTTCCGGGGGTCTCTGCGGAGGCCCCCGCAGGGTCAGCAAGGGCCATCAGCACACGGAATCCTCGATTCTCGATCCTCCTCCCCCTCCTCCTCCTCCTCCTCCACCTCCTCGACCGTTCACCACAAAAAATTGGTCGGTCTGGGGCCGAGACTGACATTGCCGATACCAAATTCCCTGTTCGGCCAAAAGCGTTCCAAGGGCAAATCGCGAAAGACGTAGGCTCGATTCGCAATTTGACTCTGCTGCCTTCTGCACACCTTCCCTCCGCGTCTGGTGACGGACCTACCTCCGAGCTCGTACGGGACATCCCAAACCCCTGTCATCGTGATCTATTCACAACTCGGACTGCTGGATGTCTCGATTCCTCCCTCACGACCAATTTCTCATCTGGAGCTTGTTTTGGCGATTTCAAGGCCCTGTATGGGCAACCAGAGGCCGAACATGTCCGTCGCGTGTTTTGTTCGCGACGCGAAGGGGTCTGGCTTCGGCGGGATGGGCTTCATACCCTGCACAAATGGCCCCCGGGTGCGTCCTGGCCAGAAATTCGTAGGGACTCGAGCCGTGACCATGACGCCGCCCCAGAAGGCACAAGAAAGCCCCAAACCGTCCAACTTGAACCTCCAACGTCGTCCCCTGGCCGATCTGGACCAATCCTGGGGTGCATTCTGGCCATACGTTCGAGGCGGATCCAGCCTCGGCTGCGAGGAGCCCCCAGAGGCCCCACAAAGGTAACAAAAAGATGAAATCGATGCTGGACGCTCGATTCTCGACTCTCGCCCTTGGTCAATCTGGGATGTCCAGGGGCCATCGCGATCTACCCATAAGAGCCCATAGGAATCCAAGAGGCCAACGTGGGGAAGCGCGGCGGCCCCGGCCAGTGGTGGAGGGGGGGCGGCGGGGACCCCCCATCGGGACGCGCCGGGCGCCCGCCCAGCTCACTCTTCTGCGTCCGCGGCGCTGGCTTCCTTCTGCAAGACGCCGTCCCCGGCCATGGCCTTTCGTGCCTTCGCGGGCAGCTCCTCGGGCACAACTTGCACGCGCTGGCCCTGACGCAGTGCTGGGCCGGGCTCTCTTGGGCCTTCTGGGGCGCCCTTGTGGCCACGGCTCGATTCCCTTCGAAGTTCTGGCCGGAAAAAACCACAAGATGGGCCTGGGGGCAGATTTTTGACGGTCGACATGAGACCCATCCCGCCGAATCCAAATGATGATGATGCTGATGCTGATGCTGATCTGCTGCTGCTGCTGCTGCTGATGATGATGATGATGCTGCTAATATTAATGGTAATCCGCCGGCCCTGTCGGCGTGTGGAAGATGCTTTTCCGTTCGTCGTGAACGTCGTCGTCGTCGTCGTCGTCGTTGTCGTCGTCGCCGCCGTCGTCGTCGTCGTCGTCGTCGCCGTCGCCGTCGTCGTCGTCGTCGTCGTCGTCGTCGTCGTCGTCGATGCTCTTCCGTTCGTCGTCGTCGTCGTCGTCGTCCCTCCCCTCAGGCGCGCCAGCCAAAGCGAAACCAAAGCGAAATCGAGCAACGTCGTAGCTGAGTCGAAGGCAAAGCGAAATTGAGCAACGTCGTAGCTGAGTCGAAGGGAAGCCCCTTCCCTTTGATCCCTTCCCCGCCGGGGGGGGGGGTCCCGGGGGGGGGGGGCAGATACGCATCCCCCCCGGGATGTCCCGGGACCTAGAAAAGCCCCCAGACTGGCCAAGAGTGCCCCAAGAGGCTTCCAAGACGGCTCCAGAGGGCCCCGAATCGCCGAACCATCGGTCGAAGACGCCAAAGTAGCCTCCAGACGGCCCAAGAGATTGCCAAGACGCTCCAAGAAGTCTCCAAGAGCACTCCCAAGAGGGCACGAAGAGGGAAAAATCAATGATTTCCTTAAATTTTTTGACAGATTTTGGCGTTCTCGCCGTTTCAACTTGCCGACGCTCCAAGACGGCCCCAGATGCCCCCAAGATTGCCCCAAGATAGCCCAAGAGGCCTCAAGAGAGCCCCAAAAATGACCTAAGAGAGCCTCAAGACCGCCCAAGATGCCTCCAAGATGGCCCCAGAGGCTCCCCAAACGGCTCCAACAGGGTGCCCAGACGGGGGGCCCGACGAGCCCTCGGCGACAGAGGCTCCCAGGAAGCCCCAAGATGCCCCCAAGAGGCCACCACGAGACCCCCAAGAGGCCCCCAGGAAGCCCCAAGAGGCCCCCCCCGCCACATTAGAGAACGCATGGGTCGCCCTCCAGGGTCGGCGGCACCGGCCGTAAGGCCTTCGCAATAATTAATAATGATGATGCTGCTGATGATGATGGTGATTCGGAGGAGGAGGACGAAGGTGATAAGAAGGAAAAGAGGAGTAGTAATTGGAGAAGGAGGAGTAGAGCCGCGGCTGCTAAGGACAAGTCTGGCGAGCGGCGGGCTTATGCATCGCGCCCCGTTGACAGAAGAGTATCTCCCTGCCCTTCCACTGAGGGTGTCGGCTCGCGCGACAGAAAGTACGCAAGCAGGAATGACGGAGCCAGCCAGGCACCCTCGTCAGCGGGGCCGTAGGAGCCAAGCCAGGCTCTGGTTTCGCTTTGTGGCAGCATATGCATGTAGCAGAAGCGGCACAGTTGCAATCTGATGTATTAACGGAAGCAGCAATGCCGACAAAACACAACGGTTTGCACATACGCTAGTGGCAACAAGTGGGCACACAAACCACAGGAAACACAAGGGCTCAAAGATCAATGGTGCCATTCGTGCGACTCTGATTGCGCTGCCAAGAGGAAACGTGTGATAACGACATCTGGAGGATAACGGAGACACCATCAAGTGGTGCGATTACCTGTTTTTTTCAGACATTGAGGCTGACCGTGTGTACCTGCATATGACCAGCGACGCTCGCTTTCTTAAGCTCATGATGGCCGCCAGCCACGGCATCGATAAACATGTAAACGAGATGCACAACCACCTCATCAGCACCCGCGGCAGGACCGCGAACGCCAAGCGCCAGACAAACCACCCGAGGGACGCCTGCCGCTCGTGGAGGCGAAGCGCGAGCTTAGACGAGCGCGTTCCACTACTCGCAGAGTAGCGAGTCGCAACTGGCCTGGATCCGCCGCGGGGGATCTACGAGAAATTACATCGAAGCAGGCATGTGTGTTTTCCAGACGTTTGCGAGTAGGCACTTTGCGAGTAGTGGAACGCGCTCGGTGAGAGCTGTTGACCGTAGAAGAGGGGAACGACCACCTCAAAGGAATGCACCTCGCTGGGGCGGATCTATCCAGGCGGGGAGCGCCCGCCTACCACGCGTGGCGGGCCTCACAAAGCCCTGGCGGCGCCGCCATTCTCCTCTCTCCGGGGGGCCGCCCTCGCTTTTCGCTGGCTTCCGCCAGTCCTCCATCTTCCGCCAGGAGATGGGCTCAACCCATGCTTTTCCAACGAGGAGGCCATGTCTGGAACGGCCCATCTTCATCCAATCGAGTGGCTTCCGCCCACACGTGTATGTGTGTGTGTGCGCCAATTCAGCCGCGCGACTACACCCCCCGCTGGAACCCCCACGACCGACTTTACCTCAAACCGCGCCAGTCCATTTCCTGGCACCCCTGCTGGAACTAAGCCGCTCAGCGGCAGGAGAACTGGCAGGAGGTGGTGGATCCTCTCAACAACGAATGTGGCCCCATGTTGACCATTGGCTGGGACGCCATATGCGACCATCACATGGGGTATGCAGGGTCCACCAGAGACCCTGGCCGCCATTCCTCGGACTTCTGCCAAGAGTTCGTGTCTCAGCTTATCCAGTGCAACTTCGTCGTCAGCACACTCTGCCGCAGCAAGCACATCTACGTCGACTGGGATGCCTCGTGGGAGGAGATGGGGAGGCTCAACGCCCAGAGCACCAAAGGCAAAGGTCCTCCCCCACAGAGCAAAGGCAAGCGGCCTGCTGACTCCTCGTGGCCCAGCAACAACCCCACGCGGCAGCGCTTGTCGGGGTCCTGCAGTCGCCACTAGTAGCGGCTCGCCTGGTGCCCTACTGGCAGCCGCCATGTGCCGCTCTGTGAGGCAAGTTCTGAACGGCTCCGCGCGCACCTCCTTGCCGCCTCCCGCCCTGGGCGGCAGCCGCCCAACTATGGGCTCGACCGTTCTCCTTTGCGCCCGTGCACCTGCTCGGCGCTACCCCCCATCTGGTTGGGCCGTATGGGTCCATCCGGTCTTTTGCCCCGCCTTCCATCCGCGCGTTTTGCCGCGGTCGCCTCTGGCCGCCGCCTGAGCGCCTCCGCGCCTTCCTCCGGCTCCCCTGCCCCTCCAGGCGGCCCGCCTCGTGGATCGTCGGCTGCCATGCTTCAGTGTTGATGCACCTGCTCGGTACCTTTCTCACTGCGCCCGTCGGTGCCCCCTCCCGCGCGCACTTGGCCCTCTCGAGTGGCGCTCCTGCTTCTGTCTTTGGCGTCTACCCCCTTTCGTGCTCGGTCACCCTGCCCCAACGTCGCCTGGGGGCCACCGGCCCTCCGGTTTCCACGGCGCAGCGCGCTGCGCTACTCGCGCCCGCCCTTTCTACCGATGGCCGCTGCGTTTGCCTTCTGGCGAGCTGGTCTTGCCGCTCGCCTCTGGCTCGCGCGCGCCGCCCCTCCGCTTGTCCCGTGGGACAGCCCTGGCGTTTCTTTGCCCGGGTGGAGGCCCCTGCCCCGCCGTTGCCTTGGCAAAGCAGATCGCCGGCCTTCTGCAAGGTTTTGGGCAAGCTTCGTCTGTGGCCTCTGCCCCTTCTGTCCAGCCCTCCCCGGGTCCGGGAGCCAGCCGGCCTTGGCCGCCCCCCCCGTTCAGCCGCCTTTGCCTGGTTTTCAAGCCTGGCTTGCGGGCCTTGCGCCGGTTTTGCCGGAGGGTCCCGGCCTGCTCGCCCGCTGCTCCGCCCCTCCCTGGTGTCCCTGCCCACAAGGTGCCGGGGACGCCCGCCATTTGGCGCATCGCAGGTCACATGATCTCGGCGCCTCTGCTCGCTTCCTTTGCTGGGCCCTTCCCAGCTACCCCCCGGCCCCTCCCCTGACGTGGCCCTCTCCTGCTGCCCTGTCGCCTGGAGGTCGGCCCGACCTAGGCGCACGGCTGCCTTGCTGCGCTGCCCGCCCCCAGCGCAGGCTGGGCCTGTTCCCACCGCCCAGCGCTGCCCCCCCTGACTGCTGCCCCCCCCCCCCTGGCTGCGCCGCGGCTGCCGCCCCGCTGCCCTGGCGCTGCCCCTGCCAGGGCCTGGCCCCGCTCTGAGCGGGCCCAGCTTCCACTCCTTCCTGCCCGTGCTGGACCTTCCCCTCCCCCTCACTTGCATTGCGGCTTAGTTCGCATATGTACGCCCTACACATGCACCATCCGCCAGCGCAGTCACTCGGCCTGGCCGCCGACGAAAAACTGTGTGTACGTGTATATGTGCGTGTGCGTGAGAGAGAGGGAGAATGCCTCTTTATCCCCGGGAGACTCCATCGCGGCTTTCTTCTGTTCGATCTCCTTGACCTCCGCCGCGAGCTTCTTCAAGACTTGATCGTCAGCCTTCGACTTCTTCACAAGATCCTCGGAGGACACCCGACGCATATCGACTGTCACGGCACACACACACTTTTCCTCCGCGATGTCGCAACACATATCGTTAAGACGCACACGTACCGCGCTGGCGGAAGCACGCACACAAACTCACACATACACGTAAACACACAATGCACAACACAAAACGCACACGCTCATACATACAGAATTTTCCCTCTCCCGCAACAATGGCCCAACAACGGGTAGTAAACTCACGGGACTCGTCAACGTACATTGCAATCGCACACACACAAGCGCGCCCGCAACTACATTTTTTCAACCTTCATCCGTCGATGTGCAGCGCGATCGCTTCGTATGCAGCGGGAGATGCAAGGACCCCCCCACGCCCCCGCCCCCACGCCCTCTCACACATACATGCCCACACATATTTGTTTAGTTCAGCATGCGTGCATGCACAGAACATGCGTCCAAATATGTATACACCACATGTACATATATGTGCACATACTGTTTTTCTAGAACCACGGCGCGCTCAGGTTCTAGCACGCCCTCAACTTCGATAGCAACACAGCTGCACATGGAACATAAGTTGCGACGACAAAGACAATGACACCTTCAGAGGGCATACTAGGAGCGCCTCACAACATGCCCCCTTCCTCCTCGTCCTGACCCTCCTCCTCCTTATCCTCATTTGTATGCTTCTCATCCTTCCTCTCTTCTGTCTCCGCCTCATCCTCACCCGCTCGTCATCCTCCTTCTGGGCCTTACCCTTTTCCTCATTCTCCTTCTCCTCCACCTCATACTTGGGACTGTTCTGAAGCCTTTTTCCCTCGTCCTTATGGACCTCCCCCTCCTCCCCCTCCTCTTCGCCCTCGTCCTCGTCCTCGTCCTCCTGCTCGCCGCCGCCGTCGTTGCGGACAAGAGCGTGCTGCTTGCGGTCGTCGTGAATACGCCGATGCAGATGTACGTGTAGTTCGGGGATGAACAAAAAATGTCGGAGAGCTGAAGCCGACGGAAACCATGGCAGATCCAACACACTCTCAAGGCTGGTTATGTCTTGCAGGCCAGCATCGTATCGAGTCTGGCCAGCGGGCAATTGCCCGTAGGAGAAGGTCGTTGCTGTCGACGTCGCCGACAAGTTCGTGGTACTCATGGTGGCCTCTTGGCCCGATTTGACGTCCCCTTGGGCCGTCTTGATGCAATATTGGGATTTCTTGTGGGGGGGGGGCTCTTGAACCGTTTTGGGGCCCTCTTGGGCCATCTTGGGGCCTTCTTGGGCCGTTTTGGGGCGATCTCAGGAGCCTATTGGGCGTCTTGCACGCTGGTGGGACCTAAAAAGCGGACAGGCTTAACATGAATCATTTCCCAAGGGAAAAGGACGATTTGTGGCGCCTATGGCTCTCTCGAGGGATCTCTGGGAGCCCCTGGGGATAGTTTGAAGCCGTCTTGGGCCGTCCTGGAAAATTCAACGGCGCTGTCGGAACTGTCTTGGACCCTCTGGGCGCCCCTGGCCTCGAATAATCAAATCCCGCGCGCCCCCAAAGAGTCCCGTGGCCCTCATGCAAATTCGGGGCTGCTGGGCTGGGGCCCCCGGACCCAGTAGCCAGGTGTGTGTGTGTGTGTGTTTGTGCGTGGACGTTCGTTGGCGAAGCGTACAAGGTCATTGCGGATCATTCAATGATTGCTTTTGTAGTGAATGATCCGATGTATCATTCACCAAATGCTTAAAAAGGTTGGGTACGTCCCCGGGTTATCATGAAGGAGGGGGAGGAGGAGGAAGGGGGTCCCCGGATGTCGTCGGAGGTCGCCGAAGCCTCTGGCACCCTTCTGGACTCACTGGAGGCCTGCAAGAGCTTCCGGAGGCCCCAAACAGGCAAAACACCTCCACTTCTCCTCTTTCTCCTTCTCCTCCGTTCATTCATGCGTTTGTTAAGTAGCCTGAACAAGGGGTGGTCTGGGCAGCCTCGGAGGCCGTAGCCAAATCGGCCTTGGCTTTCTCCACCTTCGCCTCGGCCTCAGAGATGACCTTCGCAGCGACACGCGGGTGCACGCAGAAGCGACGCGTATACCATGTTAGCACGAGGGGAACGAGGAGGGAGGGCGATCAGGAGGACAATGAGGAAGATCTTACGGGCTCTGTAATGTTCTCATCAGCTCCAAAGGAATTTCTGGAAGGAGTCCAAAGGGAGGGCGAAGGCTGAGAGGACGAGGAGGACCAGGAGGATGGGAAACACAATTGCTGCATGAGCACGAGATATCAACAACATCGGTATGACTATTCATAATCGTGTAGTGGTCGTTGGCGTTGGCGTGCGCGTGAACGTAGTAGTAGTAGTAGTAGTAGTAGTAGTAGTAGTAGTAGCAGTCGTAGTAGTCGTGGTAGTCGCAGAAAACGTAGTAGTAGTAGTAGTAGTAGTAGCAGTCGTAGTAGTAGTAGTAATAGTAGTGGTAGCAGCAGTAGTAGTAGTAGTAGTAGTAGTAGTAGTAGTAGTAGTAGTAGTAGTAGTATTCGTAGTAGTAGTAGTAGTAGTAGTAGTAGTAGTAGTAGTAATAGTAGTAGTAGTAGTAGTAGTAGTAGTAGTAGTCGTAGAGTGGTATTATTATTATTAGTAGTAGTAGTACTAGTGATAGTAGTAGTAATAGTCGTAGTAGTAGCAGCAGTAGTAGCAGTAGTAGTAGTAGTAGTAGTAGTAGTAGTAGTAGTAGTAGTAGCAGCAGTAGCAGTAGTAGTAGCAGTAGTAGTAGTAGTAGTAGTAGTAGTAGTTCGTAGTAGTAGTAGTAGTAGTAGTAGTAGTAGTAATAGTAGTAGTAGTAGTAATAATCGTAAATGTAGTAGTAATAATAGGAAGCGTAAGAAGTAGAGGCGGAGGGAGGAGAAGGAGGAACAGGAAAAAGAGGAGGAGGAAAAGGATGATGAAGAGGAAGAGGATCGTGTGGTGCCATACTTAGGTTGGGCCTTAAACGCTGCAGTAATGTTTTCCGCTCTCTATAATTGTTTCCTCATTCTCTCTCTCTTTCTCTCGTTCTCTCCCTCTCCTTTTATATTTTGTCTATTTATCTCTCTCTATATATATCTCTCTCTCTCTGTCTCTTTCTCTCCTTTTTTTCTCCTCTCTCTCTCGCTCTCTACATACAAGCATATATGTATATGTATATATATATATATATATATATTTAACCGGGCTGCGCAACGTCCTTTTACCTCGTGTCTCTCTCTGTTTTTTTTGTTTTCCTCTCTCTCTGTCCCTCTCGGTCTCTCTCTTTCTCTCCCCCTCCCTCTCTCCCTCTCTATATATACATCTCTAGATTGCCCTTTTACGCGCTCTCTTTCGACTATCGCTCGGATCTCAGTCTCTCTCTCTGCCCGCACTTCATAATAGGCTTCTACAGCTGCCTTTACTTTGCCCCCCACCTGGGAATATGCAACTATATCCTCTGCTCGTCGTTCTCTGTTCTGCATTCTCTGCGCTCCACTCTCTATGGCACAATGTCTGTCTCGGCTCTCTACCGCCATTTCAGCTGGTCTTCATACGCATACGATTCAATTCAAATTTGTTTGGCCACTGATATTACCATGGCGCGCATTATTTCTATATGTGTATGTACATGCATGCGCAATGCCATCGCTAACAATATTACAACAAAAAGAACTACTACCACGGCTACCACTGCTACTATGCGTATTCATGTTTCGAAAATTTTCGCCCGTACATGTGATCATGCTGATGATAATATTGCAAATCTGTTTACTATTACAACCGCTAATATTAATCATGCTACTGCTGATTTTTTGTTTGCTATTGCTCGTGTTGCTTCCGTATTCGGTTGCCGGTCTATTCAAACACGAATACGACTACAACTGTGATCACGACGGCGACAACTACTTCTATTACTAGTTTTTGTTCATAATAATAGCAAATCCTACTGGCAACGCTGGCATTACTGCCAATGTCACGCTGACTGCTACCGTCACCCTTACTACGGACATTGCAATTCTTATTGGTACGTTTCGCACTATTTATGCCACGGTTACTATTCGTATTTCTGCCACTGCCACTAGTCCGAATCCAATCACGACTACTGATACTAGTAGGACGAGTATTGCTGAGGCTGGTACCTTAAATGGTACCACCAGTTTTACTCGTACTATTCATGTAAGCGCTATCCTTGCACCAAATGGTGCCACTATGTTTGAAAATACTATTGCGATTACGGGTGGTATTGTGACTAGCGCTGGTATTCTACACATTGCAATGTGCAACACGATTGCTCGTACTTTTGCTGCTGATACGGCTAATACTATTTTTTGTCTGGTGCACTTACGAGCACACATGAGTACCATGAGTATCACTGGTTCTATGGCTGCTACCACGAACATCATGCGTATCACTGGTTTTTTGGATAATGCACTATTTCTTTGTCTGCCCCCATGGGTATCACTGGTTCTAATACTGCACAAAAAACGGTAATCTTGATAAGACTACTCATACGACTTTTCCTAATATAAGTTTCTCCCCGCACATACTAGTACTATCCATCGCGATCTAACTGCTACTGTCGTTCATACCACTAAAACGAATGCTTCCCGTAACTCGGTTACAATCTATATCACGACGACGGTAAAAACAGTTGCGATTCTGGCCACGGTCACGACTACACGCACGATGGGATGGAAATGCGACCGCGATTGACGCAATTTCTCTCGGCTCCCGGCAGGCATCTCAGCTGACCTGAATATGCATACGATTCGATGTCAATTTGTTTGACCACTGGCATTCTCATTGCGCAGATGAGCTCTATATCTGTATGTATACCCCTGCTCATTGTCATTGCATATCATATTCCAACAGCGAAAAACCATACCCTGACTACGACTGGTACTATTACGATTACTCTTTCTATTTATGCTTCCTCTTGCTCTCGCCCATGCAAATGCTAAGGCTCATGATCTTATTGCCACTGGGACTAATCATGTTATCACCACCGCGGTTATTATTAGCGCTATTACTTATTACTGTTACTCTTACTGTTGCTGTGGCTTATACTGTTAGTTTGGCTCCTACACCTACGAGCATATATTACACTCGCTGCTACCATGCGTATGACTGGTTCCACGATCGTAAACCATATTACTATCGTTGGTCATATAACTAATCCTGTTTCTCCTAATGCGCAGCTATCTCCACACATGCCATCACTATCCCTGTCAATCTAGCTACAACATATTTTGAACTTGCTACTGCGACTAATTTTCTGAGTGCGATTACGATCGTTCGCGATTCCATGTGCATTCGGATTGCAATTGCGCCCGCGATCGCGATATCATGGCTTGTGCATTCGCGAATGCTGCGCTTACTCTTGCTGCCCCTACTACTTCTACTACGAATGCTCTTCGTAGAACGATTCGTAGCATTTTCAATTCGAGTTTTGGTATTGCTAACACGATAACGATTTGCATACCAATAATGTCCAATAACACTAATACTACGGAGACTCGTACTGCTGACATCTCTAAAATTACTTCTATTACGCGAGCGGCCCGATGTTTGCTTCAATGCTTGCACCACTGTTCCTAATTCTCATACCATTTCAAAATGCGTATCATATCCTGTACCCGCTCCACCAATACCGCCACTGTTCCAAATTCAAGTGTCTTACAACTTAAATTGATGTACCATCACTTCTTCCATTATTGATATTGCTACGGCAAAAACTGATATTACCGCTAAAACCGTATCTTTATATAACGACGGAGTTTTACGATTGCGTCTTTTGCAACCTTTATCCCTGCTACGGTTCTGGTTCTTGTGATCACTATTACCCTTATGATTGCGGGTTCTACTTATTATCACAAGTTACTGATATTACTCGTAGTACCAACACTACTACCGAACGTATTGCGATTGCTAGTGCAAGTGCTTCTACAAATACTCCTAGGGCAACTATAACATCATTCTGTAGCGTTGAATGTTTCTTCATGCTACACTGCCTGGTTCATGTGTGCCCGATGGAACTCGTAACCCCGGTAGTCGTAATAACAGTCTGAGTGGTAGCAGTAGTCGTAGTAGTAGTAGTAGTAGTAGTAGTAATAGTAGTGGTAGTAGTAGTAGTAGTAGTAGTAGTATTCGTAGTAGTAGTAGTAGTAGTAGTAGTAGTCGTAGTAGTAGTAGTAGTAATAATAGTAGTCGTAGTAGTAGAAATAATAAAAAAAAAAGTAGTAGTAGTAGAAGTAGTAGTAGTAGTAGTCGTAGTAGTAGTAGTAGTAGTAGTAGTAGTAGTAATAGTAGTAGTAGTAGTAGTAGTAGTAGTAGTAGTAGTAGTAGTAGTAGTAGTAGTAGTAGTAGTAGTAGTAGTAGTAGTTATAGTAGTTAGTAGTAGTAGTAGTAGTAGTAGTAGTAGTAGTAGTAGTAGTAGTAGTAGTAGTAGTAGTAGTAGTAGTAGTAGTAGGTAGTAGTAGTAGTAGTAGCAAACGTAGTAGTAGTAGCAGTAGTAGTAGTAGTAGTCGTAGTGGTAGTAGTAGTAGTAGTAGTAGTAGTAGTTGTTGTAGTACTAGAAAAAGTAGTAGTGGTAGTGGTCGTAGTAGTAGTTGTAGTAGTAGTAGCAGTAGCAGTAGTAGTAGTAGTAGTAGTAGTAGTAGTAGTAGTAGTACTAGTACTAGTACTAGAAGTAGTAGTCGTAGCAGTAAGTGTAGTAGTAGTATTGGTAGTAGTTGTAGTAGTAGTAGTAGTAGCAGTAGTAGTATTCGTCGTACTAGCAGTAATAGTCGTTATTATCAGTAGTAGTAATAGTAGTAGTAGTAGTAGTAGTAGTAGTAGTAGTAGTAGTAGTAGTAGTAGTAGTAGTAGTAGTAGTAGTAGTAGTAGTAGTAGTAGTAGTAGTAGTAGTAGTAGTAGTAGTAGTCGTAGTAGTAGTAGTAGTAGTAGTAGTAGTAGTAGTAGTAGTTAGTGGTACTAGAAGCAGTTTTCGTAGAGTAAGTAGTATTAGTAGTAGTAGTAGTTAGTAGTAGTAGAACTAGTAGTAGTAATAGTAGTAGGGGTAGTCGTAGTATAGTCGTAGTCGTAGTCGTGTATTAGATAGTAGTAGAGTAGTAGTAGTAGTAGTTGTAGTAGTTAGCCTAGTTATAGTAGTCGGTAGTAGTAGTAGTTCTTAGTAGAAGTAGTATCAGTAGGTAGTAGTAGTAGTAGTAGAAGTAGCTCGTGAGTATGTTAGTAGTAGTAGTAGTAGTAGTAGTAGTATTAGTAGTAGTAGTAGTAGTTCGTAGTAGTAGTTATAGTAGTAGTAGTAGAATAGCAGTAGTTAGTAGAATCGTGGTAGTCGTAGTAGTAGTACTAGTAGTAGTAGTAGTAGTAGTAGTCGTCGAGTCGTCAGTGAGTGATTTAGTAGTAGTTAGTAGTAGTTAGTAGTCGTAGTAGTCATAGTAGTAGTGGTAGTAGTAGTAGTAGTAGTAGTAGTAGTTGTAGGATAATAGTAATAGGTTAATATTAGTAGCAATAGTTAGTCGTGTAGTAGTAGTAGTAGTAGTAGTAGTTTCGTAGTCGTAGTAGTTGTAGAGTAGTAGTAGTAGCAGTAGCAGTGAAGTATAGTAGTAGTAGTAGTAGTAGTAGTAGTAGTAGTAGTAGTAGTAGTAGTAGTAGTAGTAGTAGTAGTAGTAGTAGTAGTAGTAGTAGTAGTAGTAGTAGTAGTAGTAGTAGTAGTAGTAGTAGTAGTAGTAGTAGTAGTAATAGTAGTAGTAGTAGTAGTAGTAGTAGTAGTAGTAGTAGTAGTAGTAGTAGTAGTAGTAGTAGTAGTAGTAGTAGTAGTAGTAGTAGTAGTAGTAATAGAAATAGTAGTAGTAAAAGTAGTCGCCGTATTAGTAATGGTAGTAGTAGTAGTACCAATAATATTAGTAGTAGAAGAAGAAGTAATAGTAGTAGTCGTAGTAGTAGTAGCAGTCGTAGTAGATCGTAGTAGTAGTAGATCGTAGTATTATTATTATTAGTAGTAGTAGGAATAGTAGCAGTCGTCGTAGTAGTCGTAGTAGTAGTAGTAGCAGCAGTAGTAGTAGTAGTAGTAGTAGTCGTAGTAGTAATAGTAGTAGTAGTAGTAGTCGTAGTAGTAGTAGTAGTAGTAGTAGTAGTAGTAGTAGCAATAAGAGTAGTAGTAGTCGTAGTAGTAGTAGTAGTAGTAGTCGTCGTCGTCGTCGTCGTCGTCGTCGTCGTCGTCGTCGTCGTCGTCGTCGTCGGAGTAGTAGTAGTAGTAGTAGTAGTAGTAGTAGTAGTAGTAGTAGTAGTAATAGAAAGAGATATAGCAATGAAATTACTCCAATGGATGGACCCCACATGAAAACCAACATTTGTATGGAAAATGTACACTGTCAGAATGATGCTGCTCCTGCTGACGCTGCTGCTGCTGCTCCTCCTCCTCATCCTCCTCCTCCTCCTCCCTCCCCCTCTCTCCTCCCCACTCGTCCTGCTCCTCCTGCCCCCCCTCCTCCCCCTCCTCCTCCTCCTCCTCCTCCTCCTCCTCTCCTCCCACTCCTCCCCCATCCTCCTCCTCCCCTCCTCTTCCTCCTCCTCCTCCTCTTCCCCTCCTCCTCCTCCCACCCCTCTTCCCCTCCTCCTCCGGCGCCTCTTCCGTCTCCTCCTCGTCCTCCTCCACGTCCTCCTCGACAAACGTCCATTTCAACCATCTCCTCCTGAGGGCACCGCGGTTGAAATCCCCCTCCCCCTTCCTCCTCCTCCTCCTCCCCCTCCTCCTCCTCCTCCTCCTCCTCCTCCTCCTCATCCTCCTCCTCCTCCTCTCCCTCCTCCTTCTCCCCCCCCCCCTTCCTCCTCCTCCTCTCCTCGCGCGAGCGGGCTCGCATGGAATGACCCTGAAGGTCATTCCGTTCGAACGGGCTCGCTGATTCCGATAGCCGCTGGAATTCCAGCTTTTAGGTGGGACCCTCGAGGGGCCACAAGGGAGGTCCCTTCCGCGCGAGCGGGCTCGCGTGAAATGCCCCTGAGGGTCATTCCGTTCGAGCGGGCTCGCTGATTCCGATAGCCGTTGGAATTCCAGCTTTTAAGTGGGACCCCCTAGGGGCCACAGGGGAGGTCCCTTCCGCGCGAGCGGGCTCGCATGGAATGCCTTTGAGGGTCATTCCGTTCGAGCTGGTTCGCTGATTCCGATAGCCGTTGGAATTTCAACTTTTAGGTGGGACCCCCTCGGGGCCACAGGGGAGGTCCCTTCCGCGCGAGCGGGCTCGCAAATAATGCCCCTGAGGGTCATTCCGTTCGAGCGGGCTCGCTGATTCCGATAGCCGTTGGAATTCCAGCTTTTAGGTGGGACCCCCTAGGGGCCACAGCGGAGGTCCCTTCCGCGCGAGCGGATGCCCCTGAACGTCATTCCGTTCGAGCGGGCTCGCTGATTCCGATCGCCGTTGGAATTCCAATTTTTAGGTGGGACCCCGCAGGGGCCGCAGGGGAGGTCCCTTCCGCGCGAGCGGGCTCGCATAGAATGCCCCTGAGGGTCATTCCGTTCGAGCGGGCTCGCTGATTCCGATAGCCGTTGGGATTCCAACTTTTTGGTGGGACCCCCTAGGGGCCCAAGGGGAGGTCCTTTCCGCGGGAGCGGGCTCGCATGGAATGCCCCTGAGGGTCATTCCGTTCGAGCCGGCTCGCTGATTCCGATAGCCGTTGGAATTCAAACTTTTAGGCGGGGCCCCCTAGGGGCCACAGGGGAGGTCCCTTCCGCGCGAGCGGGCTCGCATGGAATGCCCCTGAGGGTCATTCCGTTCGAGCGGGCTCGCAGATGCCGATCGCCGTTGGAATTCCCTTCCGCGCGAGCGGGCTCGCATGGAATGCCCGAGGATGATGATCATGATGTGTGTGTGTGTGTGTGTGTGTGTGTGTGCGACTGGGTGTGGGTGGCCCGCGGTCGTCCAGAGAAAATTACTCCAACGGATGGACCCCACATGAAAACCTAATATTGTATGGAATATACTGCTCCTGCTGACGCTGCTGCTGCTCCTCCTCTTGGCGGCACCGTGGTTGACATCCCCGCTTCCTCCCCCTGTTTCTCCTCCTCCGCCTTCTCCTCGTCCTCCTCCGCCTCCTCCTCCTCGACCGGCTTTCATGTCAACCACCTCCTCCCGACGCCGACGTGGTTGAAAACTTCCTCCCCGCTCGCTCCTCTTCCTCCTCCTCCTCCTCCTCCTGCTGCTCCTCCTCCTCCTCCTCGTCCTCCTCCTTGTCATCCACCTCCTCCTGGTCCCCCCCTCCTCCTCCTCCTCCTCCTCCTCCTCCTCCTCCTCCTCCTCCTCCTCCTCACGTCTCCTCCTCCCCTCCTCGTCCTCCTCCTCCTCCTCCTCCGCCTTGAGCAACGTCCATTTCAACCGCGTCCTCCTGACGGCACCGTGGTTGAAATCCCCGCCTCCTCCTCCTCTTTCTCCTCCTCCTCCTCCTCCTTCTCGTAAACCTCCTCCTCCTCCTCCTCCGCGCGAGCGGGCTCGCATGGAATGCCCCTGAGGGTCATTCCGTGCGAGCGGGCTCGCTGCTGCCGATAGCCGTTGGAATTCCAACTTTTAAGTGGGACCCCCTAGGGGCCAGAGGGGAGGTACCTTCCGCGCGAGCGGGCCTGCATGGAATGCCCCTGAAGGTCACTCCGTTCGAGCGGGCTCGCTGATGCCGATAGCCGTTGGGATTCCAACTTTTAGGTGGGACCCCCTAGGGGCCACAACGGGGGTCCCTTCCGCGCGAGCGGGCTCGCATGGAATGCCCCTGATGGTCATTCCGTTCGAGCGGGTCGCAGATGCCGATAGCCGTTGGAATTCCAGCTTTTAGGTGGGGCCCCCTAGGGGCCACAGGGGAGGTCCCTTCCGCGCGAGCGGGCTCGCATGGAATGCCCCTGAAGGTCATTCCGTTCGAGCGGTCTCGCTGATTCCGCTAGCCGTTGGAATTCCAACTTTTAAGTGTGGCCCCCTAGGGGCCACAGGGGAGGTCCCTTCCGCGCGAGCGGGCTCGCATGGAATGCCCCTGACGGTCATTCCGTTCGAGCCGGCTCGCTGATTCCGATAGCCGTTGGAATTCCAATTTTAGGTGGGACCCCCTAGGGGCCGCAGGGGAGGTCCCTTCCGCGCGAGCGGGCTCGCATGGAATGCCCCTGACGGTTATTCCGTTCGAGCGGGCTCGCTGATTCCGATAGCCGTTGGAATTCCAGTTTTTAGGTGGGCGCGAGCGGGCTTGCATGGAATGCCCCTGAGGGTCATTCCGTTCGAGCGGGCTCGCTGATGCCGAAAGCCGTTGGAATCCCCTTCCGCGCGAGAGGGCTCGCATGGAATGCCCGAGGATGATGATCATGATGTGTGTGTGTGTGTGTGTGTGCGTTTGTGTGTGTGTGTGTGTGTGTATGTGTGTGTGTGTGTCTGTGTGTGTGTGTGTGTGACTGGGTGTGGGTGGCCGGCGGCCGTCCAGAGAAAACAAAAACCCCGCTTAGGATGTGGGAAAGAACCCCACTTAGGATGTGGGCAAATAGAAATCGTAGTCGTCGAAATAACAGTGATATATGAGGGAGGCAGCTGCGCCTACTCCTGCTCCAGGTGCGTGGCCAGGCACGAAACCATAGACGAGCGTGAGGCAGTCACGAAGGCTGCGAAGACCAACGAAGGCGCTGGTTCAATCCAGCACTCGCGGGACCGTGTGACCAACTTCCAAGAGTCCTTCAATGTGCTCGAAGACAGCCTGGACGTGCTGGTGGGCTACGCTCTCGCTGGGGACGGAAAACTGGCCCTGCGGCGCGCCGCGACGGGCGCGCGGATAGGCGTCGACAGGTCCAACACGGGGGCGCCACCTGCCACGGAGGAGGTCGCAACGGAGGTCGGCGTCCGATGGCGGTGGCGGAGGCGCCGGGGGAGCCCCGTGCGCCTCCGCTAACAACCGGAGACGGCGCGGCCGACTGGGAGATGACGGCGACGCCGCGCCCCGAAGCATCGGCGGGCCACGGGCCCGCGTCAGAGGAGGCCAGCGGCCGCAACGGGAAGCTGGTGGAGGACGTTGCAGACGTCCACTCCCGCATCAGCATGGGCCATTCCGAGAAGACGCTCCAGCGTATGGCGAGGTGCTACGCCATGGTGCGGCACGAGACCTTGCGGGCCCACATGAAGGGGACCCTCGTGGGCCATTCTCGAGAAGAAGGGTGACGTGATACGAGCCGTGGGCTGTGCGCAGGGCGTGGGGACCTGGTACGAGAAGCTGGGCGCTGCGGTAGAGGGTTGCCGTGCGGTGAGAGCTGAAGTTGAAGCAGGGGGAGCCACGTGCACGGCCGAGGAGGGCAAGAAAGGCCTGCTGGAGGCGCGCGAACGCGTGGCCGCGCGCCTGGGCAACCAGCGGGCCTTGAGGGAGGAGGCGGGCGGCGATGCAGCCGTGCAGGAAGCCCACCGAAGAATGGATGACTACTCCGACCAGTTCTTCTCGGACGACCAGTTCACGATGAACATCTACTGCAAGTGCAGTGCAAAGAAAACCTGGGGCAACCCAGGAGGGTGCAGGGCCGTGATCCGCGCGGACCGTTGGACACAGCCCCTCCCCCTCGAAGGCGAGGCGGGGGGCCGAAGTGGCCAGCGATGGCACTGCCACTGCGGAGCTCGATACACGACGACCTCCGGCGTGTGCGTCGAGACGATTGGCCGCGCAGCCAAGCCACCGAAGGCGTAGCGCCTACAGGCCAAGTTCCCCGAGGAGGACATCAGGGACCTGAGAACCCTGCTTCGGGCGGACAAACTCAAGAAGGACGGCATCGCGGTGATCAATCCCGCGGATGTGTTGCAACACCTTCCGCAAGTAGAACCCCTGGCAGTGGGCACGGTGCTCAGGAAATACTCGGATCAGGAGCAACGGGAGGGACATTGGGTATTGATGAACGACATGACGCGGGATGAGATACCTGAGTTCGACTGGTGCGACATATGCTCGCAGATAGCATGGGGGCTCAATGACCCTGCGCGGGCGGGCTACAGCAGGAAGGCCAGGAACAGGAAGAAGCGCGAGAAGCTCGATGACGCGACGGTGGCGATACTGAGCTACGAGCAGCGTCACAAGCTTTACGTCTGCAGCCTTGCCAGCGGGGGGGGGTGCAGGGGCAACCCTGGGTGCTACCCCCGCTGGCGGGCCGCAGGAGGACCTTCGGATGAGTGATGCAGGGGTGGTGGGCCCACCGCCGCCGCCACCACCTGCACCCGCGGCGCTGACCAACGTGGAGGTGCCGCCGCCGCCGCCTGTGGGCCCACCGCCAGAAGTCGAGTCTCAGCTGTTTGGCCCCGCGGTGGACGGCAGCCAATGGGGCGGGGCGGTTCGTGCGCTCCCGTCCGAGCTTTTCCCTCGCGAGACTGAATGGCTCTGAGGCCCCAGGGCTCCAAGGCTCGGGCGAGTGAATGAGTGAGTGAGTGGCTGCACGCCTGCTCTGACATGGTGCGCTGCGTCAGCGCCGCGCCAACACTAATAACTGCCAGGGCGCACCAACTTGTGGCTGACTGAGGCTCCACCGTGGCCTCTCTTGTGTGCCCTGTGCTACTTTGTAGCACTGGGATCGCCCCGTTGGCTGCGGGCCGTGCGCAGCGTTGCCGTGCAGCCCTCGGTACTTCAACTAAGTGACCAGCCATTTTGGCTTGTCCTACCTCGTTTCTCGCTGTAGGCTTTTGCCACGTAAGGCCTCCCGAACTTCAGGGGTCGGGCGGTGCTGGGGTAGCCCCGTGTGCTGCACGTCCTGTGTTGTCTTGGGCCAGGCCCATCTTGATGCACCCTGGCGGCCACGTCTGGGACGATTGATACTGGGGTAGCCCCGTGTGCCGCTCGTCTGGTAGCTGTTTTGGGCCAGGCTCGTCTTGATGTGCCGTGGCCGCGACACTACAGCTTCGTCAATCCGGGGCGCGCGGCCCGCCTTTCTTCGCACCCCACTTGGCGTCTGTCTCATTGTAGGGTAATGAGGCAGCCACAGGACGCTCGCCCCGACATGGTCGAGCCGTGGTGATGTGGTGCACGTGGCCGCAAATAGTAGTAGTAGTAGTAGTAGTAGTAGTAGTAGTAGTAGTAGTAGTAGTAGTAGTAGTAGTAGTAGTAGTACCAACAGCAGTAGCAGTAGTAGTAGCAGTAGTAGTAGTAGTAGTAGTAGTAGTAGTAGTAGTAGTCGTAGTCGTAGTAGTAGTAGAGTAGTAGTAGATAGTAGTAGTAGTATCAGTAAGTAT
>CAUYUJ010015527.1:416871-434371 GCA_963575745.1 Prorocentrum cordatum | reverse complement strand
CGGGCCCTGTCCTGGCCGGCTCCCCTGGTCCTCGACCTCGTCCCTAGGAGGAGGGATAAAATCCCCCCCGCCAACCTGTCCTCCCCCAATCTGTCGTCCTCCCCTCCTCCCTTTCCCCCTTCGCCCACCTTCCGTCCCGTGCTCCTCCGCTGCTGCTGCTGCTGCTCCTCCTCCGTTCTCGCCTAGACCTTCCCTTTCTCCTCCGCCTCCTCCTCCTCCTCCTGGCCCAAGGGCTCCCGAGTGGGTCCCCACCCCCGTCGCGCAGGGGGACCCCCAGGCTTTGGGGTTCAAGTCCAGCGTCTCGTTGCCACCGCGGCCTGGGCCAATCCCTTGTTGGGACTGGCTCCTAAAACACTCCAGGGCCGGGGCCGGTCCCCTGTTTGGACCGGCCCTGGTTCTCCTCCTCCTCCACCTCCTCCTCATCCTTTCTCCCTCCTCCTCCTCCTCCTGCTCCTGCTCCTGCTCCTGCTCCTGCTCCTGCTCCTCCTCCTCCTCCTCCTCCTCCTCCTCCTCCTCCTCCTCCTCCTCCTCCTCCTCTCCCCCTCCTCCTCCTCCTCCTCCGCCTCCTCCTCCTCCTGCTCCTCCTCCTGCTCCTCCTCCTGCTCCGTCTCCTCCTCCGCCTTCTCCTCCTCTTCCTCTTCCTCCTCCGCCTCCTCCTCCTCCTCCTCCTCCTCCTCCTCCCCAGATCCTTCCGGCCCTCCCTCCCTCCCGAGGCCTTCGCGTACTTTTCCCATACCTCCCTGGTCTTCTGCGGGATGACCTCGGTGCGCATCTCGTGGAGCTCCGCGGCGGGGCGGCGCGGCGACCGCGCGGGGGTGAGCGGCGGAGCCCGAGGGGCGCGCAGAGTCGAGAGGGACAGAGGTACAGCAGACACATACGATGTTACATCTTGCTATACACCCCAACTTAGAGTTGACAAAACTGCAAACTTAGCCGCTAAGAGCATGAACGGCACTCCCATTGTTCTGTCAAACCGTAGTCCAGGTCCAGGTGCACGAACACTCGATGAAGAAAAAAAAGCTCCAAGAGAACGCCCAGTGTCCAGTCCGGATGCATGATTTTCTGGAGTGAAATTTGAGTCCATGAGCGTTGGTGCTGTTTCTTAACACCTTTCTGATGGGTGTACGGTGGGGGCCCGACCACAAGAAACCTTCCACAAGAAACCCACCCCTGAGACCCCAGGACGTCCATAGACTTTTGGTGTGGGAACGTCACGCTTTCCATCGCACAACCATCGAAACCCAAGAAACCCAGGGCACCCCGGAGGCAAGCAAGGTGTTTCTTGGCATGGGCTCCCATCGTATAGGACATCTGGGGGCACGTGCCTCGTCGAGCTTTGAGCTTCCTGAGGTGCCCCAGGGCTTCTGCGGGTCCCCGAGGCCATCGGGGGATACGACACTTCCGTGGGCCACCCTCTTGCAGGCTGGTCTCTGCTTTGTCTTGCAGTGCCTACTGTAGAGGGGGCCAGCGGTCCAGGAGAGCCCAGTCGCCGAAAGATCGCTCCAAGACGCCCAAGATGAGCCCAAAACGGCCCAAGAGGCCGCCAAGACACCCCAAGAAGCCTCCTCTGACGCGTTCTGGCGCCACCCACCAGGTCCAAAACGGCCGGAAGACAAATTAGTGCACTCCTGGCCTCCCAGGACCCCCTCCCTTTTTTGTTTGTTTTAATATCTTATATATATATATATACATATATATTATATAGATATCTATACAAGACTGCAATGGCGCTTCGCGCCATGCACTTTGGTCCTTGAAATTTGGTATGCAAGCGGAATAGCATGAAGGTAAAGCCGACAATTTGGCGATAATTCCTTTTTGCCTTTTCCGGCATCGCCGCTATAATAATGTTATTCGTTATCCTTCCTCCACGTTTTTTTACCTCATTTTCGCCATACCCTGCGCCCCATCCTCCCCAGCTCTTTTTTGCGGAGGCTCCTCCTTGGAGAGCCTCTGGGGGCCTCACAAAAGTTGTTTCAGGCTTTCTTTAGACCTTCTGGAGGCCTCCTGGGCATATTCTGCGGGCCTCTGGGGGCTTCCTCGGGCCACCCTGCCTCCAACCGCGGTCTCCCTGAACGACCAGGTCACGATTTGGAATGCTTCGGAGGGTGTCTTGGGGCCATCTTGGGCCGCCATGAGGCTCTCTGAGGGTCATCTTGGACCCGTGTTGTGCCGTTTTGGGGCTCTCTTGGACTGCCTGGAAGCCCTTTCAGATGGTTGACCGCCGTCTTGGAGCGTCGGCAAGCCGAAAAGAGGAGAACCCCAAGATTCACCAAAACCAGCAGAAAATCAATGATTTTTGCCTCTTGGGGCCTTCTTGGGAGTGCTCTTGGAGGCCTCGTTGGGGCTGTCCTGGAGGCCTCTTGGACCATCTTGAGGTCACGTTGGTCACTCTTGGAGCGCTCTTGTGCTGTCTTGGGGGTCTCTGGGACGTCTCCGATGACCCCCCTGTTCGCCCTAGGTGTGCTGGGAAGACTCGGCAAAACGCCCTGCGATGCCCAGGGGGCCGCTTCGAGGCCCGTCCAGAGGGTCCAAAAGCCCCAGATCCTAAGAGTCCGGCTTCTTTTTGGGGGGGGGACGGGTTTTCCCCCCGCCCAGGCTTGTAAAAAGACAGGAAGAGCTGTCGGTCTGTCTGTCTGTTTGTCTGTCTGGCTATCTGTCCGTCTGTCTGTCTGTCTGTCTGTCTGTCTGTCTGTCTGTCTGTGTGTATGTATGTCTGTACGTATGTATGTGCGAATTTATGTCTATTATATATACATATGTCTATATATATATATATATATATATATATATATTTGAATATATATAAACTAGTGTGGATCCGTGTGTGAAATCCATGGAGCTGCGTGAGTCGAAGTTTGCCGACGCGCGCTTCTGTCTGTGGTGCGCAAATGCCAGCAAGCTGCAGCATCTTCGGCCGTCTTGGGGCCCTCGTGGGCAGACTCGGGGCCCTCTTGGCCTGTCTCGGGGGCCTCTTGGGGACCTCTTGGCCCCTCCTGGGCTGTCTTTGGGCTCTCTTGGGCGCCTCTTGGGCCGTCTCGGGGCGATCCTGGAGGGCTCTCGGGCCGTCTTGGGGGTCCAGACGGTCGAGAGCGCGAGAATCTCAGAACCCGTAGAAAACTCACAGGAAATCTACGATTTCGGCCTCTTGGCGCCCTGTAGGTCCCCTCGGAGCTGTCTCGGGGCGTCTTGGCGTGTTATGGGGCTGTCTTGGGAGCATCTTGGGCCGTCGGAGGGCCGTCTTGGGTCAGCTCGGGGTTGTCGTTGGTCATCTCGGGGCCTCCTTGGGCCGTCTCGGGGCTCTTCTGGGGAGCTCCGGTGCCGTTTCTGGGCCCTCTGTGGACCCTCTGGTGCCGTTTCGGGCTCCACGGGGGCCTCGGTGGTGGGCCGGGGCCCCCCGCCAATCCATGGGCTTACATCCTTCCCGTCGGCGTCCGCGCTCCAATTGGGAAAAGTCTGCCTTCGAATGAATGTGGGTCTCAGCGAAACAAGCGAAATCGTACTTTTGGGTGCCATGCTGAGGAAACTCCCACGCCTGCGGCCCCATCGTAAAGACATTGCCGTGAAAAAGCTGCCGAACATCACTAGGGCGAGGCTGTTCGTGTTCACGAAGTGGAACTAGACCACCTGCGCTGACCTCCATCAGCGGACAGACGTCGGTATCCCCACTCCTCCACGTGCCTTGAGCTGCAGAACCTTGAGCTCTAACCTGATCCGGCAAGCGCTCAGAGATTGTAGAGCCAAATTCAAAATCCGCCTTCATGATCGTGTCGCTACCTCTTCGAAGCCAGCACCTGCAGACTCGACCCGACCTCCCTCTACCACAGATGGTCACGAGGCCGCTGCCGAAGGAATCGCCCCTGTTCCACTCTTCGCGGCCTCGGCCTTCTCTGCCGTGTCGAACTTCGCGCGGCTGAGCTAGACGGCTTCGGCATGAATCGCGGCGTCGTTCTCGAACTCCTCCTTCACCTTGGTCTGGCCCTTGTCCGTCTGAGAAGGGCCGGTGAAGCGCTGCTGCCGTTGTCTCCAGCGGTTGCTGTGCGGACGCCGTCGACTCCTGCGGCGCGACGCTGCTAGGCCGCGCGGGCTGACTGCTCGGCCGCCTCTTCGCCGAGTCCAACTTGGCCTTCATCCCATCGGACGTGGCCGTGAGCTTGGCCTTCGTCTCTAGGAGTGCTGCCTGCAGCTGCGTCATGCGTTCCTGCTCCTCGGTGCTGAACTCGTCAACGTCGGCGAAGATGCCGTCGTCCCACGAAACCTGGTAGAGCGTTTCGTTCTCATTGGGCTCGTGCTCGTCGGGCTGCTGGTCGGGTTCGCCTGGCTTGACCATACGCGCCACGGCTGGGCCTGTCGCGCGTTTGCGTGCCTCGGCCTCCAGCAAGAACATCACCAGCTCCTGCTCTTTGGCTGCCGCCGCCGTCTCTTTGCTCGCGCTGGGGCGTACTATCGAGTTGACAATGGTTACATGGTGACGCTCAAGATCTTTACGTTCACTTGCAGCTCGCCTGAAGGCACTACCCACAGAGATCGAGTCCTTGACTGCGGGGACCTTCGCCGTGCGCTGCTGGGCCAGCTCGATGACCGCCTTGACATCGGCCGCCAGCGAGCTACCCGCTTCAACCTCCTTGGCCAGCGTCTGGGCAGTGTTGGCAGGCGAACCTCTTGGCTGCTGGAGGTCGTTGCTCTTGCCGTCACCACCGCGGCGCCGATGGGGGCTTCGAGGACGGGCGTGTCGACAATCGCTGGACTGTGGCACCCTATTGAAGATGGGGTTGGGAGGGAGGGAAAGAACGAGGGGGATCATACATCCACTACTAGAAACCTCGCGCCAAGCGTGCGTGCAAGAGCGCCAAAGGGTGGAGACGGAAGAGGATGATGAGGAGTGGGGGAGGTGTAAGAGGGAGAGGAGGGAGAGGACGGAGGTGGAGGAGGGAGAAGAAGGAGAAGATGGATGTGGAGGTGGGAGAGAAGGGAGAAGACGGAGGTGGAGAGGGAGGGAGAGGAGGCCGGGGAGAAGGGATGGAGGAGGTAGGGGGGAGGACTGGGGGAGCGCAGGGTGGAGGGGGAATACGAAGGAAAGGCGATGGAACGAGAAAGAAAACAATGAGTATGAGCAATAATAGAGGGAGGACGGTGGGGGGGACGGATTGGGCAAGCACTCGACGAGAAGGTTGAAGAGGGGGAGGAAGGGGAGGAGAAAAGGCGAGAAACACATATGCTGGTTCCGTCAGAAGTGGTTCCCTCGAATCTCTCTCCTTGCTCTGCCTACTCCCCTGCCTCGCAAGGGCCCAAGGCGGGCGGGCTGAGAAACCTCCTCGATCAGATCGTTCTCCCGAGTCTTCACCCGCTGTGTGTCCGATGATTCGGCGGCATAAAACGCCTTCTCCGCAGCGTCTGCCTCCTGAACGCATGCAGAAATCACACATAAGCTTTCCTGAACGCAGGCGAGGATAAACAGGAACCACACCGATCACCTTTCTGGCATGCAAGGCAGGTGCCCTGCTTCACGTGCAAAACATGAACTTTGAGCCTTGCGAAGTCTCAGGGGTTCTATGCCTCCAAAGTGCGAATGCAGAACACCTGAATCAACCACATGAGCTGACCACTGGGGAATGCCGATTGGATATGGGTATGGTTGTCGTCTTTCTTGGGAGGAGCAACACATATTTTGAGCAGACGATTGGACATGGGAGCGATATGGATACTGGCCGCGCATGGGAGTGAAGTCGCGGGCGGAACGAGCCAATGGTTCTTCTCAGAAGCTGGCGTGCGCAATGGGGTGAGACAGCGAATGCAGTATGACAGGCTCTGAATGACGTCAACGTCGTACTCGCCTCCGCTCCTCGTCGCGTCAACGTCAATGACGTCAATGCCGTCACTGCGCCTCGCCTTTCCGCTCGTCCTGTGCACTGCTTCGCTTCCACGTCTCCCTGCCTGCCCCCCGTTTCTCCCCGTTTCTCCCCGCCTTCCCCTCGCGTCGCCCCCCCGCGAAGGGCACTGTCGAACCCCTACGGGCAAATCCAGTGTTCCCACGCACCGTGACCTGGGCCAACCGCGCGCGTCTCTTCGCTCGACTTTCGACGCCGCGCCAGCGCGCGCGTGGCCGCGACGCCAAAATGTGTGTGTGTGTGTGTGTGCGCGCGCGTATTTTCCTATGGGCGGATCCAATGTCTCCCGCCGAGTGAGCCGGGCCGGTGCGCGGGCTTCTTCGACCTTTTCCACGCCGCGCCGGCGCGCGCGTGGCCGCGGCGCCAAAATAAGTGTGTGTGTGGTGTGTGTGTGTGTGTGTGTGTGTGTGGTGTGTGTGTGTGTGTGTCAGCTGCGAAGGGTGGTACAGCCCCGATTGGATCAACTGTTTCCATACCGCTGAAGACCCTTTCGCTCCTGATGACAGTGACGGCGCGGACGACGAGGAGCGCCTCCGCAACGCAATCATCACTCCCCATGGGGCCGTGCAGACGACCTGGTCCCTCAGCCCCGACAAACCGGGAACTTGAGGACGCCTTCCGCGATGCATATGACGAATGGCGCCGCTCCACGCCGTCCAGTTGGCCCTTGTGAGTGACTTGCCGTGCCCGCGTTCCCTCCCCTCCCCCCCCCGTGTCCAAGCCGCCTCGGGCGTGGATCTGTCCGCCCCTGGCGCTGGTCGCTGTTACGGGCCTTCGCTTCTCACGCATAAATACCGCCGTGCCACTCGATGCCCTCAACGTCTCTTTTGCGGCCCGCTGCCTCACCCCGGCGATCTGGCCTGCGGCTGCCCCCTTGGCTTCTGGCGCGGACTCTCCGCGCGGCCTCGCGTCTCACGCCCCGCCCAGCTGGACCCCCTGGGTGGACCCTCAACGGCGATCGCCGGGCTCGGGCCGCACCCGCATCGCTGCCGGGCTCCCCCTCGTTGCCCTCGCCGTGCTCTCCCGCCCCCCACCTTCTGCGAGCGGCCTCGGGCGCGGATCTGCCCGCCCCTGGCGCTGGTCACTGGCTCGGGGCCTTCGCTGCAACTGCCAGCCGCCCTCCCCCGCGTCGCCCTGGGAGTCTCTCTCGAACCGATAAGCGGATGAACGGCGGTTCCACTTCACAGCGACCAGTATCCGAACCATCGCATTGCTCTCATCGCTCTCGCTTCAGTGTCGGCCACGCGTGATGATCACTATTCGTTGGTTTTCACACTCTGGCGTTTTTTTTTGCTGGCGCTCATTTCTAACCGCCAGCGCATTGGTGGTTGTAATAACCGCCGCGGAACCTGAGGGCTCCCTGATCCCCTGGGTGGCCCTCAGTGGCGACCGCCAGGCCGCGCTGCCCTGGCGCTTTCTTCCTGGGCGGCGCTGCTCTCGCTCCTGGGCGTGTGAGCTCGCCCCCCCCGCCCCCCGCGCGTACCTCGGCATGCGCCGTCGCTCCGCGATTCCGCCGCTCGGGGATCTGGGGACCTGGGTCAATGCAAACCCGGGTCAGTTGGGCTTTGCAAGATCTTGGAACATCCTGCAGGATCCTGCGCGCTAGCCCGGGTCAGTGCACACCTGGCTCTGCAGGATCCTGCAAGATCTGGCGCTCTTACTGACCTTCGTTTGCATTGACCCCCGTCCTTTGGGCCCCCAGCCACGTGATCTTCGCCTGGGCAAATCTTTTTGCCCTTCTTCTTTCGTTGGGATGCCGTTGCCGTTCCCAGGGTGGACCCGTTGGGCGCGTCGAGCCAGCCCTCGCGGCGACTTCGGCTTGCGTGGCCGCGCCGCTCTCCTCCGCGGAGTCGGTTCACGGCGGCACTTCTTGGTGGTCTTGCCCCGCTGGTGCGCCTTCCTCCTTCCCCCCGGCTCTTCCGCCGCGTGTCCCCCCGGCTCGTGGGGTGGCCCGCCGCCCCAGGCCGCTTTTGGCCTGGGCTCTTTCGCCCTTGCTGCCTTGCCCCGCTGCGTTCGCCGCGCCTCCCGCTCCCCCCCCCTGTTGGGCTTTTCCAGCCCCCTGGCCCTCTGGTCGGGTTCGGCATGCCAGCCGCCTGCCATCGCCGGCGCCCTCGCCTCTCGCCCCTCATCCGCCGGCCACTGCCTTTCAATACCCTGTCAATATAGGCTCTGCAGCGGCGCCGCCGCGGCGCAGGGCGCCAGCTGGCGGGCGCCGTACTCGATCTTCTTTTTTTCTTTGCGAAGAGCGCCCTTTCCTTCGGCTCGCGAGCTGAGGGGCGCTCAACCTTCTCTGATCTTCTTGTCCTGTCTTTGTGGACCTCTTCCGACCAAGCTGGTCGGTGGCCCTGCCTCGCCTGTCGCGCGAGGCGGCGGCCCCTTCTGCGGGGGCCTGCCGTGGGGCGGGGTGCTCCATCTCGTCTGCTGTCGCTGTCTGACGACCCGCCCTTCGGCCGCTCTTGTGCCGCGGGCCGCCCGACCTCATCTTCCGTGCTTTTCCATGTGCTGGCTGCCACCTCGTATCCGCTGTGATGTCTTCTTGGCAGCCCGCCCGTCGGCCCCCTGGCTGCGGGCAGCCTTTCATCGCGGTGTGCTCGTTGTCGCTGCCGTTCTTGTCCTTCTGGCAGCCCGCCCTTCGGCCTGCTGGTTACGGGCTGCCGATCGTCGCGGGGTGCTCGTTGTCGCTGTTGTAGGTCTCCGTGGGTGGTCGCAGAGCCAGGCGATGCGCCATGTCATTCCTGTCATGTTGGCAGCTCGCCCTTCGGCCTCCTGGCTGCGGACTGCCGCTCGTCACGGTGTGCTCGTTGTCGCTATTGTTTGTCTCCGTGAGTGGACTCCGAGCCGAGCGATGCTCCGTGTCATGCTTGTCCTGCTGACAGCCCGCCCTTCGGCCTACTGGATGCGGACTGCCGTGCAGATGATTGTGCTCATTGTCGCTGTCGTTCGCCTTAATGGGTGCCGTTTGACAAGGCCTGCTGCCGTTTAGCCCTCGGGCGTTGAACTCTTGAGCGTTTGCTCTTTCAGTCCGTGCTGGATGCCGATCGGTCGGTGGACCCCCGTGCTCACGTGGCGACATATTGCCTAGTAGCCGTAATGGCGCACTTGGGCTTTGCGCTCTAACGCCTACCAGCATACATGGCGACGTAGTGCCTAGTAGCCCTGTTGGCACACTAAGACTTTGCGCTCTAACACCTGATTTCAGACCATGCTCCGTGGTGTCTGCGATTGCTTCTGTGCTAAGGCCCACTCCACTGCGTGGCGTCTCGTAGTCGTGCTTGTGGTAGTTACGGCTGTAGTTGGTGGCGGTGTGGTTGCTGGCGGGGTATTCGCTGTTGTCACCGCAGGAGGTGTCTCAGTTCTGGTCGTAGTTGAAGTACCTGTCGTAGCTGGTGTTCATGGCATTGGTTGGTGCTGCGCTGGATAGTCGAAAGCGCCATCTCGCTATGATCATCTCGTCGGGCTGGGCGGCTGTGACGTCGAAGTCGTCAACGGGGGTCTCTTTCAATTTGATTTCGTGTGTGGGATCTGCTGAGTTGGAAAACATCTTGATGGTGCCAAGCTCGTAGTGGTTGGCCGTGCTGCTCGTCGTTGCCGTGTACTTGATGATGTGGTGGCTCTCGGGAAGCTTCCAGAAGATGGGGACCTCGGCGTGGATGGCGAGGAAGGGTGCCTTCGCTTCAGCGGCAGCGTGTATGGTAGTGATGACTTCTCTTGTGACGGTGTTGGCTGAGTAGAGCTCGTTGGCAATCTTTTCTGTGGCGTCGGGTGGTCACCATGGCGTTTTCCTAGAGCGGCGGCTGCTGGCGTGGTTGGCGATGACCTCGGCGTTGTCGTGGCGGTACCAGGTTCTTCTCGGAATCTCGGCGTATATGGCGGCGATCTCTCATTTCATGATCCTGTCGCGGATGAACTGTAAGCCGTGATCCGATGTCTGTGCTTGGTGGTTGTTGTCGGGGTCGATCGTGCAGTAATCCAATTCACTCGCGCTGGTGACGGTGCCGGTGGCAATGATCTGTGGGAGGTGGCCTGGCTGCCGAGGGCGGTCAGTGATGAGTGCCATTTCCTGTCGTTCGGCTGGTGCAAGTGGCTCTGGTACAATAGGTTGATGCGTCGTGGATTGGGTGGCGGCGTAGACCTTCGGAAGGGCAGGCGATGTCTCCAAGAGAGGGAGCGGCGTGATGCCGATCTTGTAGGCGGGTATCTTGCTGAAGGTCGCATGTCGACCGCTTTTCTTGTTTGCTGCCGTGGTCGTGGCCGTGGCTATGTGGCTTCGAGCTTGTCTGCTATTTGCCGCTCGATCAGCGGTTCCATCATCATTGCGTGCCAAGCATGCCAGGACTTGCAGCATCGGTGGGCGACCGCCACGTGCTTCAGGAACCCCGGTCGGGTATGGAACTCCGTCTGGCAGCATCTGCGCGCCGTGCCCGTTGCCCAACGTCGAGGGTTCTCGCGGTCGGGGCGGTCTCTTCCCATGTGCACTGCCATGCCCTGCTTGGTGGCTGTGCTGCCGCAGATGTAGCAGACGTGCTTGGTATTGGCGTCGTCGTCGGACTGGTCGTTCTCGATGGTGCTCGATGGGATCGTGGGCATCTGGATGGCCTTCTGGAACTTCGCAAGCTGAGCCTGGTCTCTCGCGTAATGTAGGTAGGCCTTTTAGCGGCCTTGACAGCACTGGTGAAGAGCTTGGGCTTCTGGCGGGCCCAATTGATGATGTCAGCCATCTGTCTTGTGGGAGGTGCTCTCTGAGAAGGGTAAAATCCTGCTTGGGAAGGTGGCTCCAGGTGCCTCTGCGTTGCCGCTGACTATCAAGTATCTGGAATAGGGCTGCGGGTGCATGGTTCAGGAGGCGCTGTAGGTAGCGTAGTCGGGCTGCCGTCTGGTGCGTGTCGAAGTCGGGGATGCCCGTCTTCGCGATTTCCTCGATGTTGGTGACGTGATTGTCGGGCGTGTTCGTCTTTGGCAAGGAGGCCGCAACTCGGTAGGGGCCCATGCACTTGGCCGCTATGTGGTTGCGGTCCTTCTTGTTCAGACAGTTCCATATATGGTGGTTGTAGGTCAGCGACGATGTTGAGAGGGCGTGCGCGTACTTCAGCTTGGCCTTCGTCGATAGCTTCTTGCGGCGGAGGATCTGCTTCTCGAGTGGTCTTGCTGCTCCGAGTTCTGTTGACTCTGAGGCATATGTCGGGGCCCATGGCCCCTCCCGCCGCGATGATTGCTCCGTGGGCTTTCTGCTGGGTCACAAGCTGGACTTTGATGGAGAGGTTTTCGAGCTCGATGAAAAGTGACCCCGTCCGTGGCGATCCCCTGGCGCTCCTTCCTGGCCCCGTAGTGCATGAGGATGGCTTTTGTCTTGTCTGGGTGGGGCTTGAGCCCGTGCTGGTATGCTGGTGTGTAAAGTCTGGTGGCTGAGAGTCGTGTCGTCTGGATCAGGTCGCAGGCGCTAGCGGTCGAATTGGAGTCCGTGAGGTCGTCGACGAAGGACATGTTCCTGAGCGCGCTACCGTCGTGAGGTGTTGCCGAGAGTGGTGACGCGCATGCCTCGATGTCGTGGCCTCCTGGTGGTTGGTTGCTGTGGTAGCTGGTAATGCTGGGCGCTCTTGGCCGTCATCCAATTGGAGGTGTGGTGGTCTGCGATCGTGCGGCAGAGGTGCTCGTCATCAATGTTGTGGTTGTTGTATGCTGTTTGCTGTAGCCTGTCAATGAGAGAGGGCTTGGGGAATGCTGGGGTGTCTATCCGCTCGATGAGATCGCTGAGTTCGTCGGCGGAGGTAGGGGCTCCATGCCGAATTCCTGGATTACGAAGTGGAATGCTTCCCCGAGGTCGAGGAATGTGAGGCTGCCCGATCTGGCCCTTCTCTGACAGCCGGCGACGAAGGCGAGGGAGGGGTGGGTAATGAAAGCAGTTGCCATCTTGGGTCGCGTTCCACGCTGTGCCAAGTCCAGCAAGTTGGGTAGCAGGCCTTTCACTCGCGAACGTAGAAAGCTGCTGTGCATCTTCCCGACGCTGTTGCTGAGCAGGGTGCCTCGGTGGGACTTCTTCGGGGATGGACAGACCCCCCTTTAGCAAAACGTGGTTTAGGGAAAACGACCTGAGGCCAAAACCTGGCGGGCGCAAGCCTCGAAAATAACGGCCACGGCGCCCTCTCGAAAACCGAAAACGGACAATTCACTAATCGACGTGTCACTGTTGGGGGTTCTGTCCACCCCCGACTTCTGCTGTTCTATGGCCCCTTGTCCCTTGTAGAAGTGCATGGAGTCTCCTCCCTTGGCGGCGATGGGCTCCGTGCTCTCGATCTGCGTCTTGACCTAGATGGGATGTAAACGACTAACCATCCCTTCGGGGTCTGCTCTGGCAATGTCGTCTGTAAGCTGGTCGGGTCCTCCTCGTCGTCCTCTCTTGGCGGCTGCCAACCGGCTATTGGGCTGGCGTCGCGGGATGATGTTCTGAATATTCGGGGTCGGCCGCGTTGTGCAGGTGCGCTCGTTGTAGTCCTTGGCGACCCCATCGGCGTCAGTCATAATGCCCATTACGATCGTGCCGTAGTGTGCAAGGGCGTGATCGGCGATCTCGGTCTTGGTCGTGAGGGGCTTGCAGTCTACGGTGCTGCGGATGATGGGCGTTGGCGGCTTTTTAGGCTTGCGTCCTGCGAAGGCCAATACACGTTTGGCACGTCGGGCCTCTTGTCGTGGTGCGTGATCGCGGATGGCGGTGCTCATCTCTTTGGCGGTCTTCTCCAGGAATGCATCGCGGTCCTCTTCGGTCCACTTCTGAGTAGCGGTTTGATTGATTTGAGGAATTGTACCATGGTATCGCAGTAGTGCATGGTGTTGTCGATGTAATTGATTGGTGTTGCCTTGTGTCTCGGCGCTGCTCCGGGGATGATGGATGTGGCGACGAAATGGGCTTAGACGTTGATGTTGGCCAAGAGCCCCGCGTCCGCTGGGTAGGGGGGCGTGGCGTCTTGCGTGACTAGCTTTGCTGTGTGTCGGAGCAGCTTCACACCGTACTCGTTGGTGATCCTGTTCTTCTTGACAATGCGGGTCGTCTTGAGGAGTGAGCGGCGAACTCGTAGCAGAGCGAAAGGCCGATTTGTGATGTAGGGCTTGCGTGGTGTGCGGCCGAGGGGGCGGAAGCACTCGTAAACAGCCTTTGTTATCTTCTCGGTGATGGTGCTGACGTGGTCGTTGACGTTTGTGTCCCATGTAGTGTGTTGGATGTCGCGGAGCTTATCAATGAAGTTCTTGCGGCAGGCGTCGTCGGCTAGCTTGTGCTCATCGAGCTTGGGGGCGCCCTTGGTGGCCGATGATGCGATCTCGTCGTATGCGAGCTCCAGCATGACGGGGTAGTGGTCATCCTTGGAGTCAGGGTCGCAGCCGTTGTCGACGCCATACCGGACCGAGCAAGCCTCGATCGAGTCCAGGTATCCCCTTGGAATGATGACGTAGTCGATGCGGCGGGGGTTCTTGCTTGAGTGCCAGGTGTAGTGCTCTGGACCTGACAACCGCGTTGGCGGCCGCGAGGTGGTTGGAAAGGAGCAACCCATGGAGCCGTTAACCGTTTGGATCTTCTTTCTGCTTCGTGCCCTGGTCGCCAATCGCTGTGCTGTTGATGTCGCCTGTTCTGGCATTGGCGTCTGTCAGGATGATGCCGATCTGGTATGTTGCTGTCGCCTCGGTAAGCTTATTCCAGAATCTGGTCTTCTCGGCCCCGAGGGCTTTGGGGCAGGGCGCGTGGGCGACGGCCGGCACGTGGGAGAAGCCCGGTGCGCGCACTCGGATAATGAGGAGCCTAGGGTCCTTCTCGATGACAATGAACTGGTCGGGCTTGAAGAAGAGTTCCTCCTTGCCGCACCTCCCGTACGGCTTGCTAAGGAGGACGTGGGGCTCACGTCCGTAGTTGTACCCCTTGTGGCCGCTGGAGATGACGTGGTAGCTATTGGCGTTGGCGCAGGAGGCATCGCCTTCTTTATCTGAGTCGCGTATTCCCCATGGCGTCCTGGCCTCCTGGATGCCAATGAGATGTAGGCCTTCGTCGTAAAAGGCTGGCCATGGTGGTCTTCAGTGTGTGGATCTTCTCCCTCCTTCGTTTTGCTCCATCTTTGGGCTCCCGACCAGTCTGTATGTTGTAAGTCGCGATGTTGATTTCTATCTCGGTCTTCCTGTCGCTGGCCTCGGTCGTCTTGTGGAAGTGGCTAGCTTCGGCGGCCGTCGGGACGGTGGTTGCTGTGAGACTGCCTTGTCCGAAGGTAGGGTAGGCCTCCTTGGTGTTCTGGTCTGCGCTGAGCCAGAACTCCCAGTCCCGTTGATAAGTGCTGTCCATTATACTTGCCCATTCTTGCTGTGGAACTGGTACTGGGGTGATGCGTCCGTGGTTGGCGGCCGCGTCGGCAACTTCGTTCCATGGATTATGCTCGTGGGCATGGACATGTTGCAGGTCGATCTTCTGGCTGGCCATGTCGTAGAGGATGCAGAAGGCCCAGACGAGGTCGGGATCGTGGTTGGTGAAGGCCATCCCCTTCGCAAGCTGCAGGGCCCCCAGCGAGTCCGTCGAGATCGTGGCAATGCCGTCGAGGTTGCGGTGGATGACCCAGGCGAAGGCCCATGAGTGCGGTGATCTCGAAGGTGGTTGATGTAGTTTCCAAGTTGCTGTTGTCCATCACGGCGATGTTGGTGGCGCTCTTGTGCTTCCCGATGATCGCTCCTTGGAGTGTGAAGCCGCAATCGTCTTCCCCAACGATAATAACTGCCCGTGCGTCTTGGGGTGTTTGGAGCCGTCGGTGAAGAGGTGGAACCTGGAATGCGGCTGCAGTGGTCCCGGTGGATGGTGGCGCAGCATGTACTTGGCGGTATCTTTGAGGCTCTTGTCGTGGGAGCCAAAGGTTTGCATTGGGTGCTGGGTTTGCTGTAGCGTCTGTTTGATGGTGGGGCTTGCGTTGAAGTCGGCTCTGTGCAGCATCTGTGGTGTCGGTGGTGCTGGTTGCTGCTGTTGGAGGTCAGGTGGAAGTGGTATCTTTGCGGAGGGGGCGCGGAAGGGTTGGATTGCCTTCCCAGTAGCGGCCCTGGTCGGTGCAGCTGCACGGAGAGGGGAGTGCCGAGGTTGTTGCTTTGTCATTGGGTCGAAATTGTTGCACGGAGCAGGTGGGGGTTTGGGTATTGTAGCTATGTCGCTGGTGCTGTGAATGGGAGGGGCCGAGGTTGTTGCTTGAGCTGGTTGCCTGTTGCTGAGCATGGCGGGCGAGCTGGGCCTGACAGCTGGAGGGTGGTTTGTAGTGCTGAGGTGGGGTGCCTAGGTATGTATCTTTGATGTATGGGGTGCCACGTGGGTGTATTCCGTTGCTGAAGGCCACAGGTGGGCCCGATGGATGTCTGCGAGGCCCCCTGGAAACAGAAGTGGTAGGAGCTTGGAGGCCTAGGTGGCCTGGCGCCTGCGGGTCTCCGCTGGTCGCGGGTCGGTCGGGCACGATTGGGCGAGGTGCCTCGTCCCTCGCTGGCCGTGCATGCGGGGGGGTGGGCGCCTCGGGCTCGAGGGAGCCTGGAAGGCGCTCGATGTCATGGCTGGCCCTGGGGTGTCGCCAGGGTCCAGCCAGCTCGTCGCCGTGGTGCTGATCTTGGTGCAGTACCTCGCGGCTGGAGGCAGTCGTTGCTGCTGTTGCTGCTTCAGACTTTGCTGCGGCTGGCGTCGGTTGATCTCCTTGTCGGGGAACCTGAAAGGTCTTCCCGAAGAGGAAGGAAGTCGCGTCTGGGAGCCAAAACGGCTGGACGCCTGGAGACTTCCGTAGCGCGCGGGTCGGTCGATTCGCGGGAGCTCGATGCCGTCGCCCTTGGTGGCCGCGTCTTGGGGGTCGTGGGCGCCTCGGGCTCGCGGGGACCTCGTGGGCGCATGGTGCTGGGCTAGCCCTGGGGTGTCGCCAAGGTCCAGCCGTAGCTGTGTCATGTTGCTGCTTGTGACCCGGGAGGGCGCCCGGTCGCGTCGCAGCTCCTGCTGGGCCAGGGGGCGGCTCTACTGGGTTATTTCGCCCAGGAACGCCGCTTGTGCCCCCTGGCTTGCTGCTGTTACTCGTCGTGGCTGGTGGCGTCTGGGGGTGTGGCGGCCTCTGCTGGGCCAAGGGGCGGCTCTCCTGGTATATTTCGCCCAGAAACACCGCTTGTGCCCCCCCCCCCCTGGCATGCCGCCGATGCTGGTCTGGGCTGGCTGGGGGTTGACTCCCCAGTCCAGCGCGGGTCGCAGAGCTGTATTGGCCGCAGCCTGAGTGGATTGCCCACTCTCGGGTAGGGCTGCCTGGCCAGGGAGTCCTGCCTGTCGCAGTAATGCTGGGGCAGAAACGTACTTTTTTGAAATACTTGACGTCTTGCTTGTCGTTAGCTGTGTGTGGGTCCGGTCGGTGAGGGGTGAAAACCCTGGTGAACGTTGCCGTGGCTGGTGGCGTGCCTGGAGGTGTCGTCAACGTCGGAACAGACCGTGACTTTGCCTCTGGTGGTTTGCCGTGTGCTATATCCAGTGCTGTGCTGAAAACTGTGGGGGGACCGCCATGCCTAGTGCCTGGCGTCTATGCGATGATGCTGCTCTGCTGGGCCTTCTCGCCTCCCCCATGCAGGATGTAGCGGCCGATGGGTTGGTCCTCGGTCCACTAACAGGTAGCGACAGCTGCGGAGAGTGGATTGCCCACTGCTCAGGTGCGGCACGCTGTCCCCGAAGCATGCGCCAGATTGTTGGAAAGGGGGGGGGTAATGGTTGTGAAGTCGGTGCGCTGCGGCAGCGCTGCAGGAGTCAATGTCGCTGGGCACGTGGGCTACGGGGTCTTCTGGTGTCTGGTTAGACCTTTCTTCCTGGGCCAATCGCCCCCCAGGAAGTTGTGGCGCTGCACGTTTTTTTGATCTGGAATCGGAATGGGCCTCGCTGCCGCCGATGAAGGCAGGGGCGCGGTCTCCAGGATCTGCGAATCCGTCTCCAGTGCCGCACATGGGTACCTTCTTGGGTTGTGCTGTTCTGGTGGTTGAACCTCCCTTCCTCAGTGCTGTCCGAGGGGGTGCGGCTGACCTTGCCCTGTCGGGTGTCCACACATGGAACATTGGAGATTGGAGGTGGCTGAATGGGTATCATGTGGGCCGTGGGTGAAATGTCGGGAAACATATTCTTTGGGGCGTTAAGGGTGGTTCGACTTCGTCTCCTAATGTGATGTCGATCAGGATTGTTGTAGTGGGTCTGCTCGTTCTTGTGGTGTTGTCGCTGGTGCGAACGTTGGGCGGTGGGGCGGTGCTAGGTCGGTCGAAGTCGGGGAGATGGGTGAATTGGCTTTTTGGGGATGGTTGCTCAGTAGGGATCGGTGTGTAAGGGGTGGGGGGTGGAAGTGGCGTCGGAACAGGGAAGGGGTAGTCGTCTTCGGCAGCTGGGGTCGGGTCAAGGTCGTCGGCTTCGCTTGGGATGGGGGTCCGAGTGTCCGCGTCGTCGTCCCTGTCTTTCGCCTTGTCGTCTTTCCCCTCTGCTGGAGTCGTCGGTGGAGACAAGGGCCTTGTTGTAACATCTGCCAACCCAAGGTCTTGCTCGGAGTCGGTGGTGCTGTGGTGGGTGGGGGGGGGGGGGGCACTGCTGTCACTGCCTCTCAGCTTGGGGAAGG
>CAUYUJ010015527.1:396871-411871 GCA_963575745.1 Prorocentrum cordatum | reverse complement strand
TTTAATGGGGGAAGTTTCAAGCGTGAGCCTCGTCTGTGAGTGAACTGTGAGGGCGTCTGAGCTGAGAAAAGCGGAGGAAAAACTAAAGAACAGCTCGCAAAAGCTCGGGAAAAGCTAAAGAAAAGCTTAAAACAAACGCTAAGGAAAAGCTGGGAACAACTAAGGAAAAACTATGGAAAGCTACGGAAAAAAACTGAGAAAGCTGAGGGAAAGCTGAGACAAGCTAAGGAAAGACTTAGAACAGCTAAGGAAAAGCTGAGAAAAGCAACGGGACATCTCAGAAAAAAACAATGGAAAAGCTAAGGAACAGCTGAGAAAAGCAGAGAAAAGCACAAGAAAAGCGAACGACAACGTCAGAAACGCTAAGGAAGAGCTCAGACAAACGACGGAAAATATGAGAAAAGCTAAGAAAAGCTAAGAAAAACTGGTAAAAGCGAAGGGACAATTAAGGAAACACTTAAAACAGCTGCGGCAAAGTAAAAATAAGCTAAGGAAGAGCTGAGAACAACTTCGGAAAACTAAAGAAAAGCTAAGACAACTAAAGAAAAGCTAAGACAACTGATAAGCAATTTTGCAAATTCTACTAAGATATGTGAAGATGTCAGGCGATTTGGCAAATTCTGTTAAGAAATGTGAGAATGTCTCAAACGATTTTGCAAATGCTAATAAGAACCGCGAGGATGTCTGAAGCGATTTGGCCAATTCTATTAAGAAATGCGAGGATGTCTCAGGCGATTTGGCCAATTCTATTAAGAAGTGTGAGGGTGACTTAGGCGAGTCGGCCGATCCGCCTGGTCGCCGTCGCCGTCGCCGTCGCCGTCGCCGTCTCCTCCTCCATCTCCTCCTCCTCCTCCTCCTCCTCCTCCTCCTAGCCGCAGGTGCCAGAATAACGCTTCCAGGGTGCGGGGCCTTTATCGTTTCGCCGGAAGGGGGGGGGGGTTCTGTAATTGCTTCTTCGGGTTATGTCAGAATTGTCTGCGATTTTTGCCCTCTCTGTCCCTCCGGAGGCGGCCGTCGGACGCGACCTCCGGAGGGCCCAGGATCGAGTCTCGAGGACCTAAACTTCAAGGTATTGTTGGTCCGTTCTGGGCCTCGGCTGGGGCGCCTGCGGCTGGGTCCCTCTTGAGATATTCGCCGGAACGCGCCCCTGTGCAGGGTCTGGTGGTCGACTTCGCCGTCGCCGGCGTAGTCCGTCGACGAAGGCGCCGCCGCCTCGCCGCTGGAGGAGCAGTGCTCGCGTGTGTGTGTGTGTGTGTGTGTGTGTGTGTGTGTGTGTGTGTTTGTGTGTGTGTGTGTGTGTGTGTGTGTGTGTGTGTGTGTGTGTGTGTGTGTGTGTGTGTGTGTGTGTGTGTGTGTGTGTGTGTGTGTGTGTGTGTGTGTGTGTGTGTGTGTGTGTGTGTGTGTGTGTGTGTGTGTGTGTGTGTGTGTGTGTGTGTGTGTGTGCGTGTGCGTGTGCGTGTGTGTGTGTGTGTGTCTGTTGTTGCTATTGCTGGGGCTCCGCCAGCAGGGGGCCTTCCCTCTGATATGCCATGTGTGTTTTGTTCGAATCTTTGAAACTTGTTTAGCGAACAATCATGGATCACCTTCGCGGCAGCGTTTGGCCGCGATGCCGCCCAAGAGAAGGAGGGCGGCACCCAAGCTACGATGGGTGAGGCCGCGGCCGCGCGCCCCCAGCTGCCGCGCCAGCCCGTCGCGTCAATCGACGCAGGCGGCTGACGCGCCAGGGCGCAGGCCGAAGCACATGGGCGCCAAGACCCCCCCCAAGGGTAGTGGGTGGGAGAAAACGAAGCGCGAGCGCGGTCGCGTCCGACGCGCGCTAGCGAACGGACGCGCAGCGCAACGCCCCCAGGGGTGGTTCAAGGCGGCGCGCTGGCCGGCAGAGGACCGCGCCCTGGCCAGCCGCCCCACCTTTGAATGCGCACTAGGCAGGTAGGGCGCTGCGCACATGGCCAGGTACTTGATATCCCGCCCCGCGGCCCGGCGGCAGAGAGGAGACCTTGCGACCGTGATGTTGGAGGAGGAGGAGGAGGAGGAGGAGAGGGTCGCATCGACGCACGACCTCGCGGCGCGCCATTATGCCCGCGCGGGGGCCTGGCCCGCCAGCGTTGCGGCGGCGCGCGGCGGGTGGGCGCGCGGGCGCCCGCCGTCGCGCGGGGCGCCGACGGCGGGGCGCTCCCGCCTGCGGCGTCGACATATGACTTGCAATGCACAAGTTATTGCTGCCCCATGAGTCACCTTCGCGGCGACGTTCGACCGCGATGCCACCCAAGAGACGGAGGACGGCACCCAAGCTACGTTGGGTGGGGCCGCGGCCGTGCGCCTCCAGCTGCCGCGCCAGCCCGTCGCGTCGACCGACGCAGGCGGCTGATGCGCCAGGGCGCAGGCCGAAGCGCATGGGTGCCGCGCCAACTGCCGCGGGCCCAAGGGCCGAGGACGGGCGCTGCCCCGGCGGGCTCGCGGCGCCCACAGGCCCGCCCGCTGCCGCCCATTGCCAGGCAGAGATGCGGCCGCAGACCCGCAGCCCGTGAGAGACAGACGACGGACCAGACAACAGTGAACGAGCGCGCGATGGCATGTCGCAGTCGCGGCAGCAGCAAACGTGCGCGCACTGGCGTCACTGGGCGCCGGGAGGCGTGGCCCCCCCTCGTTCGTCGTCGCTGGGCGATGCGCCGAAGTGCGCCTCAGCCGCGGCTCGGCGCTCCATCTTCTCAATGTCAAGGTGACGCATCCAAGCTGGCATCTGTTGGGCGCCCGAGTTATCCGGGGTAACTCGGGTCCGGGGTAACTCGGGTTCGGGTTCCCGAAAAAGCGAACCCGAGTTATCCCTGGCCCGAGTTGCCCCTGATGATTCGGGGCTCTGGGCGCCCGAGTTATCCGGGGTAACTCGGGCCCGGGATAACTCGGGTTCGGAATCCCGAAAAACGAACCCGAGTTAGCCCTGACCCGAGTTACCCCTGATGATTCGGGTCTCTGAATCTGCCAGTCGCCCGCCGTCAATGTGTCGGTTGCACGACCGCCGGACTCTACAGTGTCTTGAGCATGGCCCCGACGGAATGAGTGGGTGCCATAGGCGTCTGCGTCGCCTACTGCCGCGTGTCGCAGTGCCGCCCTCAGCGCGCTGCGTGCGCTGGTGGCGCGCCAGCCAGCCAACGGGGCGTCGCCGTCGGGGCGGGAGTTAGGCCAAGCGCCGAGGGCGTGCGCAGGGCATGTGGCGCGTGAGCGCTTGCACTAGCACTTGCGAACGATCGTTGTGCGTCTCTCGCGATTCTTCCGCCTGGTGAGAGATAAAACTGCGGCTTCTTCGTCAATGGAGAGCCGGGCGCGCAACTGCGATGCGCCGTTAAGCGAGGCTGCGCGCCGGATGACCAGCGCCTCGGACGGGCTCCAGAGCAGAGACGCGTATGCGGTCGCGAAAAGGAAGCCCAGACCGCCGTCTTTTGGTTGCGCACCTGGGCTTTCCAGTAGCAGCTCCAGCAATGCCATGCGAATCGCCGTCCGCGGCCGTGCCGACCAACCCGAGCGCTTCTCCATTGCCAACTTGGCCCCCGACAAAGACGCGCGCGGCGCCAGCGCCGCGTCAGACGCGCGCGCAACGTGGCAAGCCTTCTTCAGATGCGAAAAATAGTTGCAGAACGGCGCGCGACACCTGAACGTCGTCGACCACAGCAACAGACCGTCGACCGACGGTGGGGTCTCCGTGCCCTTGCGTTGCAGAACATCGCGCGCAAACTTCAGCCAACATTCCCAGCCGCTGCGCGCTTGGGGCAGTGGTCGCGGGCGCGACCCGCGCAGGGAGCTGTTGCGGGCCGCCCTTGCCCTGCCTCGGGCGAGGTAATGGCTTCGGCCGCTCTCGCGATTTCGCAGCGCGGATCGCCCATCTGACGCTCGAAACCTGCCATCGCCCCGCGTGTCGCACGGCGCACCACTGCCGCGTGATCTGTCGCCGAGCTGCGGCTGCGCCGGCCGGTCTAGGGAATCCTGCGCGCGCGGCCGCGCCGCCGGGGCGTCGCATGACCGCCGCAAAGACGACGCGGTCTGCGACGTACCGCGCGAGGTGTCCATGTCCTCACGCTCAATGATTCAAAACTTGATGATACCGAGCTTTCAGAGCCCGCCCGGGACATGCATGCCCGTGCCGACTTGCCCCTGGTTGTCCTGGCTTCCACGATGCGTCCTTGCGATGCGGGGCGGCGCGCGTGCGCGATCCGTGCGCCCGCGGCGCTCGCCTCGGGGCGGCCGCGCAAGCAGCTCTCGCATTGCTGCCGCTGCAGTGGCGGAGAGGCCGTCATGACTTAGAAAATCATCGAACTGCGCGCCCTCGAGGTGTCGCAGCGTCTTCATTCCGTTTGACCACGGACAAGTAGAGATCGCGTCAATGTCCATACGCGGCACATCGCGCAAAACACTGCGCAGCTGAGCACCGAGCTCGTCACGAGACATAATTAGACGCACTTGTTCCCAACGCGATGCTCAGCATCTCCAGGCCCATGATCTGGTTATCTTCTCTGGGTTGGAAAGCCTCAATAGTCCTGCCAAACGCTTGCGCGCGCGAGGCTTGCGGACTGTCTCTGACCTGCCCCAGCCCTTCGTGGCGGCTGGTGGCATGCACGTCCAGTAGCATTTGCCGTCAATGAATCGCACGGCGGCCGCCATGGGCGGGCGGCTCGCCGCGTCGCAGAAGAGGTGACCCACGGGGCCTGCCGCTTCATCGCGACATTTCCGCGACTGCGCCATCTGGCCACCGAGTGCGATCAACCGCTGCCGCAACACAAGCCGCAGCTCTTTCCGCACAATGGGGGAATGACCATGTACCTGTGCGAAGATCGGCCTGCCGCGGCAGGAGCGTGGCGAGTGAGGCTCCTGCGACACATGACATGAGCGCGCGCCTGAGCATGGCCCGCCCTGCGCGATTAAACATATTTGCAGAAGACCAAGCCAGCGCGCCCGCCAGTATGCTGGCATCGCCTGGGCGCGCGCGCGCGCCACGTCGCCGCGCCATGGGGTGCAGGCCCTGGCCCACGCCTGCGCGCAAATTACCCGACTCGAATGCCTCTTGGATGCGGGCTGTCCACTCGGCGATCTTTTCAGGTAGCGGTACGCACGTCAGTCCTCCGATGAGAGGACGACGCGAAGTCCCAGGATGCCAAGTGGAACTACGCATGAAATCTTCTCGTCCGCCAGCGCGGATTGGCCCAGTAGGCGTCTAATACGCACGTGATGCACTCCAGCAGGTTTTCGACCTGCCGCGTGACAGAAATGCGCCGCTGACCAACCTGCCCGCGGGTCGCCTCTCGCCTCGGCCCATCTCTCCGCGACAGCCGAACATATCGTCGACGTAACGAAGTAACGCCGCGTGGGGCACCCTGTGGAGAATCGCGCAGATGAGGGCGCCAATGCGTTCCCAATTATGCACGCTTGCAACTGCGCGGGCAATGGGCGCGGCACAGCGTGCGCCGTGGCTGTCAGCGCGCCTGCCCCGAATGGGCGCGCGCAAGGCGACTGCGCCGTGGCCTCATCTTTGTATTGGAAGATGACGCGACGCAGTTCACGATGCCCCGGTCGCAGCGGAATCCGCCTGAAGGCAGCGTCAATGTCGAGCTTAAACAAGCGTGGCGCTTCGCGTGCCTGCGACGCCGACGCGCGCGCCGCTTGCGCACTCGCGGCGCCGCTGCAACCTCCTTTGTAAACAATTTGCAGAGCGCGTGCAAGTGATCGATCGTTTCGTGCCGCATGCGTTCGCGCGGACGCGACGCGGCGTTGATGCCCTCGTGGAACAATCGTCCACTGCGCGAACCTGCCACGAAAGGCGCGCGTCTTGTTTGCACGAGCCGTCGCCCTCGCGTGGGCGCGCGCACCTGGCGAGCGCCGTCGCTCCTGACGCCCTGTTCTACCCCGAACCGAAGCGCGAGATCGACGCCGCCCTGGTCGACATCAGCCAGACGCTCGGGCGCTCTCATGCGCCAGAGGCGGAAGTCCTTATCCGCCAGGTCCCACAACTCCTGTGCTTTTGGGTCGGACCGCAACCGCGCGGTCAATCGCTTGTTCGCCGCCTTGGCGCCTCTGATGAGGTCCTTGACCGGCATTGCTGGCGGGGGCGTAGCAGGCTCACCGATGCCCGCCAACAAGGGCGCCCCCTCGCGCGCGGCGGGCGCGCTGCGACCGGCAGCGGTGGCGCGTGGTCACGCCCGACGGAAAGATTCAACGCAATCGCGGCCAATGTGCCCGACACTGGCCGCCAATTCTTCGAGCAGCGGCCCGTTTACGTGCCTGGCGCCGCCGCGGGCGCCCGCGTCGGCGCCGCTGTGCCATGCCTCGATGGCGCCGCTCTGTTCGAGCGGCGTGCCCGGTTCTCAATGCGCCATGCGGCTTCATCGCGCGCTCTCCGGACCGCGCCGGGCGCGCGCTCGCTGATCCAACGTGCTGCGGCCGACGCGTCGGGCGCCGGAGTGGCGGGCTTCTCGAATTCAGACGTCCCGGCCTGAGCCCGCCGGATGAATTCGCGTTTCAGATCGCGCTTGTCCGGGTTGCAAAGCCGCGGTCGCTTGGATGCCGGGGGCGTCGGCAGACGCCGCCCCGTCCCGCTGCGCTGCCTATTCGATGGCGGAGGCGGAGGTGGCTCTGGCACTCTGGCCTGCGACCGCCGTCCATGCGCGGACCTCGCTGCCGCGCGCCTTCGCGCCGGGGGGCGCGGAGGCTCTGGTATCTGTCGCATCGTTTCATGCAAGACAGCGAGCGCAGCCGTCTCGCGCCAAGGCCCGCTCGCGCGCTGGGCCCGGCCTAACTGTGCTCTGCGGCGCCCTGCCTGCTCAGTCCCGTGCGCGCCCTAATCGCAACATAGTCGCGTCCGCGCAGTATAGCGCGTGCCCCGGCGTTCCCCGGCCCGCGCCCAGGCTCGCACTTTTGTGGCTGCGCGCGCGCCCCATCGCGTCGGCGATCGTTCGCTTCGCGGCGCCGCGCGGGCTGCGCGCGCCCTGCGCGGCCGCGCCCGCCCCGGCTCCTCACCAAAGTATTGCGACATCTCGCGCGTGAGCACCTTGACCAGGCCGATGCGCGCCTCCTCAATGCTTAGCGAAACCCATAGCGACGCGCCGCGCGTCCTGGGGCAAGGCGCGGCCCGCGCCGGCGCGAAGCGCATCTCCGCCCAGGGCATCTCGAGCCGGCCATGCCTCGCATCCTGCTCGTCCCGCAGGGTGGGGGCTGGCGTCTCCAGGGGCGGGCCCATGGGCGGCGGTCGCCACTTGGGGCCCGCCCCTTTGATCAACAGGTAAGCTAGCTTTTCGCGCCTGCAACGAGCGTCCGACGCATTCGCGCCCTGCGCGCGCGGCGCCGCGCGCGCCTAGACGCGCGGCCCAGTCTCGTGCTGCCTCGCCGCGCTTGGAACCGCGCAAACAATTGCGCTTGACTGCGCCGCCATGCTGACCGAGAGATGGCGATTCTTGCGCGAGCGCAGGCTTCTTAGCGTGCTGCCCGCGGGCGCTGCCGTTGCACGGCGTGCGCCACTTCGCGCGCCTGCGCCGGGCAAGCTGCAACTAGCTCACAATGCTTTCGCGCGAAGAAAGTAAGCGCGATGCCCGCGGCGATGAGTGTTCGGCCGCGAAGCAAATGCGCGGCGGCGCCGCCGGCGTCGCGCGCGAAGCAAGATGGGCCCCTTCCGGGCGACCGACCGCATTGCCCGCCGCGCGCGCAGGCCGCGAGCTGCCGGTAACAAAACTGCTGACAGCGACTGCGCCTCGAGCGGGGGCGCAAACGCATTCTTCACCTCTTCGGCCATTTCGCGGGCTGGGGCGGCGCAGTCGGCGCGGGGGGCGCGCTCCTCTTCGCGCTGCCCCGCGCGCCATTGCGCCGCGTCGGGCGGCCCCGGTCGCCGCTGTTCCAGGACGAGCCGGAGTGGAGGGAGCGCGCCTCCGCCGCGCTTTTGTTCGACGCCGCGCGGCCGCTGCCGCGGCCGCTGCCCGAGGGCGCGGCCAGCGCGGCCGGCCTGCCCCTGCGCCTGCGACGCGATGGCCGCGCGCGACCGTGCCGCTCAGGCCCGCGCGCGCGCGACCTTTGCCGCGCGATCGAACTCGTTTCTGCTGTCCGTGGGACCGGCGAGTCGATTCCTTTTGCGGCCCCCTCGACGTTGAGCGGTTCAACGCCGCTCTGGCGCGAGCGCTCGGCCCAACTCTGGCGGGCGAATTTATCGCGCAGAAGCCCGGGGCCCGCCTTGTGACCCGCGAGCGGGGCCTCCAACGCCACCTTGCGACAAGCGCTGGAAGTGAGCGCCGCGGCGCGCTCGCGCCGGGGCAGCGCGGGCCTGTAGGGCAAAGTGCTGGTGCTCCACGCAGCGCGCGCGAGACAGCTGCCTCGTCGCGGCAGCTGCTATTGCCCGTGCGTCGTGGGCGAGGTGCCGCTGGGCCCGCGACAGCGCGCGCTGCCCTCTAGCGCTGCAATCTGCCGCCTCGCCTCCATCGCCGGCGCCGTCGACCCCGTGGGCGCTCGCGGCTCAGGTCGGGGGGGGCCTCGCAACTCAGCGTAAATGAGGGGATTCGCGTATCCCCGCTTCTTAGCCCTCGCGACTTCGGCCGCCAGCCAGTCGCATTCTTCGCTCCTGCCGCTATGATGCAAGCGCGGCCGCCGCCGCTTGCGCACGCGCGCGCGAATGCCGTGCCTCGGCCAAATCGTCTGGCTGAGACCGTCCAGCGAGATCGTCGCGAGCGCTGCGCCCGCGTCGAGGTGTTGCACTGAGGCGGCAATCTCAGCGTTGGCCACTGTCCCGGCGCAAGCCTGCGGTTGCAAGGGCGCGCCGGGCGCGCGCGTGCGATCACCTGCGTGCTGGCCGTTGTGGCGCGCCCCAGCGCGCGACGAAGTGCGCCCTCTAGAGCCGCCGACAATGGCTCTGAGCCAGTCAGCTCCTCGATGCGCATGTTACCCAGCGATGCTGGCGTCGCCAACTTATTCGCTCCGGGGCAATCAGTGGCGGCCTTATATGCGATATCCTGCCATTCCGCCCCGAACGCGGGGTCCGGGCGCAGGAAGCCCAGCGGCGCGCTGTCGGCCGTGATGCGGGCGAATATAGCAAAATCGCAAGTCACACGCGGGGGGGCGCTGGCGTAACAGTCACTTCGCACATGCAAGCTGGAGCGCCGCACTGCGGAACGCTGGCCTCGTTGAGTCTGTAGCGACGCGCGACGAGCCCCTGGGCGTCGGATGCCGATGAGGATGATCATGCGGTCGCTCTGGGCCAGCATGGAGACCCGAATGGTGCTGAAGACTCGCAGGACCAGCGTCAGAGACCACTCTGGGTCCTGTGGCAACGCCACGGCCCCTCTGGGCCTACCCCAAGATGCCCTGCGGGGCATGGATGACGACGCGAAGGTCATACTGTAATGGTACAAGTCACACTGGACTCCCAATAGAAGCCGCTCTGGGTCCGTCAGCTCTGCCGAGACACTGCTACAGCTGCCCTGGCTAGCGATGTGCAGAAAACGAAGCGCGAGCGCGGTCGCGTCCGACGCACGCTAGCGAACGGACGCGCAGCGCAACGCCCCCAGGGGTGGCCCAAGGCGGCGCACTGGCCGGCAAAGGACCACGCCCGGACCAGCCGCCCCACCTTTGAATGCACGCTGAGCAGGTAGGGCGCTGCGTACATGGCCAGGTACTTGATATCCCGCCCCGCGGCTACGCGGCAGAGGGGAGACCTTACGACCGTGATGTTAAGAGGAGGAGGAGGAGAGGAACACGTCGACGCACGACCGCGCGGCACGCCAGCATAGCCGCGCGGGGGCTTGGCCCGCCAGCGTTGCGGCGGCGCGCGGCGGTGGACATGCGGGCTCCCGCCATCGCGCGGGGCGCCGACGGCGGGGCACTCCCGCCTGCGGCGTCGACTTATGACTTGCAATAACAAGTTATTGCTGCCCATGTTCTTTTCCTCCTTGTCCTCCTCCTCACTCTTCCTTTCACCACCTTCTCCCACCTGTACGTGAATCAGTGAACCACATCCAGGCAACATTACTTTCAGGCCTTGTGACCCTTACGCGCTGCGGGAACATCGAACACACAACGGGATGCTGCGCGGCAACTTGCTGTAATGATAGCGTAGGCTCTGGTGTCGGTCGCCGCGTGAACCGTTCCATCTTAATGCGTTTAAGGTGCTGAAGGTCCGCGGGCGGCTGCGCGTCCTGGGACACGAACTCGCGCGAGCAGAACTGAACACGAAATGGCGGCCACATGCGAGACTGTGCTGCTTCGGGTCAGAGGGGAAAGTGAGCGGACCCCCTCCCCCCTCGCTCTCCTACGTCCCTCTCCCACTTCCCCCTCGCCTTCTCCTTCTCCCTTCCTCCCCGTCTTCCTCCTCCTCCTCCTCTTCCTCGAGGCTGGCAGCACTCGGGGGCGCCAACTGTCAACGCGAACCGATCCAGGACACGCTCACCACGGTGCTTGAGACCAGTTCACGTAGAAATCTAAGAGCAGGACAATTCTGGAACACCTCATACAAACTTACGGAAGTCCGCGCGGATTTCTCGGGTCGGCGGCGAGCAGCTGATGCAATGATGACCGCTCAACACGACCGCCTGCCCAAACCGCAACAGACCAGCGGGGACAGAGGAGATCAACAACGACATCAACATAGGCCCAGCGCTGGTTAACAACATTCCGCGAGGACGTCAGACATAGTATGTTCTTGGCGCACATTAGATGATTGGCGCCACTTTCCCTGCGTCTTTCTCCGCAGGGGAAGAGAGATGGGGTGATCATGAGATCTCGTCCGCGGAAGGAAAATAAGGACATTCGGAGCATAATTGAAGTGCTACAAAAGTACTGCTGCTGAACATGTGTGAGGACTCGCGCAGTGTGCTGAAATGAGACTGGCCAGCAATGGATGTAAGATATCACATTCACCTTATGCCACGAACACACACACATTTAACGCCAGAAGCATTGTGCGTAATGAAGTGCCAATGGGTTCGCTATCCTTTAAAATCGAGGCGGCGTGCGCGGGCGTGGCAACCAGTTCCTTCTTGGCGACCACCGCCTTTCTGGCCCATCTCTTCACCTCGGCCTCTGAGTCCTGAAGGAGGAGGTCGGTTGTGGAGGGCGGCGAGGGAGCGAATGGGGGAGGGTGAGGGAAGGGATGGGGAAACAGAAGCGAAGGGGGACGAAAGGGGGGGACCGGCTCAGGGAAGGAAGCGTTGACTTGTAATCGGCGATGCATCGCCGATAGATCGGCGACATGCCCTCGATAGTGAAACCGCACGTTCCTGGGCGCGGTGGGGCACGATTGGGGGTCGATCCTTCCCCCCATGAGCCAGTCCCCCCCTGTCGGCGCGCCTGGTGAGGGGAGAGGACGCGGAAAGGTGGGCAGACAACAGTAAGAGCCCTCCAAATCTCGGGCTCCTTGCCCTCCTCCGACCCTGACCATCTGTCATCCTACCCCTGGTCCCTCCTTACGAATCCCCAGCATCTCTCAGTGATACGTATGACGAATTTGCCGACCCCTTTGGGATCTCCAGGCGTGTGGGATCCTTCCCCCCTGCAATCCCCCCAGTGGGGTCCCAAATTGCAGATTCGAGGCTGGGGTGGGGGTGGGGTGTCGGGCTCTCTGGGCTGCCTGGCGTCCCAAATCGCCTGCCTGACGGCCTCCGAAACTTCCAAGACAGCCAAGGTGGCCCCAGGTGAGCCCAAGATTGCCACAATAATTGCCCGAAAAACCGCTCCAAGACGCTCAGGGTGGCCTCAGGAAGCCTACGAGAGCACCAAGACGCTCACCCAAGAGGGCCCCCAAAGGCAATAACCATAGATTTTGCTTGTTTTGGTTTGAACGACTTTAGTACTTTCGCATTTCCGGGATTCCGATCCATGGTGGCCTAGGAGGCCCCCTGAGATCGCCCCAAGTCAGCTAAAGAGGCCCCCAAACGTGCCCAAGAGAGCCCCGAGGCGGCCCAAAATGTCCACAAGAGGGCGCCAACCGGTTCCCCAAATAGGGGACGCGAGCTCACCTTTCAGGCCTTCCCCCCAAGCTCGCTCCCAAGGCCCCTAACATGCGCCCAAACGGCCCCAGGAACCCTGCGAGAGACCTGACATGTGCCCCAAAGAGGCCCCCAAGAAGCTTCAACACCTGTCAAACATGCATCCAAGAGACCCCCCACAGAGGCATCCCAACAGACTCTCGCATGCATCCCAGACGTCTCTGACCTACAACTCAGACACGGTGGTGGGATGGGACAGAGGCACCCAACCCAACCTTGAGGTTTGGGCGGGGACCTCCCTTTGCATTTCATGGAATCTTTTCCATTTCCCCTTTTCCCTTATCCTCCTCCTTCTCCTCCTCCTCTTCCTTCTCGCCCCCCCCATGCGGTAAATTTGTCCAGCGATCGACGGTTCGGTGATGGTTTTCGCAATGGCTCCAGAAGTCCCAAATACGCTCCAAGCTAGCCCCAAGAAAAGACTCTCACCAAGGGGTCGGCGGATGTGGCGCAAGCCTTGGGAATGTGAAAAATGGATCCCACCAGCACTTTCGAGATTCAGGGTGTGAGTGGTTGAAGTGAGCTTGTTCTTGCGACCGCCCGCAAGCGGTCAGAGCGTCCAAGGTGGCCCAAGCTGACTCCAAGATGGCCTGAGGTAGGTCAAGATGGCCTCCAAGATCTTACAGTATAGCCCAAACTAGCTCGAGATAGCCCCCAATACCGCTCCAAAACGGCTCCAAGTGGCCACGGAGCCTCCCAAGGACGCCCCCCCAATATGCCCCAATCCTTCCTCAAGGACATACAGAATTCTTGCTTTCTCTGCATTCCGCTCCGGATAGGCTTTTGAAGCCTCGAGAGCTCCAAGATGGCCCAAGAGAGCACCAAGAAGGCCCAAGAGGGCCCCAAGACGGCCCCAGTAGTGCCCAATAGCGTCCCAAGAACCCCCCAAAGAAACCCCCCTCCGAGCGACGACCGAAATTAGTAACCCCCTTCTTTGATCGCTGGCCTCGAAGATGGCTCCCATGAGGGCCGCAAGACAGCCCCAAAGACCCTCACAGTGGCCCCAAGAGGGCTCCAAGATGGCCCAAGTACGCTGCCAAGAGGCTCCGAGTCCTGGACATTCTAAGGCTGATCCTGGTCATCGGTTCCATGGCTGCCCTGCCTTTTTCTTTCACTGCATGCTCCTACACTTTCCTCATCAATGCATTTCGCCTGGGCCTCGTTTCTGGATGGGCGGGTGGGGACATTCGGAACGCCAGTCATAACGACGAACTTTTGGAAGTCGAATGAGTAATGAACGACGGCGTCATTCTTATCACTTGTTACTCCCAATCCAGTGCCCAAGGCGATGGAACCAACCCACGTGGAGGAGTGAATCTTCACCAAGTGGTCTGTCCCCCCTCCATTTCACAATGCTCTGCATCTGCGCGGGGCTGGAGGTGCTGTGACTCCATGGTTCAGATGTTGCCCAGCTAATCAAGACTTCAACCATCCTTGTCTGCTCCACCGAACCTCACCCCATACTCGGCCAAAACGGAACAAGACAGTTCACGGGGAATCAGATGAAGAAACATGAGCACTTCCAATCTCATGAAGATTATCGTGATCGTTGCTGTTGCCACTGCTATTGCCTTGAAGGTCAACCCATGCAACATACATGCATACTGCAATGCTACGCTGTTGCCGTGGTCCCCGCCATGGTTGCCCTCGTCGTCGTCGTCGTCTTCGTCCTCCCCCTCCCCCTCCCCCTCCCCATCCTTCTCCTATTCCTCCTCCTCCTCCTCCTCCCCATTGGCCTCCTCCTCTTCGCCCTGATCCTCACAGTCTTTTTCCAAGTAACGCCCAGGGCAGTGCAACATGAACAGGGAGAGCGAGCATGCTTTGATGGCCCAGAAGTGTAAAGAAGATGACGTCCTCCTTCTCTTTCTCGGCCGTCTTCACCAACCTGTCCAACTCTTCCACCTGGGCTCCGCGACCACGGAATAACAGAGTCAGGCGAACAAGCGCGGTGCCTTTTTCCCCGAACCCTCAAACTCGTGACACATACGCACGTGAGTCCTCAAGGGAACCTCCAAATTCCTCAGACTTCCCCGGTGCCTTTTTCACGTCAAGGCTCGAGCACAGGATTCTCTTTTAGTTGCGGGCCAATGGCCCTCCACCAGAAGGGTGCCAAGCAACAGGCCTCGGAATTGGACACGTAAAAGTACGTGTGCAGAGGGAGGGGGTCTCCAACATCAATCTTGGCACGCATGCGTTCGGTACGTGTTTTCGCGCATTTCGGCAACGACGGGGCCGCAAACAAAGGATCCAACTGGGGCCGCCGGATTCTTCAGAGGTCGAGTTTCGTGCGCAGAGGGGGGGACCAGGGCGTATGCGCGCGAGGCACGTGTGTTCACGTGTCCACGGCCCCCAAGGGGGACCCAACTTGGGCGCGGCTGGTTCTTCACACGTAAAAATACCGGGGAAGGACCAAAGTGCGTGCGCGCGAAACACCTGTTTTCACGTGTCCACGGCTCTCAAGGGGGAACCAACTTGGGCGTGCCGGATGCTCTACACGTGACAGTGCGTGCGCGGAACGGTGGGGACCCAATATGCGCCTGGCGTGCGCGCGGCGCACGCGTTCGCATGTGTCGGCGGCCCCCAAGGAAAGACCCAACGTGGGTGCGTCGGCTTCTTTGCGCGTTCGAAACATCTGTGCGCTGAGGGGGAGGGCCCAACATGCGCCTGGCGCGTGCGCGCAGGGCGCGCGTTCTCACGTGTCCACGGCCCCTCAGAGGGGGACCCAACTTGTTGGGCGCGTTGGGTTCTAGATGCGTGACAATGCATGTGCGGAGGGGGCGGGGGCCCAACGTGCGCCTGGCGCGTGCGCGCGGGGTGCAAGTTTTCATGTCCACGGCGCCCAGGGGGGGCGCAACGTGGGCGCGCCGGATTTTCGCACGTGACAGAAATCTGTGCGCCGATGGGTGGGGGCCCATCATGCGCGTGGTGCGTGCGCGCGGATCACGTGTTTTCACTTGTCCACGGCCCCCGCGGGGGTGCCCAACTTGGTCGCGTTGGG
>CAUYUJ010015527.1:269371-394371 GCA_963575745.1 Prorocentrum cordatum | reverse complement strand
AAGCGCCAGGACTACCCCAGCGCCCAATCTGTATGAACAGGACGCGGGGAAGCTGAGCAATTTCGGGCTGGAGTTCGACAAACAGACGGACCCCCGAATAGAGAACACATGCCAACTTCGCTTATCGCACACTCCCGCCAGGTTCGGGTCCCAACTCTGACCTGCATGTTCACTGAACGCAAGCCTTCGCTCAAAGAAAACATGCATCACGCATTAACGATTCTCTAACATACCCTTCACTTCTGGCTTCCCCGGGCGGCACTTGGAATATTCGTTGCCGTCTTTGACTTCGCAACTGCAACCTTCCTCGCACTTGTACGTTATCTTACCTTTGCCACCGCATTCCTTGGTGAGGTGGGGAACATTAATAATGCGGGCGTTGATGTATGTTGTCAGTGCAAGCCAAGCCAGCATACACAACGATGCATCACACACTCCAAGAGACACTGTGTTGCCTACTCCTAGAGCCACAGGCGGCACGTTTCGGGACCGTCTCCTGGCCGTTGCACGGGCGTCGAAACAACATCTGAGACACTCAGAGCACTCTGAGCCAAGGTCACAACGGAGAAAGCGTGTCGTTCCACCCATTCCTGCATGCTGGAGATTTTGGGACGCCGTTTCTTTCGCAAGGCCTTTCCTGGGAACGGCATGTTGGGCCTCAATTTCGTGACGCGACTTCCCGAACCCGAATTCAGGGCTACTGCCGGAATAGTCTGCTACAGCCGAGTGGCATGTTCTTGGAGGCCTTTCTGATTAGGGACATTGCTATCTCGGAAACAGGACTGTGCGGAAGGGGTCTGTGTAAGAACAGATGGCTGCCCGACTGCACAAATATGTGAACACAATCTTGCCTCACGAGCGTGGCGGACAGCACTACACAAGTTGGACTCCAAGCGTGCTGCGAAAGATGTCCACTCTAATATGCAAACATACAAGGCTGGACATCTTTTGCGCAAGAACTGTTCCCGCTAATACCTGGGCTCGGACTCCGCGACCATGGTTCCACCTTCACTGGTCTGAACTGACTCCGGTGCGCTCTGGAGTGTTTTGTTTCGACTTGCACCCACTTCGCATGACTCCTCGCGGAGCCTCAAACTACCAACACCGTGCGTAATGTACTTCACGCTCTGAACGCGTCTCCCCCTTCGCCTCTCTCCATGGCCACCCTCCACCTTGTCCATCTGTTCAAGGGAACGATTAGCTCTTTTGCGACCCGGGTGTTCCTACATGCGTGACGCTTTGTGCCCCACGTCGCCACTGAGGAATCGCGCCAGTGCTTTTGAAAGCAACTTCCTCGGAGTGGGAACAGCGAGCATCGCATCGAAATCAAGCCCTAGGCCAGACCGAGCCTAGGCCCCCCAAGAAGTGGTGCAATTACCATGACTTCAAAGGACTCGATATTCTTCCGACGCCAGCCTTTGGACCTCTCGACCCTCTCCCTGTGACTAGTTTGTCTTGCATCGTTTATTGACGGTCGCCCTAGACTGTCTCCCCCCCCACGTACCTGCCAGGCCCCGCCCCCGGGACCCAGGAAAACGACGGAAAATGACAAAGCGAAACACGCGAGCGATATTCCAAGCATTGCTCTTTATACATTCGACAGTCTCGATGCCACATTCTACTGCAGACGATTCAATTTGCCGTGGACCTGGCCACCTGAACCACTCGTGGTATGCTAACTGACGGAGTGTGTGAGAACAGGTGCTCGCCTCTCCTGGTTGCCCCCCGTGCCACCTTTGGGGAGCAAGCTCAGAATACATGCACGCTGCTGCCTCCCCAACCATCAACCAACCAAACTCTGGATTTTCAGACAGCCAGAGTCGGACATCAGACAAGAGGTAAGTATGCTCGCCGCATCCCAGGGCGCACCCTTCTGCATCTTGCAAGGCGCCCTACCCTACAACCCAGCCCAACGGCGGGTCAAAGCTAGTTAACTAGGGAATTCAGATCTGTATATTGGGAATAACATTGACAATTTCCTGGCCTGGCCAATGTTGAAGTCATCATTCCTTGGCCCTCTTGCCCTATGCAAGGCCGAACCCCACGGTTGGGCGAAGAATCATTAGATTGGTATGGGTGCCACTTCATCAGTTCCAATGCGCCGACCTGACTTCATTTATTCATCGTGGTTGGTGCGAATCGATCCAACTATGACGGCGTGTGGGTAAATCCGTTTGTGAACTGAGCAGGAATACAATGTCTACGTTTCCGTGCCAGAAGTGCCCGTGGCTCGAGCATAAGATGAATACCACCCTCCCCACACAACTCGGGCTCAACCGCTGGCTACTGGGAGACCAACCAAAGAAAAGCTGCAGACGGTTCAGTCAGACCTGCCTAGACTGGTAATTGTGGTAATGCTTATGCCATCGCTCTTTCTTCCTGGAGCTGTGATAATTCATTCTCCAGGTGCTCAAGTCGCCCTTTGCCAACGAGATGCCTTGCTGACAGGGTATGCGCTAATGGTCCACCCACTTCTTATAAACACACGCATCAGAGAACAAGCAGACGGTTCATGCTTCATGATATTACGCACTACGGCTCCATCAATGATTTTCTTGCTCGGTCTGCTTGCAAACATCATCGAGACATCAATATTGGTGCTGACAATAAGTCGACGTTACCGCGAGATAACATATTCCGATGGGAATGACACCGCAGGTGTAAGTCGCCAGCGATTCAGAATACAGCAGCCAACATGAGCCGCAACGGCGGACGTGACAGCAACGACCAGAAATCACTCTAGACTGACAGTGATGCTGAAAACATGTAAGCAAGGTGCCAAACATATGGCTACATGATTCATTGTCTGGCTAGTAACCGTGGCACGAGATGTTCTTGAATCTCCTGGAACACGCCCTGCCTGAAGTCAGGGTCGAAGAACTGTGCGTCGGTGACCTGGCACCCATGTCCATCCGCTTCAAAACCTTGTGCTTCTACGATGCGCTCTCTCGTCCCATGTCTATTTCCGTTTTCATCTGGTGTGCTCTGGCCGAGTACCAATATGAAACCTCGAGATTCCAAATCAGCGTGCGCCGTTACAACGGGGGTGGGCGTGTGTGGCATGCTTTCAAACAGAACACCGAATCATGACCTTGCAACTCAGACCCCCAAGCCTTGAACTTGAAGTCTGCATACTGCTACACAATGGTCTACGTAAGCCTGTACCCCAAGCCTGCCATACCCGTTCAATCTTGCGCTGCTTCGCAAACATTCCCCTCCGTAACACCCGACGCCGAGACTACAACATGTGCCTGCACCTCTCCCGTCCACCATGGGGGGACAAAAACATCAACCCCGGTACAAGAAATTGGGGAACCGCCACAATACGGGCAGGTGCTGGGAGGTGGCTGGTGGCCGTGTATGTCGAAGCAGCCCCCCCGCAGATAGCCCCAGCGGGGCGCAAACCAATCACTCCGAACCGCCCCCCCGCCCAACTGCCCCGCGGACATCCCTGTGGCACGCAAACGGCAAAAAGACAAACATTAGGAACAGCATCTGCCCTCCACTGACATCCGACGGTATGATTTTCTTCAATGCGCGGCGCCTGAGGTCCCGACCCCTTCCCTGGGGGTAGTTTTTCGTTCCAGATCCATCCTTGATGGTCCTGGGGCCCAGTATCGCCCCCCCAGAGGGCGAACTCGAGGGAAAACGCCCAGATGAAAAAGAAGCCCCCCCAGAGGCCCCCACGAGGCCCCCCAAAGCCTCCCAGATGCCCTGAAAAACCCTTCAAGGGGCCCCCGAGAAGCACTCCAAAAGCCCCTCATATGAATCCAGGAGTCTCCTGCCCTAAGATATAACTTCCACTCCTTGTAAGGGTCGGCGGATTGGCATAAACAACTTGAATCACATCGTCAGACATCTGCCCTTCGGAAGTAACGTAAGTACGTGTTGCCGGAGGCAGGTCTGCGGAGGCGATAATGCAATGTATCCTATCTACCCACAGATCGCATAATTTCTACATGTTGTATTCGATTACATTCTTATGTCTCCCCCTAATCCCCCCCTGGAGTCGACCCACATGTCCGTACCAAAGTGGCGGCTCCCTTCTGGAGCCCCAAAACGTACGACAACCTATGGGAAACCAACAATTTGGGCCCCTTGGGGGTCTTGGGGGTCCATGAGTGCATCAAGACGGCTCAAGATGGCCTTGAGACGGGCCAAGACGACTCCAAGACGGTCCAAGATGGCCCCAAGACCCAAAAAGCTCCCAAGAAGGCCCCAGAGGGCCCCACGAGCGACTCCAGAGGCCAAAATCATTGTTTTTCCTTTGGGTTTTGAAGGATTATAGAGCTCTCGACTTAGAGGCAAGAGAACTATGCACATAAACCGATTCTGGTCAGGCCCATCATGAGCCTAGGATCGGTGCATATGCCCTCCTGCCTTGGCCAGGAAGGCATATGCACCGATCATGCGCCCAAGATGGGCCTGGCCAGAATCGATGCATGTGCTTAGTTCTCTCCGCCCGTTGTCTTTTTCTACCCTGAGAGGTCCATGACGGCCCAAGCATCCTCCAAAATGGTCCCAGGACGGCCTCCAGAGGCCCCCAAGAGGACCCCAAGACGGCCCAAGAGGGCCCCAAGAGGCCCCCAGGACGGCCCAAGAGGACCCCAAGAGAGCCCCAAGGCGGCCGCGAGAGGCCCACAGGTTGGCCTCCGAAGGAGCCGAACGGCGCAAGAGCGCCCCAAAACTGCCCAAGACGGCCCCAAGAGGCCCCAAGAAGACCGCAAGAGGCCCCCAAGAGGCCGCAAAGAGGCTTCCACCAAGCCCGCACAACGTCTGGACTGCACGTGCTCCGGACGTGCACCCCGCGAAGCGAGAGGAATCACATCGTCGGACACCTGCCCTCCGCCAAGGACCGGACGGTCAGGCGGCAAGTCCTCGTCGAAGGTATAGTCCTCGAACGTGAGGCGGCGGCCACGCGGGACGGCCTGCGGGGGCACGCTCGGAGCCCGCGCCTCCTCGGCCCCCTTTCCCGATCGCGAGCCCGGCAGTCTGAGCTCTTGCCTCCTCGCCTCTGTACAATTGCACGTCGGTCGGAAGAAGTAGGAAAAAACCATACATTTTCCTTTTTGTTCGGCACGATGCCCAATCTCCACCCTAAGCGAGCCCGTCAGCTGGCACGGACGCTCCATCTCCGTGAGGAGCGGGGAACAAACAACAACGTCCGCCGAACGATAACCGTAGGTAAAACCATACAGTGGGAGGGCGGATAAAGTAAATTGGGGTTCAGGCCCTGCCAAATAATAACATAACACAGCAGAAACATATCGGTTCATGAAGTAAGACGTCGCTTGAAGTAGATTGGGATCCGGGAATCCCCCAAAATACGTACTTCCAACGACCGATGCGTACCCAATCTGAACACGGTCGGGAACTTTTGCTTAGCGTGTCGCTGCGGCGGCCCCTGCGACACGCTTCAGTCGGACTTGATTGGACAAGGCACGCGAGAGGACACAAGATCCTTCCGAGGGCCACGTTGCCATAGGAACGTAGGAGGCATGGGTTGCGAGGCACAAGACACAAGGGTATCCTTGGTTCGGCAGGGTCGACCTACTAATCAAGGCCGACGGTATGCCCTGCAAGCAAATGGCGTGTTGCTCCGTTCCGCGGGGCAGGAGGCTGGGAACAGCTCGGGACGCTGGCGCTTGGGGACCAGGACGTGGCCAGCGGGTCGCGCCGAGGCGTGGTGGGTCAGACCCAGCGGCGAAACACGCTGAGCCAAAATTCTCACCGTGCGTTCCCCTCTCCCAGGATACTCTTCCCCAACGCGCAAGATGTGGAAAACCGCAACTCTTTGTTTACCGTCATACCGTTCTGGGTCGCTCAATATGGTATTCCCGCTGCCTGGCTGGCCTCATTTCAGGATAGGCATGTGCTCCCGTCGTTCCGAATGGCGCATTTCGCCGCCCCGCGGGCCACATTCAGGATCCGACTCTTTTCTCGTCGTGGCCGCCTCCCTCCTTTCCCCTCCCCCGCCTTCCCCTGATCCCCACACCGCATGCGGCAGTCCTCCTCTCCCCTCCTTTCTGATGGCACTCACCCTAATCAGATCACAAGAGACGTACGTATGCACACGCGACTATCCGAATTCGGGCACGCATGCATGCATATTCACGTGGGCACGCAACCGTGGACGCGCGTGTCCGCACTGCTGTTCTGGTGTTTTGCGTGCCGAACAGGGGGCAACCACGCACATGCACGCATACCTGCATTTCATCATTTGTGCATACACTTGTCATTGTGCCTTGGGGACCTATTGCACCTCCATCGAGGAATTGCTTTCGCAAGGTTGCCAACTAGCCGCAAGACAGATAGCCACAAACCAACGGACTGTCAAGACTCAAGGCGTCTTGTTCCCTGAACGCTGCTGACACTTAGGGGCTCTCACTTGGGTTCCCTACTGAATTGGATTGGTCAGCCGAAATTTCGCCTGGTGCCCGCCCGTGGGCGAACCGTGGGTCAGCCGAGGTTTCGCCTGGTGCCCGCCTGTGGGCGCCTCGTTCGCTGGGTGGGTCAGCCGAGGCTCGTGCCCACCCGTGGACGCCTCGTGCGCTAGGTGGGTCAGCTGAGGTTTCGCGTGGTGCCCGCCCGTGGGCGCCTCGTGCGCTGGGCGGCCGCATAGCTTGCACAAGCAAGCCTTTATCATGCAGCTTGAACCTCGTAGCTTATACAATCTAGCTTGCACCACACAATTTGCGTCACATAGTGCGCACCACCTGTATATATACCCATATACTTATAGATAAATATATAGTACACCGCGCAACTTGCACCGCGGAGCTTGCACCGCATATCTCACGCCTACACGACATAACTTGCATCATGTACCTTGCATCAAATAAACTCTCCTCCTTTCAAAAAATAATATAACCTACCAACCTCTCTCCCCCGGACTTACCGGTCCCCCTGGGACACTGCATATCACACATGGCCCTCCCTTGCGGTGCATTTTCCATGCGAAATTTATCATAACAAACGCGGGCATCGCCCCCCATCCGTGTCACTATGCGCGCGCAATCGCTTATTGAAAAAACTCATGTTTCGGGAGCCCCTTGTAACAACAAACGCTCGACGTCCACACGCGCGAGCACATTTCGAAACCATACCGAACACACCAGTTAGGTTTGCAAGGACATCAACATCTACTGCATCACAGACTTTTCATCGTTCTGCCCGCGCGCATTTCCTGAAATCATATGAGGACCACGTGGCTGCCGCAGCTTGCCCAACACCCGCATTCTCATCTCACCACGCGGTGCATCCGCGTTGGCCCAGCTTGCGCCAACTGCGCGAATCCGTATCAAGTAGTACTATGCGGGCCACACGCGCGCGCCGCCACCCGAGCTTTTCAAAACAGAGCCTTCCAACACCGTATGGACAGCACATAGCTTTCAACACACAGTTTGCCAAGGTTCTTGGATTTCCGCGCGCGCTCAGTTCCTCACCATCACCCGCAGCAATGCCGCCGTTTCACGTCAACGTCGTCGACAACCGCCGCAATTGCCGCTACCATCACCCAAACACCTCCATCACCGACACATGGACATGGACATCATCATCATCATCATCATCATCATCATCATCATCATCATCATCATCATCACCGTCATCACCGTCATCACCGTCATCATCATCACTATCGGCGTTACCAACATCGGCACCGTCATTGGCCTTGCCGTCGTCATCGTCATCATCGCCACCACCGTCGCTACTATCATCATCGTTGTCGCCGTTGCCGACGTCATCATCACCATACCGCTCCCTCCTGAGCCACCGACCTACATTGAAATGCCCGCGCGCCAGCGCGGCCTTTGACACGCGCTGGGACGCTGCCATCCGTCATCGCCATCTCGGCCGCATCGGTTGTGCCAAACCAGCTGGCCGCTCTGCGCGCGAGCTTGCGCGCGCCAGCGTGACCGCAGAGATGCGCCAGTCAGGGTCAAGCAGTCATCGCACTCGCCGCAGCATGGGTTTAGCAAACCAATTAGCGGGTGGGATTTTTCGATGATTGCGCGAGCAGTGGAGTTGACAACTCATGAGTTTGCAACACTTACTGAGACCACATAACTAGCATCACATCGATTGTACCGCACAACGTGCACCACGTATCTTGCACATACAATGCAACACAATTTAATTGCTGTTCACGCTGGCAGGCTGTTTTCGATGTTTTCTTAGGTTCATTATTGTCTCGCCCTTTTGTGGCGAGTTTCCAATTTGTTTTCTTTGAGGTGATGTGCACTTGAATATCCCCTATGGCGGATACTCTTCTTGATCTCCCCCGAGCGTTTCTGTCTGGGGAGGGAGATTCTGAGGGGCCGCTCCGCCCTTCATGGGGACACTAAAAGGTACCGATACTCTCCTGGGGTGCGTTCTGACCAGGATTTCGAGGCGAATCCAGCGGAGGCGACGACGGAGGCCCAGGAGGCCCCAAAAGGGGAAAACGATGGGAGGGTAGAGGTATAGGTACCTTTTCCTCCTCTGACTTCATTCGGGGACTCGTGGATTCTGTGGCTCTTGGAAGCCTTTCGGCTCTTCGTTCCCCGCGGGGGCCGGCGCCTGCCTCAGGGGAGCTGCGGCCGCCTTTCGATCCTGCCGCCCCCCTTTGCCGCCCCAGCCCGAGGCGGGGCACATAAAATCGGCACTCGCTCCCGGGGGGGCCTCGTGCCCCTCGCCGTCTTCTGGAGGCCGTCCGAGGGAATGCGAGTCGCGGTAGCCACCGCTCTCGCGACCGTCGGCGCGTTCTGCTTCCCAGGGTCCCTGCTCGAGCGGCAAATCCCGAGTCCCTGCCCAAGTGGCACGCTCAGCCTGCGTTTCTTCTCGAGTGGCGGAGGCAATGTTTAGAGCCACTGCCCGAGTGGCGAACCCGGGGTTGCTGCTCGAGTGGCGAACAGAGGGTCCCCGCCCAAGTGGCGCGCCCAGCTGGTGCTTTGCTCGATTGGCGGGGCCAGTTGTTCAGGGTCCCTGTCCGACTGGCAGGCCCAGGGTCCCTGCTCGAGTGGCAAACCCAGAGTCCTTGCCCAAGTGGCACGCTCAGCAGCTTGTGACAGACCCAGGCAGTGTGCCGAGAAGGTGCACACTGAATCGTTGTCGGAGGAGTCGACTCGGGTCCTTGCGGGGTCTGCAAAAAGCCAAGTGCCAACACTGGCATTCTAAAACCGGCATGGCTACAATGCACATCAAAACCTGGCCCGGGCCGTGCGATCACTGCTTGGGAATCCGGACCCATGCTGCAAGGGAGCCGCACTGCCCGCTGGACCCGAAAGGCCGGAGACGCGCGCTGGACCGTTGGATGCCCGCTCTGACCGTGGTGCTCCTGGCGTGCCCATTCCTGGCCGGCACGGTTGTTGCGGGGTGCTGGCGTGAACCCAGAGCGTGCTCTGACCTTCCCCTTCCTCCTCTTGTTCCTCCTTCCTCCTTCCTCTTGTTCCTCTTCCAGGGCCCCGCGCCGGGCGGAGCCCTGGTCACACCGATTGCCGCAAGCCCCGGATTAGTCCAGGAGGGCCCCCCCCCCTCTTCGCGAGGGCGCACCCATGGCAACGGGGGGCGGGCGACAGGGGCATCCATTTTTGGATGCCCCTGCCACCACGTCGTTCGAGGCGTCGCTTGGCATGCCAAGCCTGGTCACCAACGAGGGGCATCGCCTCGTCGTCCGAGACGACGCTTGGTATGCGAAACCACGTTACCAAACGGGGGTATCCAATTTTGGACCCCCCGCCAAGAGACCACCGGGCGATGCGACGGGCGTTCTCATTTGGAGCTCTTGGGCTGGAGCAACCGCTGCCCTGAGCGGGCGCCAAGTGTGGGATTTGCGAAAGCATCCCTACTGGCAGCGGTACAATGTGCTGCGCAATGCTAGGATGGGCAGTATCGGCTCAAAATGGCCACATCGTCCTCCACCCTCGTGGCCGTCGTCACATCGGGGATGGAAATATGGTCGCGGATGCGAGCCATGCCTCGAACCGCACCGTGGTCAGGTGAATAATTCGCTAGTGAGAATTTTAACGATATGTGTCCGTCTAGTGACTATACTCGGGCCGGGCGAAGGGGGGGAAATCAAAGGGGGGATTTGAGAATCAGCTCACGTCGCTGATTTTCCTGGCGCCTCCCGGCGCCGGAGGCGGCCATGTATCGAGGAATGGACCCCTCGTTGCGGCTGAAACCAGCTGCACGCAGCAGATTTCGTAACCCCCTCTTTCCCTATCCCCCCGTCTCCTTCGGCCCGATATACTTCGTTCAGGCCGTGGTGAAGGCGTGGCTCGCTCTAGCTGTACACTCGTGCGACAACGACCACCGACCGAACGAATGACCGAGCGACCCAGCGGTCGAGCGACCGACGACGACCGACGATGACCGAACGAGCGATCGACGACGACGACGACAGACCGACCGACCGACAACGGCGAACGACGACGACGACGAGACGGACGCTGCCGTAAAATACTAAAATGCCAAATCTAGAAAACCGATCGCGACCAGCCGAGGCCAAATTTTAGAACGCGCGGGCCAAGTAAAATCCTAAAAAGGAGCGTTTCGAAGACGCGGCTCCACCCTCCCTCTCCCCCCCCGCGAGACGGGGGTTCTGATTTTAGAAATATATAAGAGAGGGGCGTTTGTAGGCGAATGTGCCTCCTGGGGATCCGAGTCCTGCAAAAACTCATGGTTTGAGACCACCCGCTGGGGCCGAATGAACCCGAATGAACCGTGAATAAGCCCCCGAATGTACCAGAATGTGCCCTCGACTGAACCCTCCCCAGCGACCCAGACGGACCCCGACTCGACCCCCCAGACGTCGTCGTCGTTGTTAGTCGCCCGTCGCCGTGATATGTCGTTGTCGCTAATCGTCGTTCGTCGGTCGTCGTCCCGAGTCGGTCCGACGGCCGTCGTCGTCGTCGCTCTCGTCGTCGTCCGTCGTTTTCGGTCGCTTTGGCTACGGATGCAATAAGGTTGAGAACACAACGTTGGATCCAACATCTTTTTTTTTTTTTTTTTTTTTTTTTTATTCTCACGGGCAACAGGCGCTACACGCCCTCCGAGCTCAAAAATAAAAAGGTCCAGGGGCGAAAGCCTCCCCAGACAAGCTGGCGCACGGTCGTTCTCGACCGGATAGGCGCCGCCGGGCGTCGGCAGCGGTGCACTCTCGCAAAGAGTTCAGTGCCGGGACGCCACCCAACCGCACCCGCGCACGGTCTCGCCCGCGGGGACGCTGCGGGGACCTGCCGCGAAGAAGTGCAGCCGACGGGAGGAGGGCTGAGAGGCAGTGGGGCCAGGAGGGCCAGGAGGGAGGAGGACGAGGTCTAATCCAACATCTAATCGATATGGTCTGCTCATTAAACTTTCACTACCAACGGTAATCACCTGACTGTAGTTGGTGGGGCTGATTCCTCGGCCACCCCCTCCCTGCGCCTTCCTCCGTAGTTGTCTGAGCTCAGAAATGCCTGCGCGCAATCTGTCGCCTCTTCCGTTGCGCGCCCACTCCCCGCGTTCGGTCCCGTCTGCAGCACGCGGTTCGCAGAGGCCGATGTCCGCGCTCTTGTCGCCAAGGCACAGACGGCGGCGTTCGGTGGAGCAAACGTGGAGAACGCGGTCGCCTGGGTGCAGTTCGTGGCATCGGTGCGTGACTCCCCGGCAGATGCGCACCCGTTGCTATTCTTCGCTGGCACGGCGCGGGCGCTGGCGGAGACGGTGGGTTCGACTGGCCCCTACAACGGCGTGCACATGCGGGACTTCGTGATCAGCCGCGTGAAGCCTGACGCAAATCCGTTTGCAGAGGACCCCGACGAGCAGTGGAAGGGCTTCGTCATCTTGCTCCCCACGTTGGGCTGGCGCTGAAGGTTCAAACGAAGGCGCAACGTGTGGTCTCGTCGAACTTGCTCGCCACCAGCAGCCCCGCAGACCAGACCGCGCAGGCAATCTCGAAGTGGGCGGAGGTCCAGAACGACAAAGCGGAGACGGAGACAAAGCGTGGCACCCTTAGCTTCGGCCTGGAGACGCGGAAGTCTGAAGTCGGGCTGCAGGGCATCCAAACGGATCTGGTCCCGAACGAGGAGGCGTTGTTGCGAATGGAGCATTTGCCGTCGGCCAGTTAAACTGGCGAAGGGTACATGTCGCAAGTGGGTCGGATCTTTTGAAGGTGGGGACTTGCTCGTGCATTTCCGCCTGGGGTATTCGAAAACGCTCAAGCTCGAGGTCTTCGTCGGCGACGGCACCGCCGCCGTCGACGAGAATGTGAGGGAAGCTCGGGACGCCAAGCGCGTGCACATAATTGAGTAGCGGATCGGCTTCCTCGGTTTCGCGAACTTCTTGGGCCACGTGCACGACTGGGAACTCAAGATGATCCTGTCGAAGGCGTTCACACCGACCCATTTCTTGGGGTACGTGCCAGGACCAGGTTGGTCCAGCTGTCGGAGGAACACGGTTGCAGCATGATCGTACATTAATGCGATTTGCTTCCGCGCCAAACGCTTGCGCGCGCACTGGAGCAGGGCAGCCAAAGCAAGATCGAGGAGCTCCTCTGCGAGCTGGGCTGCGACGTGCTGGCTGACGCCAAGCGCAACATTTCCGACCGCGCAGAAAAGGTGAACCGGGTGGCCAATCGGCAGACCAGGGCTGCCACCTCTGCGCAAGGGGGCAAATCTAATGGCCCTCAGGGCCAATGCCGTAAGAAGACCGGCAATGACGAGGCGAAGGCGAACCCTGCCCCAAGGAGCCCCAGCCCGCGCGTTCCACCGACTCGTCCGCGCAGCCCTTACCAGCAGGGCAAGGGCAAGGACGCTAAGCAGGCCGAGAAGTGGGACAACTCCCGCGGAAGCATTTGGTCGGGCTGGCGAGGCCACTTGGACAGTGCTTCCAGCAACGCGCCCTCGGAAGAGGGATAGTTACTCGAGAACTCTAGCAGCGGGTACGGCGCCGCAGACGTCTTTGTTGCACTTCTTGACGCAATGGGCGATCTTATATATATATATATATATATATATATTTATATATATATATATATATAGCTCTTCCAGCATGGCGAGCATGGATCCTTCAGCTCACCAAGACTGGGCGCTGCGCCTTCCGAGGTGAACCGGGGCGTTCGTCGCTCCAGGGGCGTGCAGGTCCGCATTTAATTCGCAGTGTGCCGATCCTAGTGCAGTGCGTGAATTCCTGAGGCAACAGCTAGCCTATTGGCGGCACCGCCAACGTGTGACGGCGCCGATTTGGGCGGCCCAATGCCAATACTTGCTGGCGCATGTCCGCGTTATTCTCGGCCCAGAGAAGAATCTGGTGCTGTTGGCCAAAATGATCACGGCGTCTGGCTCGGTGGACGCAGAACTTCCCGCGGAATTGGCGCGAGGCTTTCCGTGAGTTGGGAACGTCCGCGCTAGCGGGGCTATTCGGCCGAGCTGCCCGCAGTCTTGAGAGTCACCAGAGGACTTGTGGCGTCGGCGGCTAACATTTGCATCCTGCGCAGAATTCGCGGGTCGCGCTCAGAGGATGCCGGCGCGGCGGCAGCTATGCTTGCGCGCGCGCGGATTTGAAAGTCGCAGCCAGCCAAGTAGAGTGGCGGCTTCTGCCGCCTGGACTCGCAGGAGTGGTCTTGACGCCTCGGTTCGCAGCCGACGAGAGTTGGCAGTGGCAGGGCGAGCACTGGCGAAAGATAGTGCGCTCCATAAGCGACCTCGCAGCGTCGGGGTCAACAATGCTACGGTCGTTTCCGAGAGCGTCGCCCGCGAGACGCTACGATGTGGCATCGGCCGTGCATGCCTCATTGCTGGTGGGGTCAGCGCTGATGGCATCCGCTTCTGGAAGGACAATGTATGTAGCGCGTGCAGGCCATCGTTTCTGCAAGGCGAGCACCTTCCGCTTGCGGCCGCCGTGGCGGCTGAATCGAAAGAGCGGGATCAATTCCTGCAGTTGTTCTACTGTCAGTTCGGGGCCAAAACGAGCATCCGTGCGTGGCAGCGCGTGGGCGCAACTTTCCAACTCATCCTCTGAACTTGCTCAGCGTCATGCACCCGCGTTAGTGGATGATTTTCGTAGCACTGACGCTACGAGCAAACGTGAATGGGGCAGCAGTTCAGTCGGCGCCGCCCCACCATCTAGATTCGTCGTCCAGTAGTTGCTTGGATGGCGTCTTGACTCGCAAGAAGCATTCACGGCTGCTCGCAGTTTTGTTGCGCTGGGCGTGCGGGCGTGCCTGAGCATTGCGGCGCATTGCTTAGAGGTCGTAGTTCCAAGTGGCAAGTGCAAGAAATGGCTCGATGAGATTTCCAATGTCCTCAGAAGCCACCAGCTAACGCCAGCGGGCGCTCAGAAGCTGGCCGGGTGACTCAACTGGGGCGCCGCGATGTTTTTTTGCGAGGGGGGCGCGCGAGTAACCCGCGCCGATTTTCTGGCGGGCTGCTGGCAAAACAACTCGCGTTCCCAAGCGCATGTATAAAGTGCTGGAGTGGTGGTGGCGGTATCTTCGCTCGCAGCCTTGCGAGGCTGTCCCTCTGGAGCCGTCGGTGAAACCGAGTTTGGCGGTGTGCGCTGACGCGACGAGCCCGATGTGCAATGGCGTCTGATCCCTCCAACCGCGCACGCGCGCGGGAAATAACGCGAACCGGACGGCAACGCGGCGGCGCCGGGTCTCCTGGGCGAGCCCGTTGCGCCGCATGGCGTCGTGCCAGACGCCCTGACCAGCTGGTTTGCTATCGTGCTCGGGCGCGCCCCTCCGCGCTGCCACCTGGGCTCGCCGGGGCCGCGTTGAGCGCCGTGGCTGACGGCGGCGCGGTGGGCGGTGATGATTTCCACGGCCTCGGTGCGCAGGGCCTGCGTATGGCTGGCCGTGTCTCTGGCGTCTGGAGGGCAAGTAGTTGTCCGCCACGTGAGCGGTGCCCGGCGCTCCAGCCGCGCAGGCGCGTCGCTGTCCCCAGGCGGCCGCCAGCCTGGCCGCGGCGAGCGCGCCGTGCGCAGAGGTTGGTGCCGTCTCTGGCAGCGGAATCTGACGAGGCGGCGCCTCGGGCTCCCGTCAGCGGCGCGCGCGCGTGGCGACCTCGCGGGGCCGAAGGAGATTGCCGACGCAGCGCGGGCGCTAGGTCGCCCGAGGAGCGACAAGCGGCTTGGGCGGGGGCAGCACGGGGGCGCGCCAGGCAGCAGCCCCCAGGAGTGTGCGTCCCATGTGGGCACAAGCATGTCTACGTTCGCAGCCGCGCAGGAGCTTCTAAGATGGGAGCTGTTCAGGTGGCATCGCAAAACATACAAGCGCGCTTCGCCTGCGCGGCTGTGGGGCCAAGTTGCCGGAACCGTGGGCGCGGCGCCTTGGTCGCAACCGGAACCCGTGCTAGGAGAATTCGCCTTTGCCGTCCAGAACGGGGCTATCCACGTGTTCGCTGCGCGCAAATCCGCGCCGTGCTCAGGCTGTTGCGCGCGCCATTGGGGCGCCTGGAAGACGCAATCGCTCTTGCACGCGGGGCAAGCAAATCCCCGGCTACCGCGCAAATCCGCGCGCGGGGGACAGCGCGACAGACGCGCAACTTGGCCGGGCTCGTGCGGGATGCGCTCCTGGACTCAGTCGCGGCGGATGCTTTCGCGGTCGCCGGACAAGTTTGCCTCCGCTTCGCCTCGGAGGTGGTGTTTCTGGGGGGCGACGAGCACCGCTCGAAAGCCATGGTCTTCGGCGGTGACCTCCCTCGGGCGACCGTGCACTTGCTCTTCTGGAAAACGCGTGCGGATTCCACTTATGGTGTCGAGGCGGTGCATCTGTGACTTGCAATCTTGGCAATTGTGCGGCATGTGGGTCCTCAGCAGCAGGGCTGAGTCTGGCCGGCCGTTCCACGCGCTGTCGTGCAGGGCAGACCTGGCCGCGCAGACGGCGGCCGCGTTGGCACTTCGCTTCGAACGGGCGGCCGAGTGGGGCTCTGCCAACAAGCACTACTGTGGGGAAGGTCTTGGGCAAGGTATGGATGTGGTTTCTCTGCAGCGGCTGTTGAGGCGCCTGGAACAGTTACCGCGTGGGCGCCGTCTGTCCGAGCTTCTGTCCACGGTCGTGGCTGGGGGCTCCTGGCCAAGGCTCCGTCGAGCAGAAGCTTCAGCGAAAGTCCAAGTATGCGCACTGTGCCCAAGATGCAGGAAACGTAATGAGTCACCTTTTCATCGGATATGGGAGTGCGATCGTAATGTGAGCCACCCTATTTATGCTAAGACGGATGAGTTGTATATGGCCGCGATGACCCAGCACGAGTCGGCTCCAGCTTACTGGCTCAGATGGGGCCATGCCAGCATCCTGGACGGTGGTGCCCGAGCCGCCTGACGAAGAGGCTTGCTTCTGCACTGGCCTCAATGATGGAGTCGACGACGGAGTTCTGGGCCCAGGCGAATGCGACAAACCCGTGTTGTTGTTTGGAGACGCCAGTGGCGGTCAGGACTCAGCAGATGTACGGTTCCGTCGTGATGGGCTCGGCCTGACGATGATGGAGAGTGAGACGAATATGAACTCGCAGGTCAACCTCTTTGGCGCGCTTCCAGGTGTGGTCCAAACTGTACCCAGAGGTGAGCTGTATATTTTTTGGGTGGCCTTGAGAATCACTACAAAAATACGTGACATATGTGACGGACAATAAGATGGTACACGACGGATGGTGGTCCCAGAAGTATCTTTCTCCTTCTGGAGAACATTCAGAGTTGTGGGCCAATATTGGGTTGTTGTTTCGAGGCACCTCTCGGCGACCTGAGCACGTGACGGTGTTGTTCACCAACTCCCATCTTGAAGCTGAGGATGTCGTGGTACGCCGAGCGGGCTCAGGCTGGATGGCGGCAGGCAACGCTGCCGCCGATGTTCTGGCAGGGGGAGGCGCGGCAGTGGCGCGAATCCCTGAGCCCGTGCGTGCCGATATCTTGGAGAAGGAACGTGTGCTGTACCTCATCCGCATGAGGATCATCAGGTCCCACATCGACGCGATGGAGGCCGAGAGGCTGCTGCAGCCGAGCGACGGCCAGACTGGTCGGCACCCGAGGCGAGGAGCTCGGGGAGCCAGGGTCGTGGAAGGGAACAGTGAGTGTGCTTCTGCTGCTGCTGGCCCTCCTCCTGACCCCCCTCCCCCCCTCCGCCCCCTAGCCTTGATGTGCTGACTGCTTTTGAGACGGGCCACGCTCTGTCTGACTGTGGCCGACGCTGTCTCAGGTGTCGCGGGTCCGCGTCGGCTGCTCGCGTTCAGGTGTGGCGTAGGTCTCCGTGTTTCAGGTTAGTTGCCATTGATAGCTCCCTTCGTGCACTTCCTGAGGGGGCCACCATTCACATTGCTGGGGGGTTCGTGGACCCCTCCCACTGTATGAGATTTCACGCTGTTTTGATGATTTGGTTTTGTGCGAGCTGTGGGATGTATGGGGGCCAGCAACTTTGCAGCCTTAGGAGGACCTGCGTCCCCCGCCCCACTGCGACGAGGAGAGAATACCTCCGCTTGATTAGCCTGGGGCAATGGCCCAAGGTCTACCATAAGTATGAATTAGCTCGTAAATCCCAGAAGAGGTGTAATTGATTGTTGGGAGGGCTACGTCCAGGGACTCCAACTCCAACTCCAACTCCAACTCCTCCTCCTCCTCCTCCTCCTCCTCCTCCCTCCTCCATGCGTTTCACCCACCCAATGCAACGTTTCGGGGGCCCATAGGGAGCTCCACCGAAACCCCCAGTGGGACCGCCCGCATGCGTCAGCCACCACCCAGCACAGCGTTTCCTGGCCCCATAAAAAAGGGGGCTCCACCGAAGGCCCCAGTGGGGCCGCCCGCTTGCGTCAGCCACCACCCAGTACAACGTTTCGTGGGCGCACACGGGGGCTCCACCGAAGGTCTCAGTGGGACCGCCCGCATGCGTCAGCCACCAACAAGTACAACGTTTCGGGGGCCCATAGGGGGCTCCCCCGAAGGCCCCAGTGGCACCGCCCGCATGCGTCAGCCACCACCCAGTACAGCGTTTCGTTGCCCCCATCGGGAGCTCCTCCGAATGTCCCAGTGGGACCGCCCGCATGCGTCAGCCACCACCCAGCACAGCGTTTCGTGGGCGCATAAAGGGGGCTCCACCAAAAAGGCTGCAGTGGTACCGCCCGCATGCGTCAGCCATCGCCCAGTACAGAGTTTCGTGGCCCCCATACGGAGCTCCACCGAAGGTCCCAGTGAGACCGCCCGCATGCGTCAGCCACCACCCAGTACAGCGTTTCGTGGCCCAACGGGGAGCTCCACCGAAGGCCCCAGTTGCACTGTCCGCGTGCGTCAGCCACCACCCAGCACAACGCTTCGTTGCCCAACAAGGAGCTCCACCGAAGGTCCCAGTGGGACCGCCCGCATGCGTCAGCCACCACCTAGTACAGCGTTTCGTGGCCCCATAGGGGGCTCCACCGAAGGCCCCAGTGACACCGCCCGCATGCGTCAGCCACCACCCAGTATAACGTTTCGGGGGCCCAGTGGGAGCTCCACCGACGGCCCCAGTGGGACCTCCCGCATGCGTCAACCACCACCCACTACAGCGTTCCGTGGCCCCATAGGGAACTCCATCGAAGGTCCCACTGGGACCGCCCACATGCGTCAGCCACCACCCAATATAGCGTTCCGTGGTCCAATAGGGAGCTCCACCGAAGGCGCCGCCCGCATGCGTCAACCAACACCCAGCACAACGTTTCGTGTGCGCATAGGGAGCTCCACCGAAGCACCCAGTGGCACCGCCCGCATGCGTCAGCCACCACCAAGCACAGAGTTTCGTGGCCCCATAAATGGGGCTCCACCGAAGGCCCCAGTGGGACCGCCCGCATGCGTCAGCCACCACCCAGTACAACGTTTCGGGGGCCCATAGGGGGCTCCACCGAAGGCCCCAGTGGGACCGCCAGCATGCGTCAGCCACCACCCAGCACAACGCTTCGTGGCCCCATTTGGAACTCCACCGATGGTGCCAGTGGGACCTCCCGCATGCGTCAGCCACCACCCAGCACAACGCTTCGTGGCCCCATGTGGAACTCCACCGATGGTCCTAATGGGACCGCCCGCATGCGTCAGCCACCACCCAGTACAGCGTTTCGTGGGCGCATAAAGGGGGCTCCACCAAAAAGGCCCCAGTGGTACCGCCCGCATGCGTCAGCCATCGCCCAGTACAGAGTTTCGTGGCCCCCATACGGAGCTCCACCGAAGGTCCCAGTGAGACCGCCCGCATGCGTCAGCCACCACCCAGTACAGCGTTTCGTTGCCCAACGGGGAGCTCCACCGAAGGCCCCAGTTGGACTGTCCGCGTGCGTCAGCCACCACCCAGCACAACGCTTCGTTGCCCAACAAGGAGCTCCACCGAAGGTCCCAGTGGGACCGCCCGCATGCGTCAGCCACCACCCAATACAGCGTTTCGTGGCCTCGTAGGGAGCTCTGGTGGCCCGCCCGCATGCGGCCTCCCACGCAGTACAGCTTTCCTGAAGGCCCCAGTGGCGGTCCCCGTGGGACCTTCGGTGGGGCTTCTTTGATGGGGCCACGGAGCGCTGTGCTGGGTGGTGGCTGACGCATGCGGGCGGTGCCACTGGGGCCTTCGGTGGAGCCCCCTCTGGGGCCACGAAACGCTGTGCTGGGTGGTGGCTGACGCATGCGGGCGGTGCCACTGGGTGCTTCGGTGGAGCTTCTTATGGGGCCACGAAGCGCTGTACTGGGTGGGTGAAATGCAGGGAGGGGGAGGAGGGGGAGGAGGGGAGGAGGAAGGAGGCGGGAGGAGGAGGAGGAGGAGGAGGAGGAGGAGGAGGAGGAGGAGGAGGAGGAGGAGGAGGAGGGGAGGAGGAGGAGGAGGAGGAGGAGAACGCGGGGCGCCGTCTTTTCAAAACGAGGACCCATCACCACAGGATGGTTGGGAAAGATTGAGCCTGCCCCCTGACTCCTTAATACAGGGATCCTTACTGAGAGATCCTTTCTAAAAACATCTTTAACACAGACAACTCACTGAAAAGATCCTTGCCACGGGCTCCTCATTGGAGAGGTCCCTACTAACGAATACTCACTAAACGGCATCCTCATTAAGGATCCCCAAACGAAAAGAGAAACTGGCACAATATCCCTTGATAACACAAATCATTGCGAATGACACACCACTACAAAAATATAAACTGAACTTCTCTCGCTACCGGAATGTTCACTAAAACCCCATGCTAATTTCGCAAGGTGGGGATTTGGCCCCTGAACCGTGACGACCTCCTGCACGAAACTTGGGCGACGGAACCATGACGGAATCATGACGGGAGCTTGAATAATCGTCTATGGGGCTCAGTGGTTGTGACGACACTTAGGCCCTCTAGCGATACGCTAATTGCAATGAGCGTAAAATGTGTTTTCTGCAATGCGTGCATCAACGTGTCCATGCATGCATACGTCGAACGTGCGCACGTCAATCTCCACACTTCCAAATGGCTGGCTCATCGCCTCGAAGTCGACCGTGTTGTCTGCCAGCGCCAGGCGGCACAAGAAAGCTTGACCTCAGAGGGGCCCTCGCGTGATAAAGGCGATGGCAATGGCAACGACTGGGCCAGGAGAGCTCTGGATGGATGGCTGGCGGCAGAACTTTCGGCAAACTGACCGTCCATCTCTTCATGTACCAAATTGCACAGTCAAGGGTCCACGAGTAATTCTGACAAAATGTACCTCGGGGATCGCACGGGCTAGGATGAAACCGATCTGCGTATACAAGAGCGTGTTTCTTTGCTTATTTTTGGCGATAATGAGCGTTTTGGGGGCGGGTGTAGCTGCGGGGGTGTAATGTAACGCCCCCCACCCCGCCTTGTGGCTCCGGCACAACAGCCGCGCCCGCGCGCAAGACGACGATGAGCGACGAGCGACGAGCGACGAGCGACGACGACGACGACGCGACCAGCATGTAGGTGGCGACCTGCCCACAGCGCCTGTCTACACCACAATGCTCGCATGCACCACAGCGCGCGTGTACACCACAGTGCCTGCGTACACCGCAACAGCAGTGTGCGACGCAGCGCCTGTGTACACACAGTGCCTGCGTGCACCTCAGCGCCGGTGTACACTACAGCGAATGTGTAACACCGCAGCAACCATGTGCAACACAGCGTGTGTGTACACCACAATGCCTGCGTGCACCGCAGCGTCTGTGCACACCACAGCGCCTGTCTACACCACAATGCTCGCGTGCACCACAGCGCGCGTGTACACCACAGTGCCTGCGTACACCGCAACAGCCGTGTGCGACGCAGCGCTTGTGTACACCACAGTGCCTGCGTGCACCACAGCGCTGGTGTGCACCACAGCGAATGTGTAACACCGCAGCAACCATGTGCAACGCAGCGCCTGTGTACACCACAATGCTTGTGTGCGCCGCAGCGCCTGCGCACACCACAGCGTTTGTCTACGCCACAGCATCCGCGTGCACGCAGCGCCAGTGTACGGTGTACACCACAGTGCCTGCGTGCACAGGACAGGTAGAACGAGCATGCAGGTGAGGATCTGCTGCGGACAGTTAAACGCCACGACAGAGAAGTGCTGATAATGTAATGCGACGTTCTTCCCTACTCCCTCCTCCGCCACCTCCACCTCCACCTCCTCCTCATCCTCTTTCTCCTCCTCCTCCTGCCTATGCGGATCCCCATGATATTCCCAATGCGGACCAAGCTCCTATGCGGACTTCTACGCGGACGCCGATGAAGATCCGGATGCGCACGGCGGCAGTGCCTGGAGCGCACTGGGGGGGAGGGGCGTTACGTTATAGGGGGGGAGGATCGGGGGCTACAATGCCACGCTCTCACTAGCCACTGCCACGCATACTTACAATCTGTCACCAATGCGTTGCCAATACATCGCTCACCGAACACTGAGCACCTTCAAACCAAAACTCTGCGTTCTCTCACTCGGGCACGAACGCTCTACCACAATACCCTGAGGAGAGATTTGCGTTGTCCGTGAGGCTTGTAACACTCTCTTCATGTATATATATAAATGTATATACATATGTATGTTGTATGTATATAGCAGACTCCGTCAGAGCCGATCAGGGGCCAGCGATGCCGACGCCTACTCGACGCATCTTGGGATCGCTGGTGTCTTCAACCCTGCTGGCATCCCCAAGGACAAAGACGGGCATGAGGTCCGTGCCACATCCAAGACAATTTTCAAAACACGGTTGGCCCCCCTTCGCGCCATCAGTCTGGCTCGTGCTCAGGAGGAGAAAGAGGAAGAGAAGGAGGAGACCCAAACCTGTGGCAGCAGTCCTCGCATCTAAACGTACTCTGGTTTCGTGACGTGCGTGCGTGCGTGCGTGCGCGCGCGCGTGTGGGTGGGTGTGCACGTGGGGCAGGTCATACTTATCGGACGTATCGATTATCTCGTGAGCTTCCCGCGTGTCGCAAGACCAGCACCGATGGAAACAGGTCCCTGTGCTGTCCCGAAGCGTGCGCAGACGAACGAGATAGGCTGTTTGGCTCGAGCAGATCGCCGCTCTCAGGGCCGTGCTGCCCCCGCTGCCGCAGACAAAAAAATAGACTGGCGAAGGACCCAACCATATGCAATTGTGAGCATCGTTGTTGTATGCACCGCATTCGGAGGAGCCCCCTATAGGGCCACGAAACGTGGGAGGGGTGTGCTAAAATTTGTCCGATGAGCGCATGTGAAAGCAGCCACTGGGGCCGTCGGTGGAATTCCCCATGGGGCCACGAAACGCGTGAGAGGTGTGCCGAGATAGGTGCGGTGGGCGCATGCGAACGCAACCATTGGGGTCGTCGGTGGAGCTTCCTATGGTGCCGCGAAGCGTGTGATGGGTGTGTCGCAATATGTGCGGTGGGCGCATGCGAACGCAGCTGCTGGCGCCTTCGGTGGAGCTCCCTATGGGGCCTTCGGTGGAGCTCCCTACGGGGCCACGAAACGTGTGAGGGGTGTGCCGAAATGGGTGTGCGCGACGCATGCGGGCGATGGCACTTGAGCCTTCGGAGGAGCCCCCTGTGGGGCCACGAAACGTGTGAGAGGTGTGTCGAAGTGGGTGTGCGTGACGCATGCGGGCGGTGGCACTGAGGCCTTCGGTGGAGCTCCCTGTGGGGCCACGAAATGTGTGAAGGGTGTGCCGCAATGGGTGTGCCTGACGCATGCGGGCGGTGGCACTGGGGCCTTCGGTGGAGCTCCCTATGGGGCCACGAAGAGTGTGAAGGCTGTGCCGAAATGGGTGTGCGTGACGCATGCGGGCGGTGGCACTGGGGCCCTCCGGTGGAGCTTCCTGTGAGGCCACGAAACGTGTGAGGGGTGTGCTGACATGGGTGTAAGTGACGCATGCGGGCGGTGGCATTGGGGCCTTCGGTGATGCTCCCTGAGGGGCCACGAACTGTGTGAGGGGTGTGCCGACATGGGTGTAAGTGACGCATGCGGGCGGTGGCACTGGTGCCTTCGGTGGAGCACCCTGTGGGGCCACGAAACGTATGAGGGGTGTGCCGAGTGGGTGTGCGTGACGCGTGCGGGCGGTGGCACTGGGGCCTTCGGTGGAACCCTGTGGGGCCACGCAACGTGTGAGGGGTGTGCCGAAATTGGTGTGCGTGATGCATGCGGACGGTGGCACTGGGCTTCGGTGGAGCCCCCTTAGGGGGCCACGAAACGTGTAAGGGGTGTGCCGAAATGGGTGTGCGTGACGCATGCGGGCGGTGCAGGGAGGAGGGCAGGAGGAAGGAAAGACAGAAGGAAAGAGGGAACGCGGGGACCGTCTCTTCAAAACGACGACCCAACACCACAGGATGGTTGGGAAAACCAATCGGATGCCGTCGGGTCCCGCCTCAAGCTGTCTCAGACGTGCCCGATGCGATCAACCGAAAACTCCATCTTGCATAGCTCCCCCGTCACAGTGATCTGCGGCCTCCCACTACAGTCGCTGCATAGTGTGGATGGGGAATGTGTTCGGGAGGGAAAAGCAGGATGAGTGGGGGTGATGATGATGACGACGATGATGGTGTGGAGGAGGAGGAGGAGGAAGACCAGTGTAAACCCAAGAGTCATCAATGATGTTGGAATTAACCCTCCCTCCAAGCTCCCTCTTCATAAGCCCCTACAACGGTTCATTTCCAAGTAACTGCCTCGTTGGAAGGCAACCGTTTGAAGATCCTGAAACATGCCGAAACATTGTTCTCGGGATGTCAACGCCACGTATCAACCTGACTGCTGCGTTTTGGCGATCCGGAATCGTGTCATAACGTCTTTGATTTCAACACCGCGAATCAACATAACTGTTACACCCGCGTAATCCCGAATCCTTCCAGAACGCCATTTTTGGAACGTTGATCATGGGAATCCGTGAAACTTTTGATTTTTTTGCAACGAATGTGCGCGGCTCTAAGGCGAGAACCACATTTTGAAAAGGAACCATCCGGAATCCGTAAAATTCTTGCAAACTTTGAAAAGGAATGTGCGCGGCGCTAAGGCGAGAGCCACATTTTGAAAACCACCCGCCCTCATCCCGTGGACCACTTACAATTTTTCACAAAGAATGTACGCGGCGCTGAGGCGAGAGCCACATTTTGAAAACCACCCGCCCTCAATCCGTGATGCTCTTGCAAATTTTGAAAACCAATGTGCGCGGCGCTAAGGCGAGAACCACATTTGGAAAACGACCCACCCTCAATCCGTGAAGCTCTTGCAATGTTGTACAAATAATGTGCGCGGCGCTAAGGCGCGAACCACATTTTGAAAACGACCAGCCTTCAATCCGTGATGCTCTTGCATTTTTTACAAACAATGTGCGCGGCGCTGAGGCGAGAGCCACATTTTGAAACCACCCGCCCTCAATCCGTGAAACTCTTGCAAATGTTGAACACGAATGTGCGCGGCGCTGAGGCGAGAACCACATTTTGAAAACCACCTGCCCTCCATCTGTGAAGCTGTTGTCATTGTTTAAGCTTCGCAATCATAAGTGGTGAGGAAATCTAAGGCGAAACGCCCGGCCCGCCCTAAAAACTGATAAGGAGGAGGAATGGAGGAGGAGGAGGAGGAGGAGGAGGAGGAGGAGGAGGAAAAGGGATGAGGAGAAGAAGGACGAGGAGGAGGAGGAAGAAGAGGAGGAGGAGGAGGAGGAGGAGGAGGAGGCCAGTGCAGGACGACGGTGGCGCCGATGACGAGGATGAAAAAGAAGGACAAATAACAGCAGGAGGGGGAGGATGACACTGCTCAGGAGAAGCGGGGTGATGAGCAAGAACGTCAAGAGGACAGAAGGGCGGAGCGCGAGGGAGGATAGGGCTGCCCCTTCACGCGCCAAATTCTTCGAGGTTCAATGCCCAGGAAATGACTAGCATTCGAATGTGTGGCTTTCTATTAGAAGTCGCACGGGCTCGAGCTTTGTATAGCATGTGAATGCACTCGGGGCCAAAACGTTTCAACGTCCTGTGGGGGAGTTAAAAGTGCTAAGTCATACATCGTGCGCCAGCGTACATGGCTTGGGGCGAGGTGACATGACTGTGAGCGAGCAGCAAGCACTCCTTGGCCGTCCAAGAAAGAGAGAGAGATACTGAGATAATGAGAGAGAAAGAGAGAGAGAGAGAGAGAGAGAATACGATAGAGACAGAAACAGGGAGAGAGAGAGAGAGAGAGAGAGAAAAATCAAAAAATACATAGCAGCATGTGTCGGAGGGGGATCAAGGGTACTCGGGCACTCGAACTAGTGGAGGATAGTCCCCCCTCGCATGCCTGACACCCGAAAAAGACATGCTTACCTCCCCTGGCGGAAGCGAGAGCTAGTCGACCACGAATTGCGCACTCCTCTCACGTACGCGGCTCCTATGCAAGGAACAAGTTTGGTGGAATCTAGCCTCAATCTCATGACGACTAATTCGGCAAGAGGAAGCGGAGGGGTCGGGCAGAAATGACAGAGACGAGGGAGGGAGGAGGGCGCAAATTGCATTCGCTTGGGCCTCACGGGCTCGCAGAAGCAGATCCACTTTTTCTGTGGCATCACGGTGTCGGGGTCCGTGATCATGATCGGGATGGCGATCAGCTTTTTGTGAGAGTCTATCAGAGCATATCAGCAACTGGATTCATACCGCTCGCGATGTCGGAGAACGGCAAGACGATCACCCTCCTCATCTTCAAACCACGCAGACCTTCCTCGGACCTCAGACAACCCTTCGGACTTCAAGGCAACATTGAACGTGCTGGCCTTAATTTTCCTTTGGAGATCTCTTGGGTCCGTGGGGGAGCCAATTGAAGTAGTCTGTCTCAAAACAGCAGTCGGGATAGAGTGCCTGGGAGCAGATGCAAGAATTTAGCGCGCCTCGCGCTGCGTTTTCAACGTGGTTGCCGGCGCTGTGTGCAGTTGGCCGACGAAGCTGATGGCAGAGAAGGCGAGCGAGTCGTAGGCGATGGCGTTCTGGCAGAGCCCTGAGAAAAATCCTTTGATGCGCTGAGCCCGCTGGTGGGCTTATTGGGGCTTCCGGGGGGCCTCTTGGGAGCCTCACGGGGCTTCTTGGGAGTCTCTTGATGGCCTCCGGGGGCGTCCTAGGAGCCTCTCAGGCCGGAGACCTTGAAATGTCGCGCTCGTCGGGTCCTCTTGGGTCGCTCTTGGGGCTCTCTTGGGGCGCTCTCGAGGCCCTCTTGACTTATCTGGGGAGCCTCCTGGGCCGTCTCTGGTCTTTCCTGGGGAGCCTCTTCGGCCGTCTTGGAGCGATCTGAAGGGCCTCTGACGCCGTCTGGGACCGTGGGGAGGCGGAACATGCGAGAGCGCAAAAATGCGGGGCCCTTCGGAGGGGCCTGTGGAGGCGCTCTTGGGGAGTCTTGGTGGCGTCGTCGGCCGTCCTGAGGCCATCTTCGGCGTGTCTGGGGCCTGTTGGGGCTGTCTTGGCAATCTTTAGGGCCCTCTTGGCGTGTCGTGGCGTGCTTGGGAGCGGGCCCGGGCAGTCCCGGGAGCCCTGGGGGCTGTTGAATGCTAGGTGTTGTCTTGGAGGCGGAGGCTGTTGAGTGCAGGGTGGCGCGTGCTACGCGGAAGGCGGGCGAGCGGCCGGGCGGGCGGCGGGCGGGCGGGTGGCGGGCGGGCGGGCGGGCGGGTCGGGATTTGAATGAATTCCTGAAGGGTGCTCTCTTGCAGCGGGAGCTTGTTGGAGACTGAAGCTGTGTACAGAGTGGTGCGTGCTACGCGGACGGCGAGCGGGCGGCGGCGGGTGCCCTGGGTGGTGGGTCAGAGGCCTCATGGGTGTTGGTTTGGATCTCGTGGTTGGCCTGTCGGGGACGTCGTGAAGGCAGTTTCGCAGCTTCTCGGTAGCGCCTCTTGAGGCCTTGTTTGGGTCTTCTGGGTGCCTCTCGGGGGCCTCCTGGGACCTCTGGGGGGCTCCTTGGGGCCTCCTGGGGCACTCTTCAAGCGGGAGGGTAGAATTATGGAGTCCTGGTCCCCCTCTTGGGCGCATCTTGGGGCCGTCTTGGGGCTGTCTAGGGCGCTTCTGGGGCCGTCTGGGGGCCCTCTTGGGCCGTCTTGGAGGCCTACGGAGCCGGCCTGGAACGTCGGACAGCCGAAAAGGTTCGAAGGCCAAAATCTCTCCAAAACCTTAGTGAAATTGACGATTTTGGTCTCTTGAAGCGCTCGGGAGAGGCGTCTTGAAGCGTCGTGGAGTGCCTTGGGGGGGCTTTTGGGGCCGTCTTGGGCCTATTTTGGGCGTCCAGGAGCGGTCTTTCGGCGACTCGGGGACCCGCTTGGGCCGCCTGGGGAGCCTCTGGAAACCCTCCTGGACTATTTTGGACCTCCCCGGCCGCCCCGTCCTCCCATGGGGGGTCGGGGCAGCTGTTTGTGGGCCCTGGGCCTGCACCCCAAGGATATATATATATATATATATATATATATATACATATGTATACATATATATATATATATACATATATATATGTATATATATATATATATATATGTATATATATATATGCGCTTCTTTTGGGGCACGAGCCCTTCTTGCTTTACGCATGTGCATATAGATCCGCCCTCTCCTGGAGCACGGATCCTTCGTGTCTTACGTGTGTGCATATAGATTGCCCTTCCCCTGGGGCACGAACCCTTCTATGTTTAACGTATGTGCCGATAGATCGGCCTTCTCTTGGAACGCTAACCCTTTTAGTGTTTTACGTCTGTGCCTAAATGTATATATATATATATATATATATTTATCTGGATATATATTGACCCTTTCCTAGAGCGCGAATCTTTCGTGCTTCACATGCGTGCTGATAGAGTGGTCGTATCATGGGGGACGAATCCTTAACGTGATTGGCCCTCTCCTGGGGCACGACCCCTTTCCAGGGGCACGAATCTTTAAGGTTTTACGTAGCACCTTATAGATGTGCCCTCCCCTGGGGCACGAACCCTGCGAAACGTCACGAGCTTCACCGGGCGTCAGGAAAATAGGTTTCAGGCCGAATAGACGCTGCGCGAACTTCACCGGGCTTCGGGGGAATAGAGGCTTCAGGCCGAATAGAGGCTTCACGAGCTTCACCGGGCGCCGGGGGAATAGAGGCTTCAGGCCGAATAGAGGCTTCACGAGCTTCAGAGGGCGTCAAGGAATACAGGCTTCAGGCCGAATAGAGGCGTCACGAGTTTCACGGGGAGTCGGGGGAATATTATCCCGGCAAAGCAACCTAACAGCCATGTGTAGGAGCATCTCTGGGTCGAACAGCATTTCGATGTATCATATGCACTAACTTAAAGCGGGCGCGTTACGTTAGGAGGAGGGATCAAGGAGAGGAGGCCGGCGAGGGGGGGGCTGTGCCCATCCGAGGGAACGGGGCAGCCCCCCCCGCCCCAAAAAATGTTTCGGCCTCTCAAGGCCCCCCCCGCTCCACGAATCCCATTGGGGGGTCGAGATCCCCGCTCTGCAGTGGGATTCGCGGAACGGGGCGCCCCCCAGGTGCTTGTTATCTTCGCGCTGGCGCCGGCTGTGTGCACCTGAGGGAGCGCGGGTTGAAATGAGTGAGGGATCAGGAAGGATGTGGAGGGGCGTTCCGTTCTGAAGCGTCCTCACAACCTGGCAAAACCGCAACCCCTCCCCGGGGGCACCGCGCGTGCTGGACCAGGCACATGCGTCGCCCTAAGTCGGCGCGCACATATGAGAGGCCCATGTTTGTGTGTCTGTCCCCCAGAAAGGCCCGACATGGCGAGCAGAAGACCCGAATAATTCGTCCGGTGTGTCTGTCCCCCAGGAAGGCCCGACATGGCGAGCAGAAGGCCCGAATAATTCGTCCGAGGGGCTCCCCAGAGGGGCTCCCCAGAAGGGCGCAGGGAACCTTCCTCAGAGCCCTGGTGCGCACGACCTTGGCCGAAGGCCATCAGATATGCAAGTACAACAGTTCATGCAGGAATCTCTTGTGCATGTGCTGGTGCCACTGCTGCGAGCAGGCAGTGGAACGAGCGAGGAGGGGGTATCAACCTTGACCGCCCGCCCCCGCCCCCTTCCCTTGACCGCGCTCCGCGGCCGGGCGCAAGCGCGGCCGGTCGGGGCAGCCGGCCGGGGCAGCCGGCCGGGGCAGCCGGCCGCCCTCCCCTCCTGCTCGTCCTCCTCCTCCTCCTCCTGCTCGTCCTCGTGCTCCTCCTGCTCGTCCTCTTTCTCCTGCTCCTCCTCCTCCTCCTCCTCCTCTTTCTCCTGCTCCTCCTCCTCCTCCTCCTCCTCCTTCCTCCTGCTCGTCCTCGTTCTCGTCCTCCTCGTCTTGCTCGTCCTCCTCCTCCTGGTGCTCTCTCCTCCTCCTCCTCCTCCTCCTCCTCCTCCTCCTGGTCCTCGTTCTCCTCCTCCTGGTGCTCTCCCCCCCCCTCCTCCTCCTCGTCCTCCTCCTCCTCCTCCTCCTCGTCCTCCTCCTCCTCTTCCTCCTCCTCCTCCTCCTCCTCCTCCTGGTAGTCCTCCCCCTCCCCTCCTCCTCCTCCTCCCTCCTCTTCCTGGTCGTCCTCGTTCTCGTCCTCCTCGTCTTGCTCGTCCTCCTCCTCCTGGTGTTCTCTCCTCCTCCTCCTCCTCCTCCTCCTCCTCCTCCTCCTCCTCCTCCTGGTGGTCCTCGTTCTCCTCCTCCTGGTGCTCTCCCCCCCCTCCTCCTCCTCGTCCTCCTCCTCCTCCTCCTCCTCCTCCTCCCTCCTCCTCCTCCTCCTCCTCCTCCTCCTCCTCCTCTTCCTCCTCCTCCTCCTCCTCCTCCTCCTCCTCCTGGTAGTCCTCCCCCTCCCCTCCTCCTCCTCCTCCTCCTCCTCCTTCCTCTGGTCGTCCTCCTCCTCCTGGTCTTCCTCCTCCTCCTGCTCGTCCTCCTCCTCCTCCTGCTCGTCCTTCTTCTCCTGCTCCTCCTGCTCCTCGTCCTGCTCCTGCTCGTCCTCGTCCTCCTGGTCTTGCTCGTCCTCCTCCTCGTCGTGCTCTTGCCCCTGCTGAAAATGTGGCCCAGGAATGGGAGTTCTGGGAAGTCGAAGAGCACGAAATTGCCTACAGTTGGCTACGGGCATTCAAAATGTGGCCCGGGAATGGAGTTCTGGGAACTCGAAGACTCCGGGCATTCAGAGCTGGGAACGAAGAGCACGAAGTGGCCTACAGTTGGCTCCGGGCATTCAAAATGTGGCCCGGGAATGGAGTTCTGGGGACTCGAAGACCACGAAGTGGCCTACAATTGGCTCCGGGCATTCAAAATGTGGCCCGGGAGTGGAGTTCAGGGAAGTCGAAGAGCACGAAGTGGCCTACAGTTGGCTCCGGGCATTCAGAATGTGGCCCGGGAGTGGAGTTCTGGGAAGTCGAAGAGCACGAAGTGTGTGACTGTTTGCTTAAAGCGACTTCTGCGGCACTCTGTCCGGCACCCGCCCAGACCCCCCTGTGGAGTCATCTGCTGCTCCCTTTTGACACCACTAGAAACCTATCAGAACAAGCTGTTAGGTAAAAAGCTTCAGGCCGAATAAAAGCTTCACGAGCGTCACCGGGCGTCAGGAGTATAGAGGCTTCAGGCCGAATAGAAGCTTCACGAGCTTCAGTGGGCGTCAGGGGATTAGAAGCTTCAGACCGAATAGAAGCTTCGCAGGCTTCACCGGGCGCCACGGGAATAAAGGTTTCAGGCCGAATAGAAGCTTCACGAGCTTCACCGGGCGCCGGGGGAATAGAGGCTTCAGGCCGAATAGAGGCTTCACGAGCTTCAGCGGGCGTCAAAGGAATAAAGGCTTCAGGCCGAATAGAGGCGTCACGAGCTTCACTGGGCGCCAGGGGAATATAGGCTTCAGGCCGAATAAAGGCTTCACGAGCTTCACCGGGCGTCAGGGGAACAGAGGCTTCATGCCGAATACAGGCTTCGCGAGCCTGACCAGGCGTCGGGGGAATATAGGCTTCAGACCGAATAGAGGCTTCACGAGCGTCATTGGGCGTCAGGGGAATAAAGGGTTCAGGCCGAATGGGCGCGTCTAGGGTCGCTACCCCGCCAGTGCGTCGCAATTCGTAGGCCGAATAAAGGCGTCGCGGGCCGAATAGAGGCTTCAGGCCGAATCGACGCTTCATGAGCTTCAGTGGGCGTCAGCGGAGTAGAGGCTTCAGGCCGAATAGAGGCGTCGCGAGCTTCACCAGGCGTCAGCGGAATAGAAGCGCCACCGCAGCTCCTTGGGGGAATAGCGTCTTCGAATAGCGTCTTCGCCGCCGGCTCGAACTGCCCCCCCCCCCCCCCGGGCCAGGCTCCTGTGTATGTGTGTATATATATATATATGTAGATGCAACGGCCTTTGTTAACTTACATCTGGTCTGTGTGTATGCAGGTATGTAAGTATGTATGTTTGTATGTATGTGTGTATACAGTTATTATATACACAAACATATAGATCTATGTGGTGCGCGCTTCGTGGTGCAAGCTCCGTGTCGCAATGTAGTCGACAGTCCGCGTGGTGCAGTCTATGTGGTGCAACTTCGGCGCAGGGCAGCGGGGCTCGCGGAAGGGGGGAGGGAACAGGGCGGAATGGGAAGGGAGGGGGTGGGGGGAGGAAGGAGGAGGGGGGAAGGGGCGGAGGGAGGGGAGGAGGAGGATCCCCGGATTTTGGATGTGCTTCCGGCACCGACGTTCGCCGCGAGATGCAACGACTCATGCCGCTCGCACTTCCACCGAGCTGGCCTGAGCCCGCCGACCCCTTGTGGGTCTCTTGGCGCATCAGAATCTTCCCCTCCATAAGCCCCGCGGGTTTGGCCTATAGGGGGGATCTCTTGGGGGCCTCTTGGGGCCTCTTAGGGGCCTCCAGGGGCCTCCTGGGCCCCCTTGGGCGGAAGGGTCGGATTTTCGGTTCGGGCTCCCCCTCTTGGGCTCCTCCTGGGGCCGTCTTCGAGCTCTCCTAAGTCGTATTGGGGACCTTTTGGGATGTCTTGGCCCCCTCTCGGGGCGTCTTTGGAGCCTCTCGGGCCGTTTTGGGACTCTGTTGGGGGCCTCTTGTACTGTCGTCGCCGCTGTGAAGACCGACATGTCGTCGATGATTTTGGCCTCTTGGGACCCTCTTGGGGCGTCTTCGCGGTCTCTTGGGCACTGTGAGAACCGTCTTGGGCGTTTCAGGGCTAGCCCTGAGCGCTCCGGGGCCGCCATGGAACGTTTTGGAAGCCTCGTGGGGCCCTCTGGCCACGCCTTGGCCGCCCCTCGGGCTGTATTGGGCCGTGTTGGTTGCCTCTTGGGGCCGTCTTTGGGGCCGTCTTTGGGGCCTCTTGCGCCGTCGTGCACGCCGTGAAGGGCGAAAAGACGTATATGCTAAACGTGGGCGTTTTCCTATGCAGAATTATTTTTTTTGGGCGCTTGGGGCTCCCTTGGAAAGCCTCCTGGGGCGTCGTGGCGGCCTCTTGGGCTCTATGGAGGCCATCTTGGGTGTCCAGGGGCGATCTTTGAGAGCCCTGGGGCCGTCTTGGACCGATTTGGGGGCCTCTTGGGGCTCCGTGGGCACGTCTTGGCCGCCTCCTGAGTACGCCTTGGCCGCCGCTGGGGCTGTCTTGGGCTCCTCTTGGGCCGTGTTGGGAGCCTCTTGGGCCGTCTTGGGGCCGTCGTGGGGGCCTCTTGTACCCTACCCTCGTGCACGCCGTGAAGAACGAAACAACGTAGATGCTAAACGTGCGCGTTTTCCTATGCAGAATCAATGATTTTGGCCGCCTGGGGCTCTCCTGGGAAGCAACTTGGGGCGTTGTAGCGGTTTCCTGGGCCCAATGGGAGCCATCTTGAGCGTCCAGGGGCGATCTTTGAGCGCACCGGGGCCGTCTAGGACAAATTTGGGGGCCACTTGCGCCTCCCTGGGCACGTCTCGGCCGCCGCTTGGCCCGGACAGGAGCGCTCCCGGAGCCCCGGGTCGGCCATGGGGGGCGCAAGTCCCGGCCTTGCGGCCCCGGTCCCCTGTCCGCCGGCATATATATATATATATATATAATATATATATATATATATATATATATATATATATATATATATATAATATATATATATATATATATATATAATATATATATACACACCGTTTTTCCGCGCACGTGACCACGCCAATGGTCTATTAGCTCGTTTCCCCGCCCCCTCCTGCGTGCTACCGAATCGTCCCTGCCAACAGCCACGCTGCGCCTCACCGAGAGCCACGAGGACAGCCCAGGCCCTTGGGGGACGCCCCAACAGCCACGCTGCCCTCCCAGGAACCCTGAGGGCAGCCCAGGCCCTGGCAGGGAGCACTCGGCCCACGCGCACGGGAGGGGGAAACCTGCTAAACCTGATTGTGCTACGGCACCTCAGGCAAGCATTGAGCCGGCTTCTTCTACAAAAATGATTTGTGGGTGGAGCGCGGGTGGGGGCCAGATCAGCTCTGGAACGGAAGACGGCGTGCGTTTCACGTTTCACGGGAATTGTATGGCCATGCAAGTCTGTATACGGGCATACCGTTTTTCCGCGCACGTGACCACGCCAATGGTCTATTAGCTCGTTTCCCCGCCCCCTCCTGCGTGCTACCGAATCGTCCCTGCCAACAGCCACGCTGCGCCTCACCGAGAGCCACGAGGACAGCCCAGGCCCTGGGGGACGCCCCAACAGCCACGCTGCCCTCCCAGGAACCCCGAGGGCAGCCCAGGCCTTGACAGGGGCACTCGGCCCACGCGCGCGGGAGGGGGAAACCTGCTAAACCACTTACTCCCTCCTTGGCTCTAAAAGGCCGTGTGAAAATGCTGTTTGACTCTCCACCCCTCCCCGCACTTAATTGCAGAGGCTTGTCCTTTGCTGCTGCTACTGCTTATAACATGCATGCGCGAGAAGAGATCATTTAGAACAATCAAGGAAGGCGCGCAACAGTGCAAGGGAGGCGGCCTGGTCCTGGGGCCGCACCTTCACCAGGTCGGCGACGGCGCCCTCCACGTAGAGCCGCGCCGTCATCGATGACGCCCAGCGGCCCGCGACGAGCGTGGCCTCCATCGAAGACGACTTCAGGAAAAAGTCGGAAGCGCCTCCGCGGCGGCACGAATGCCACGAGAACGGGTCTGGCAGCAGCAGCCCGCGCGCCAGGGCCGCCAGCGCGCTCCTCAGCTGCGCGGGCGACCGCCACGACAGAGGCTCGTCGGCGCGCCGATGCCGCACCACCAGCCGCAGCATCTCCTTTGCGACCCGCGAGCGGATGACCACGGCCTCGGCGCCATCTTTGCCCGCCGTCGTCTTGGACGTGTTGATCAGGAGGACGATGACTTCGCCTCGATCCATCGCATCCTGCCCGCGGAGGGCGAAGGCCTCGCCGCCGCGCAGCATGCCCTCGAAACCGATGAGGAGCAAGGCGCCTACGTCGAACGCCGCCGCCTCCGCTGCCAGGCCAGCCATGGCCCCCACAATCTCGGGCGTGAACGGCAGCACCCGGCCTGCAGGCTCGGCGCGGCGCCACGCCTTCAGCAGCGCCCAGGAGAGGTCCAGGCGCCGCCGCAGCCTGGGCACCGCAAAGATCACGCCCGCCACAGTGTTGTTGGCGAGCGCGATGTCAGCTCCCTCGCTCCACTTTGCCTCAAGGAAATTGGCGACGAGGCTGTCGGCGTCCTCCCCGTCGTCGCCGAGGGCTCCGATATCCTGGGGGCTCACCTCGTAGTGCTTCAGGAGCTCTCGGACCGCAGCGGCATATCTCCTTCGGGTCGCAGCGCCGACCCGCGGCGGTGCCGGCGTCTGCGTGCGCTGGCTCCGCTGCTTTAGCACAGCAGCCGCGCGCCGCGTGGGCGCGCGACGGGCGGCCCTGCGGCGCGCCACCTAGGCCGCGACCCACGCCGCAGCTTCCTCGAGGGCTCGTCTGCGGGGTTGTCCTCTGAGACAACGTAGCAAATCAGAGGGTACATGTCCGCCGCTATCGCCATGGCCAACCAGCGCTTGAGAGCCGGCTGCAGGCGGCGGCTGCTGCTGCGGCCCTTGGCGACGATGGCCGCGACCACTTGGCTGTCCACGAGGTGCAGCCAGCGCGAGCCGTGCCGCGCTGACTTGCGCGCCCTCCAGCGCAGCGCCGCCAGCGTCGCCTGCAGCTCGCGCGCGTTGATGTGCGCGCGCCTCTCCCGCGGCCACGCCATGCTCAGGGCGACTCGCCAACGCCGCACGAAAGGGTCCAGGCTCGACCTCGGCCAACCTCTTGCACGGTAGGGCAGGCCGCAGTCGAGGCGGATGTCCGAGCTTCCCTTTTCCGCCCGGCTGAGGTAGTGCAGGACCAGGGACCTCGCCTCTTCGGTGTCCGGGATGCCCGCGCTGTCCTCGAAGGTCCCGCACTGGTCCCAGGTCTCGCGGCACTGGCCCACGTGCGCCAGCTCCTCGACCGTGAAGGGCCGCTCTAGAGCCCCTTCCGCCAGGAGGACGTGCTGCGAAGCCCATGCCACGGCGTGCGCGCTGAAGCTGTTGCCGAGGAGGAAAAACCCGGCGTCCGCCGCGTCGATCGGGTTCGAGCCTTTCGTGGCTGCGGCGGTGTAGCTGACATCGAATCCCAGCAACCGCTCTCTTTCCTCGCAGCTCGGGAGTCGTCTAGGCCGATCGCTAGCAAGGCATCGCAGAAGTTTTTTGTCCTCGTATAGCGAAACATGATAGCGAAATGAGTCGGCCTGCCAACGGCTTCTAGCCTCGCTCGTGACCTGGGCGAGCCCACGCGGGGCTGACGGGAAGCTCGGCAGCGGCCTGCAGCACGCGAGCGTCGGGGACGGGGCAGGGCGCCCGTCCCAGCGCCAGCCGGCGTCCTCCGAGTCGAAGTCAATCGCCGCGCCCGTCTCTGCAACGACCTCCAAGCAGAAGCCCCTGTCGACGATGCTGTGCGGCTCCGCGAGCTGCAGCTGCCAGCTGAGCCAGTAGAGCCGCGGCCTTCGGCACGGAACGAGGGCCGACGAGCAGATCAAGTAGGGCACAACCTGCATGCGCTCGGTGATCGCACGGACGTTGGCCTCCGACATGCTGGCCACGTTCTCGAGCAGAGAGTAAAGCTTCCTGCCGAAGGCCCTCCGCAGGAGGCTGAAGATCCTCGGGACTTCGAAGAACAGCGAGCTTTTGCGTCCTCGCAGGCCGCCTCCGCTCGCGTTGAGGCGAGACAGGTCCTGGCATGGACTGCCGGCGCCCGCGACGCAGACGTCGACGGCATAGCCAAAGGCGGCGACCAGGTCCTCGACGCAGCGCTCGTCAACGCGCGTGACGTCGCCCCAGTCGATCGCTCCTGGCCAGCGCAGCCTGACCACCCGCCTGGCCTTCGCGTCCGTCTCGGCCGTGACGTAGGCGACAATCCGCGCGGGCAGCCGCGAGAAGGCCGCAGCGGGGCCCCCGATGCCGTCGAACAGGCCCACCACAAGCACGTTGAGCACTCTGACGACGACTGATGCCGGGATGCGAGGGTTCGACGTCGTCCACGGGCGCCGCGGGTCCGTCGGCGCGTTCAGGAGCCGCGCCCCAACTCCGAGGTGATCTGCAACTTCGCCAGCTGCCCCGAGTGCCGTGTGAGCCTCGAGCCTCAAGCCCGTGGACGCGCAGACGCCGCCACCGAACTCCGAGGCGTCCGACACGGTGGCCATGCCGTCGAGGTGGCTGCGCAGGGAGGTGGCAGCCGCAGGCAGCAGCATGAGGCTGAGGACCAGTTCCTCCACCATCTCGGCGTTGTAGCGCACAGCTGTGCGCGCGCCTGAGAGCGCCCAGATGGAGTTCAGCAGGCCGAAGAGCGGGCGCCTGAACTCGAACGCCCGCGCGAGCTTCCCGAGGACCGTCATGCACGCCCGCCGCGGCGCAGTCTCCAGCGCCAGCGTCGCGAGGCAGAGGGCCGCATTGGCCAAGACCTTTTGCCGCGGCGCCGCAAGCCTCCCGCTCTCTCCGTCGATGTCCGCGCCCATGCGCTCGACCCGCAGCTGGCGCAGGTGCGCCTTCTCGGCCGAGTGCGCAACGCCAGCCCGCCGGTAGCTTTCTCTTGCATGCTGCTGCAGGTCGGCCTCAGTGCCCATCATCTGGCGAGCGCGCACTTCCTCCACAATCTCGGGTGCATCGAAATCATCGATGTAGACCTGCCACCAGCCGGCATCGCGCCCGCTGCCTGCCTCGACGGTGGGGCGGGCCTCGTCCTTCCGCCACTCCAGGTCAGGCGGCAAGCCCGCGCCTGACGGCGGCGGCAGGCGGCGCAGCCTGCGGTGGATATGCTAGTAGACGGGCACGGCCAGCATCCAGCCCATCGCGATGACGGCGGACGCGAGGTACACCTGGCGCTCGGGGCGGCCGAACAGCGCGCCAGGGAGCGGCCTCCCCACCGCCATGTACGGGCGCCAGGCCGCGGGCACCCTCCAGACGAAGAAGGCACCCTTCTGGTCGTCGCCCGACCGCAGCAGCAGCTTTCCCTCGGGGAGGTGAAGCGAGGTCCAGCTCGTCGAGCTGGCCAGCACCGACGCCTCGCCCACGTGCGGCTTGAGCAGAGCGTTGCCTGGCACCATGTTCAAGATGAGCCTGGTGACGCGGGCGGCCCCAGGGCCTGGCACGCCCTTCTTCTCGACCGCGAAGCGGCCGTTGAGAAGCAGCTCGCCCCGCACCCGGATGAGCCTTTCCTCGGGCAGCACCGTGAAGATCCCGAGGTCAACGAGGTGAACCGCGAGCTCGCGCCACCCCGCCTCGGAGTCGACGTTGACCCTCGCCCGCGGCAGGGGGGCGGGCCAGTCTGCCTCGGGCAGGAGGGCCTTCTCCGGCGCCGAGAGCCATTCTGCAACGTCGGGCCCCACGAAGTCCAGCGCCTCCAGCGTCGCAGCGTGCTCGGCCTGAGGCAGCCCTGGGGCCAGCTCCGCGAGTGCGCAGGGCAGCGCCTTCGCAACCGGCTCACCCGCGTGGTCGACCGTGGACTCAGCCAGAGCCGCACTCGCGGAGGGGACGACGATCTGGTTGAACGGGTCCCCGACGAAGCTCATGACGCGCTCCCGCAAGAAAGCCAGGGGCCGCTCCTGCGCCTGCGACAAACGCGGGTGGTGCCTCCAAGCCTCCTTGCAGCGGCCGCAGTACAGGTAGTTGAGGCCGACCACCACCACAAAGAGCCAGGCCTCCTCCATGGCCTGACGCGCGACAGGCCGACCCCGCGGGGCACATCCCTTCATTTTGCTGTCCGACCAGCGCCTGGCAGCCGTAACATCAGGTAGGGGCAGCGCCAGAAGGTCGCGAACGCGTCTGCCGCTCCCGCAAAGTGTGGTCACGTGCGCTGAGAACTGTCTGCAGAAGGATCCCGGGCTGCCAGGGTGGTACTACACGAGCTGCATCAAGTGGATCGCGTAGTCGACCTCCGAGACCTCCGCGCCGAAGCGGGCGCCGATCGAGGCCCGCCAGCTGGCCGCCTCGCCAGCGCCAGCCGCAGGGGTAGCAGCCGCCACCGGCGCGCCCCCGCCTGCGGCTGCGGCGCTTGCCGCAGGGGTAGCCGCCGCCTCGGGCGCCTCCAGCGGCAGCGACCCAGGCGGCGCCGCCTCAGCCCCGACGGCCAGGATTCTGGGCCCAGAGCGCGGCGGCCCAGAATCGCTCCGGCACGCCGCTGGGGCCGCCGCGGCCGCCGCGGGCGCCGCGGCCAGGATTCTGGGCCCAGCGCGGCGGGCCAGAATCGCTCCGGCACGCTGCTGGGGCCGCCGGGGGCGCCGCGCGCGCCGCGGCCAGGATTCTGGGCCCAGAGCGCGGCGGCCCAGAATCGCTCCGGCACGCTGCTGGGGCCGCCGGGGCCGCCACGGGCGCCGCGGCCAAGATTCTGGGCCCAGTGCGCGGCGGCCCAGAATCGCTCCGCCACGCTGCTGGGGCCGCCGGGGGCGCCGCCGGCGTCCCAATCACTTGCGGTGGGCCCTCATGGCCTCCAGCAAGCGCGTGCTGTAGGCCTTCGCCGTCTCGCCTTCCTTCTTCGGCCACCTCGTCTTCGCAGCCCTCCAGCCGATCTTGTCCTCCGCGGAGCGAGCTGCGCCGCGTGCTGCCCCGGCGGCCGCCCAGCCTTGGCCGCGCCCGACGCCGCCGCGGGCCGCGGGGACAGGCGGCCGAGCTGCTCCCGCGCTGCAGCGGGGGGGGCCCCCCCCGCACGGCCTTCAGGAGGAGGCGCCGACGGCGGGCGCGCCTCCTCCCGGCCAGACCCCTAGCCCGGCTTCCGCAGCTTCGCCGACAGCTCCTCCAGCTTGAGCTCGCCCATCTCGATGCTGCGGATCATCTCCCCCTCCTCGTTCCTGAGCGTCGTCGGCTGGTCGCGGGCAGGGATCAGCTCGAGCCACTTCGCCGCGTGCCAGTGGCCGTCGCCAACAGCGGTCTGGAGCGCCTTCAGTCGCTGGGTCAGCAGGTCCAGGGTCTGCGCCGTCTTGCCCCGGAGCAGGCAGTCGATCGCATCCGACAGCGTCCGCATCTCGCGGTAGGCCTCGGAGCCGATCTGCGCCACCGGATTCTGCGGCAGGTAGACTGTGAGGAGGTATCGCAGCGCGATCGCCGACGACGGGTCCACCGACGTCTCCCCCTCGAGGCCGCCCAGGAACGACGCCATCTCGTCGAGGGTGAGCTCCGACAGCCTGCCCGGACACTCCGTCGCGAGCTTCCTGCAGTGCGCCCGCTTCGCTGCCAGCCCTCGCGGCAGGTCGGCGCCGTCCGCCCCCGAGAGCAGATCTGCGCCAGCGGAGGACTCGGCGCCGCCTGCCGCCTGTGCCGCCATCGACTTCAGGGCCATCATCAGCGCCGAGGCTAGCTGCTGCACGCCGCCGCTCGCCCCGTCCTCGGCGCCGCGCGCGGCGGCCGCGGCCCCCTCGCCTCCAGGGGCCGCAGCCACCTTCGCGGCCTTCCCAGCCCTCTCGGCCAAGATGTCCGCGAGACCGCGCTTCGGTGGCTTGGCAGCCGCGGCGGGGGCGCCTGGGCCCGCAGCAGCAGCCGCGCCTGCCCTCGCGGGGCCCGCCGCGTCGGCGAAGCGCACCCTCGCGGACTGCAGCTTTCTCTGCAGGGCCTCGCGGAGCGCGGGCTGGCCCGACGGCGCCGCCTCGAGCTCGGCGAGAGCCTGGCCCTCCAAGAGCTCGTCGAAGGGTCTGGCAGGCGGCCCTCTCGCAAGCGCCGGGCGCTCGCCGCGGCGGAGAGCAGGGGGGCGTCCGCCGCCGCCCCCGCGCGGCCAAAGGAGCTGCGCGGGCCGCGCCGCCTCTGGATTGCTCGCGTGGCACTCGTCGAAGGCAGCCTCGACCTCCTCTCGGCCCAGGCGCGCGGCGCCCGTCGCGTGGGCCAGCTCCTCGCACGCACGGGGGGGCTGGACGTCGCAGGGCACGTCCTGGCAGACGTGCAGCAGGAACGACGCCTTGATCGCGCCTGGCGCTCCAGCGTTCGAGGCCCACCAGTCCCAGTAGGCGTCGTCGCTGAACAGGAGCCGCGCCCTGACGAACAGCTCGGGGCCCTCCGCGACCCGCGCCGCCATCCAGTAGAAGGTGCACTGCTCCTGGCCCTGCGCGTTCCACCCCGTGCTCCGGCACACCTCCTCGGGCACGATCGGCTCGGGCTCGGCTGCCGCAGCGGCAGCGCCGTCGGGAGACGGCGCGCGCTCGCCCCCGTCGAGCCCCTCCTCCTCGCTGATGAGGCCCTCCGCGTCCACCGCGCCGCCCTCGGCTCTCGCGGCTTCGGCCATAGGCCTCCAGCCCCGCGGCCGCCGTGGGCGCCTGCCCCGCCAAGCGTGCGGCAGGGCCGCGCGATGCCGAGGCGGACGGCCCCCCCTCACACCTCGGGCAGCAATGGGCGGCACCCCGAGGCGCGGCGAGGGGGAGGGCCTCACTCTCTGGCTCAAGGCCAGGAAACACATGCTTTTGAGCCAGATCAGCTCTGGAACGGAAGACGGCGTGCGTTTCACGTTTCACGGGAAATGGCATGGCCATAGAAGTCTGTATACGGGCATATATATATATATATATATGTATATGTATATGTATGTATGTATATATGTATATATATATATATATATATATATATATATATATATATATATATATCTAAGATGCCACGATGCAGATGCTGAGTGGCATGGGTGAACTATGCAGAAGTATCTTGGGCGTTGATATTATGAGAACCCGAGCGCGTGTTACGTGGGAACGCGGCAGCGAAATCGATCGGGAACAGCCCCGCTTTCGTAGTATCTTGAATGATGGTATGCTCTAGAACACCTGTCTCTTTCTGCGCGGTACTATCGAGCATGTTGCAACCTTCCATGAGGCGCGTGTGATCTGCGCGGCGAATGCTGAGCTTGCTGGCCAAAAGGGATGCATGGGGGCGATGATCAGATCTCATGGTCGGCGCCCCCTATGAACTGCGGCCGAATCTCCGCAGCTCTCTTCTGCGCCGAGCAGGAGATCATGGTCGACGTTTCTCGCCGGGAAAAACGGCGGTCTCGCGGTTGCACCCGGGCGGGGAAGCGTGGCGCGACGTGCGCCTGAGGTGTGCGTTACACAGGAACTCATTGCATCTAACTGTTTTTGCCCCTCCCCGAGCATGGGGCCCCGTCTGAGCCGGCCGCGGGGTCTCTCTTGCGACGCAGAACACCCGGCGCGTCGGAGAGGGGGGCTGCCCACTCGATGCCGGGCGAAATTCTCTGGTAGCGCCCAAGCTGCACGTCGGATGTGTGCCGGGGCCCGCGCGTTGCATCAGCTGCGGCGCGGACCTTGCCCCAGTGCGCAGCGGGGCGGGCGGCGCTGTCGTCCGGACTGGTGGGCTCGTGCCCGTCGGCGCAATCTGCCCGCGAAAGGGGCGCGCCTGTTCTTCGGCGACCATGTCGTCGAATGCTTGCGCAGCCTGGCAGCGCGCTCGTCGTCGAACTGATGCTCGTGAGACTGCTTGTGCTCGCGACGCTCAATTCTGGCATGCGCTCCTGGATCATGCGAAGGTGTTCGTGCGTTCGCTCCTGATCTAGGATGTGCTCGTGCCGATCGTCCGTGAACTGTGCTTGTTCGTCATTTGCTCGTGCGAATTTGCGGATGCCCGTTTTCTTCGCGCCCGTGCTTGCGAGCGTGCATTTGATGCGTGCCGTGAGATGATGCGTGTCAGTCTCTACTCCATACCTGTGCATGCGCGGCTTGATCTCTTAACTGGCGATGCGCGTGCGCTCCTTGACTTCTGCGAGGCGAAGAGGGGATCACCGGGTGTTTCGACCTGGTCTTGCGCGCCGTCATCTAGATCGGCATATCCGGAATGCGGGGCGAGCCGCCCAAGAATAGTGGTGGCGCGAACTCCCAGGCAGGGCCCGGCAGAGACTGGCGCGCGATTGCTGGGCCCGGCTGTCGGGGCGCGCCCAGCGGTTCCAACGACGTGCTCGGCGTCGAATGGCCGCTGCGGGGCCGAAGGCGCGCGCCCGATCGACTCCGCCAGGAGAGCGAACCCCATCTGCTAGATTCCCCGATAGATGGGTGGGCCCTTCCCGAGCGAGCTCGGGCGCAGGAAGGGGCGACTTCGCTGGCTCTGCGCGGTTGCGCTGGGGGCCCCGGCCGCGGGGATTCGCCGTCGGTCCCGATGCGGGCCCCTCCTGATTCCAGAAGGTCAAGGCCACCTGCCGCGAAGGTTAGGCCGTCGTTGCTTGGGGGCCGAGTGCTGGCCTCATGGTTCATCGCGTGGGCGCGGTCTAGGTGGGCGCTAGAAAGCTTGAGCTTCCCAGAAAGTCCTCGGATGACGAGCGAGGGGGGGCGGCCGCGCGCGTGCTGGTAGGGCTCGACAGACGCGACGCTGGCATGAAAAGGGGTTGGCGATGCTGGCGGTGACGCCCCCCCCCCCCCCTTCCCCGCGTTCGGGTTGGCGCGGACAGATCCAAAGTGCGCGTGTGAAGTGAAGTTCCTGCAAAGGGTTTCATGGATCGGCGCGCGTTCCATGTGTTTATTGCGTGCGCGCGATAGCGTGAGACTTCAAGGGAGGTCGGAACTTGCGAATCTGCTTCCTTTGCCGAGCTGGTTCGCCATGCGCGTTGCCGTGGCGTGCTCGCGGATTCCATGTGCTGACCGAGGAGGGCTACCTCCTTTGCTACGGGCATTCGCGAGGAATCTCTGCGCTGCTGCCATTGGCGCAGGGGGGGGGGCAGGCAGACGCTGCTCTTGAAACGCTTGCCGTGGCTGCGAGAAAAGGGGCGGGGGCGCAAGTCCACGGCGCGGGTAAAGACAGGGCATGGCAGCTGGCTCCTCGCCAGCAGAGTCCTGCGGATGAGTTCCCTGCGCGTGGTGAGCGTTGTTGTTCGCTGCGGCGGGCAAGTCCTGCACCTGCTAAGCGGCGACGTCTCTGACCACGGGGCGGGGGCCGCCAGCTCGATGGGCTCGTCGTTCGCGGTCGTGTAGCACAAGCCTGTAACTTGTCGCAGGCGGGGGCGGCGCTGGCTGTCCAGCGGGGGTTCTCGCGCATGTGGGCCTGGATATGCCTCCGGATCAGGCCGGGAATGGTAGCCCTCCCTCTTGATGTCGCACGGCTCGTCGGAGCCAATCCTCAGGTAGTGGCGCATTCCCAGCGAGGCTTGCGTGAGCCGGATCGTGTGATCCGTGCTCATAGATGGCTTTGGCGTCTTCGACGTTATCTAACTTGATGGCGTAGTCATAGCGGAGACCCTGGCACGCGGGCACATACTTCTCCCTATATTGGCCTGGCATAAATGATTTCACGATGCTGAAATGCCGCTCGACTGCCGCCTTTAGCTGCTTCTTCGGGAATCCTCGGACCCAGAGTTTGGTCTTGTCCGCAGGGGCAGAGGGCTTCGGCGATGCTCTAGTATGTGCAGAGGAGCCCCCTGGGCGAGCAAAGCCTGCTGCGAACCGTGCGTGCGATGTCAGCAGGTCCACGCATGCAGGTCGTCCAGCAAACTGGCGCTGTAGTTCAGAATATTTGGCTTCGAGAGTCTGAAGTACTGTCGAGGTCGAGTCTGTGGAAGCCGTGCCTTCAGCGTCCATCGCTGCGTCCATCCGATCGCTCTGGGCCTTGATGTCCTCTGTCACTTGCTCGAGCGCCGCGGTGTTCTGCTGGATCCCTGCGGTGAGGAGAACGTCGTGGCTGCTAATGTTCGCCATGCTGGTGTTCATGGCTGCCCTCATCTCGCCAAGTTGCTTGTTGATTGGACTCAGCGCCTCGCCCATGAGAAGGCGTGGCTGCGCAGCGTCCACCGCCATCGGGACAGCTCTCAGTGACAACAAAAAAAGACAAGGGCGGCACCCCAGAGCGCAGCAACGTAGGCGCCTCTCGGTACACAAAGTGTGCAGTGAGGAGTGTGTGGTATCGTGTAATGAAACAAGAAGATCGGAAAACCCCTGGCCGGGCAGCCACCTGCGGGGAACTCCGCGGAGGCAGCGGCCACTGTACTCTTTGAATCAACATGGCTTGAGCCAAGATAGCTACGGACGGAACGCGAGGGAGGATGATGACCAGGAAGGAAGTGAGGGAGAGGAAGATGTACGAATGAGTAGAGGAAGGAGGAAGGGAGGGATGGAGGAACGGGTAGGGCGGAGGACCTCCAAGGCCCACCCTCTCCGCCCGAGGCGCCCGCCAGCGGCCAGCGCGAGTCGCGCCGAGGGGGCCATCGGGCTTCCTCGCGGCGGGGGCCTGGGACACCAGAGGCAGCGAGGGAGGGGGGCAAGTAGTTAATTGGGTGGGCGGGCTGGAGGAGGGACGGAGGGGGGGGGGGAACGAGGAAGGAGGAAGACGATGAGGGAGGAGGGACAAGGGGGGCGGAGGATGATGATCAACAGGGGCAGGGTGATAATTGACGATGGTGAGGATGATGACAGAGGAGGAGGAGGAGGAGGAGGAGGAGGAGGAGGAGGAGGAGGAGGAGGGGGAGGAGGAGGAGGAGGAGGAGGAGGAGGAGGAGGAGGAGGAGGAGGAGGAGGAGGAGGAGGAGGAGGAGGAGAGAGGAGGAGGAGGAGGAGGAGGGGACTCCCCTCCCTCTCTCTTGCTCATGCATTGCCTCCTCCTCTTCTTCCTCCTCCTCCTCCTTCTCCACCACGTCCTCCTCCTCCTCCTCCTCCTCCTGCTCCTCCTCCTTCCACCTTCCTCCTCCGTTCTCACCCCGTCCTCCTCAATTCTCGTCCATTCCTCCTCCGTTGTCGCCCCTTCCTCCTCCATTTACGTGCTCATCCCTCCTCCTCCTCCTCCTCCTCCTCCTCCTCCTGCTCCTCTCCTCCTCCTCTCCTCCTCGTGCCCCGCCTCCCCTTCACCCCCTTGAAATTCACGCACAATTGCTTTGTATGAGTGGTTCTCTCCCTTCTCTTCTGATTCTATCTGGAAAATGCCGGGGCCTCCCCGCGAATGGTTTTATACACGCAGGATTTCGTCATGCGGTATTTCCTGTTTTCCCTAATCATCCTGTGATATCCTGTGGTGCCAGGTCCTCGTTTTGAAGAGTCAGTGCCCCGCGTCTCCTCTCCTCTTCCCTTCCCCCCCTCCTCCCATCCCTGCCTCTGCCCGCCGCATGTCTGCCACGTCGGCACACCCATCACACCTATTGTTGCCCCATCGGAAGCCCCACCGAAAGTTCCAATGGCGCCGTCCGCATTCGTCCGCCCCACCCATGTCGGCACACACCTCATACGTTTCGTGGTCCCACAAAGAACTCCACCGATGGCCCCCGAAACGCATCTCGGCACACCCCTCGCACGTTTCGTGGCCCCACAGGGAGCTCCACCGAAGGTCCCATAGGCGTAGCCTGCATGCGTCCGACCCATTTATGTCGGCACGCCCCTTGCACGTTTCGTGGCTTCATCTGGAACTCCACAGAAGGTCCCACTGGCGTAGCCCGCGTGCGTTCGCGCCACCGATTTCGGCACACCCCCCTTTTTTGTGTTGTGGCCCCACAAGGAGCTCCACCGAATATCACCGAAGGTCCCAGTGGCGAATTTCGGTTCACCCCTCACACATTTCGTGGCCCCACAAGGAGCTCCACCGAAGGTCACATTGGCGGATCCTGCTGCATGCGTCCGGCCCACCCATGTCGGCACACCCCTCACACGTTGCGTGGCCCCACAGGGAGGTCCACCGAAACTCCCACTGGCGCAGCCAACATGTGTCCGCCCCACCCATGTCGGCATTCTATTCACACGTTTCGTGGCCCCACATGAAGCTTCACCGAAAGTCCCACTGGCGCAGCGCGCATGCGCCCATGTCGGCACACCCATCACACGTTTCGTGGCCCCACAGGGAACCCCACCGAAAGTCCCACTGGCACAACCCGCGTGCGTCTGCCCCATCCATCTCGGTACACCCGTCACACGTTTCGTGGCCTCACACCACCATAGGCCCCAATGGCGCAGCCCGCATGCGCCCGCCAATTTCATGTCGGCCCACACCTCACACGTTTCGCGGCTTCATACGCCCATCTCGGCACACCCCTCACACGTTGTGTGGCCCCAGAAGGAGCTCCACCGACTGTTCCATTGGCGCAGCCCGCATGCGTCCGCCCTGCCCCTTTCGGCACACCCCTCGTAAGAATCAAGGGGTCTCCACCGAACGCCCCAATCGCGCAGCTCGCATGCGCTCGCGAGACCCATGTTGCACACCCCTCACACGTTTCGTGGCCCCACAAAGAGCTCCACCGAAGGCGGTACCCACAACGACGGTACTCGCAACTGCATGTGGTTGGGTCCTTCGCCTGGCTTTTTTATGCCCCATCGGAGCGTCCTCGGTGTTTCAACATGGTGCTCCCGCTGCAGCGTTAGTCTCATTTAAGGATCGTCGCTTTGCCTCCGTTGTTCGGAATGGCGCTCTCGCCCCCGCGCGGGTCACTTTTCTAGATCCGGCTCCTTCCTCGTCATCGTCGCCCCCTCCTTCCCCTCCTCCGCTTTCCCCAGCTCGTCCTGCTCCTTCCACTCCAGCTCCTGCTGCTGCTCCTCGTCCTCTTCTTCCTCCTTCCTCCTCCTCCTCCTCCTCCTCCTCCTCCTCTCTCCTCCTTCCCCTCCTGCTTTTCCTCCAGCTCATTCGCCACCTCCTCCTCCAATGCACGCAACTCCCCTTTTCCGATTGCGCATAACACGATGGGGTCCTTTTAGAGTTCCAGATCCGCTATGACACGCGTTGGCGGATGGAGAACGTATCAGCGCAAAGGAAAGGGATAGTTGGGAGGGGTATGATACTGGATATGGCGTGAACGCACCTAGCTCGCCTCCTCCTCCCCCTCATCCTCCTCCTCCCGCTCTTGTCCTCGGAGGGAGGAGCTCGAGGACGAGGAGAGAAAAGAGGGGAGGGATCAAGGATCCAAAATCACGACGGCGTCGGACGACGGACAGACGGTCGGAACCACGGACGACGGACGACGACAACGACGACGACGACGGATCACGGATCACCGCGGGGGGGTCCACAGCTAATCAGAGAAGGTCAGAGCGGGCGCGGCGCGCGTCGCAGACGGCGCTGTGGCGCACAGCCGACTGCTCCTACTGTGAAATAGCTTATGAGCCGTAGCCGTGCGCAACCGACCCACCTTCGAACACAACCCTAATCGCTCCCGAGGCAAAGAGGGAGACCGTCTGGGCCAGTCCACCAAGAGCTGCCAGAAAGTGTCGCGCTCGAAGAATTGCCGCTGGTCCGTAGCAGTCAATCCGCACATGTAACACGCATGACGAGCAGGCTCGTGCATCCAACGGGTGGTGAACCAGCCATGGCACCACGTCCCCAAGATGAATGTGCGTTGCGGCCGAGAGACAGACTGGAGGCTTGCGAAACCCACGACGGCAGCAACAATGGATAGCGTGCCGTTGTTTGTGAAGCTTTCCCAACGCTGCAAAAGCAGGGTCGACCAGCGACGACGACGGATGACGGCGACGACATACGGCTACAACGAAGGGAAGCGTCGCGCTCAAATGCGGGCGGCCTCCGACCCGCGAGGGTCTAGGCGGCGGCAGGCGCCAGAGGCGGGAGGCTGGCCGCGCGTCTCGAGCCAAGACGAGGCCGCGTCGTCGTTGTCGTCGTCGCTTTCGTCGGCCGCGTCGTCGTCGTCGCCGTCGTGTTGTCGTCGCTTTCGCTGCTGTCATTGTCGTCGCCGTCGCCGTCGTCGTCGCTTTCTTCGCTTATCATCTTCGACTTCGCCGTCGTCGCCTTCGTCGCCTTTGCCGTCGTTGTTTTCGTCGTCATCGTCCCTCCGCCCTCTTCTTCCCTTCCCCCCCCTGGGGGAAGAGGGGGAGAAGGCGCTGGCTACCCAGGGAAATGGGACAAAAAACGCCGGATTAGAAAGAGCAGCCCCATGAACCCCGCGGCCGCCTGGCCTCGGGGCAGACGGCAACACCGAGAGGTGGACTCGGATGCCCGCCATGCACTGCACTCCACACTCCCACCACCTCCTCTTACTTGAACCTCGACGGCAGATAAGTTGTTTGGCCGCCTCTGGCAATTCTGGGGACCCTGGGGGCCTACAGAGGCCCCGGGAACCTCCCAAGTGCCACCGCCCGACCCAGGCGCCCAGAGAGGAAGGGCAGGCCGCCGAGCCCTGCGCAGGCTTCTGCCCGCTCGTGGCCTGGTGATGGCCGCATGAAGGCCACGAGGAAGGCGCTGGGGGCTTCGGTGGCTTCAGCCGCTGCTGCTGGCGCTCGCAACCCTGCGAACTCCTGTGCGCTCGTGATCTGAGGATGTCCGCGTAAAAAGGCAGGAGGAGCGGCTGCAGACGTTCAGAGGGGCGAGCCTGGGCGCCGCGCAGGAAAGCTGGGCGAGGCAGAGCGGCGCGCAGGAAGGCTGGGTACCGCGCGTGAGGGCCCCCCAAACCAAAGACACCGCCGAGGTGGACAACAGTTGCGGGTTAATCCCACCTGCAAAAATGCGACACTCGGCGCGAAGACCCCTGGCTGCTCGCTGGATAGCAGTCTGAACTCAGCAACTGGGGAGGATGCGCACGCAAGTCACCCGCGGAGCTCCTCCTCGTCGCTCCGTTCCCCTTGTGCTCTGCGTGCTCAGTCCTCTGCTGTTCCAGCTCCAGCTGCTATCCCTGCTCCTCCCGCTGCCCCTGCTGCTCGTCATGCCCCTGCGCTCGTCCGAAGGCCCCCCCGCCGCCGCCGCCGCCGGGAACCGCACTACCCTTGGACGCCCCCCGCCTCCAGGGAGCGCCGGTTCGCCAGCGGCTGCTGATGCTGCTGCTGCCCAAGTAGGCGCCGCGCACGGTGGCGGGCCTCCAGCCGACCACGGCCGTGAGCGACGCGGTCGGCAGAATCGCGATCCACACCACCGTCCCTGGAACTCGGCACGGTGCGGCTGAGTCGCTGGACGGAAGATCGCCAGCCGACTCCGCGTCCGAAGAAGCAGTCGCCGCGGGGGCATCGCCCGTAAGCCCCCGCCGCGAGCAGACGCCACGCTCCAGCACGCGCCCCGCCCCGCCCCGCCCGTTGCGGGGCCACCGGCGAGCCGAGCCCGACCCCTCGGCCGGAGACACCGCGGCGATCCCTGCGGAGCGCAAGGGTGCGCCAAGCGCCGCCGCCGTGCCCCACCGGCGTGCCGCAACTCCCGCCCAGTGCGTTCTAGCGCCCGCCGAGTGCGCTGGCCGGCCGGCTGCGGCACACCGCTGCCCTCGGCTCGGATTTGGACTGACGGTTCCCAACCGAGCTGGGTCATCCACCTTCGCGCACCGCGACCCGCGATGCGCGACGCGCGGGTACCTTCGCGCTGGGCAGCTTTCCAGCCCAAGCCGCGACGCGCGAAGCGCGATTATCCTTACGCCCATGGGGGGGACCTCGAATCCTGCACTCAAAACAGGCGGGTCGGATATCCGCGGCAACCTCCTCTTCCTCCTCCTCTTCCTCTTCCCCCTCCTCTTCCTCCTTCGATACCCTCGTCGAGTTGCGTTGTGGTTTTCTGTTGCGCTCCATGCCTCAGGATGCAACGGGATAGGTGATCCCGAACCCTGTCCCCTAGGAGGGTGTCATGCAGTCGCGGCTGAGCAGACAATATTGTCAGTATCGCGCTGAGCAGTGGCAACCCGCTGTGGGGCCTCCAGGCTGTGAAGATCACGTTGCACAATCGAACTATCTTTTGCAGCCATGTATTAGACATATGCTTGCGGTATCCTTGCCGTGTAACTCTGTGCAAGCCTCCCCCTGGCGCCTTTTCGAGGGGCTTACATGCCACGCCAGCATTGCAGGGTCTTAAATTTCGCGATCGTAGACGAACGCTCATGAAATATGAAAGATATTCGCTCCCATGGCCACGAACCCTCGTACAATCTGTTTCGGGCACAACGTATTGTGCACAATGGTCCTGTTGGGCAATCTTGGGTCCCAATTGGGCCGTCTTTGGAGGACTCTGGGGACCTCTTGGACTGTCTTGGAGCGTCTTAGGGCATCTTTGATTGCCAACGTTGGCGGTTCCGTTCCAACAAGACAAGGCAAAGTGGTGGCGGTGACACGACGCATGCGTTCGATCTGCTGACCGATTTGGCCTCACCACGGACTGACTTGATGGTGCCAGACACAAGAAAATCTTGCATCATTCCAGAACCTCACCTCAACCCTCCAGCTACTGTCGCCGCCTGCCTGATCCATTCCCTTGTTGGCACGGAGCCGTCTCCCGAAATGCAGCCCAAACGGCCAAACATGCTCCCAAAGCGGCCCTGAAGCCTCCGAGAGGCCCAATATTGCATTTGAGGCCCCAGCAGCAACCGAGTGGGCCCTCAGAGACCTAAAGAGGGCTTCCAGAGAGCCCGCTGACGGCCAACAACACATTTGAAACTAGACTGTTTTCAATATTTAATTTCCACCTCTCAGGCTATTCGGTCCAAGATGTTTCCAAGAGGGCCCAACAGTGGCGGCCCAGTAGGGTCCCAAGATAAGACGACCTAAGAGAGGCCCAAGATGACCTCATATGTGACCGAGAGGCTCCCAATATGGCCCCAGATGGCTTGTGGATGGCCCAATATTCATCTGCGGGGCACCTACACGCCCACACAGCGGGCCTCCGAGGCCGCCAGAACAACCCCGAGGTCCCATACTATGGTCTCGGAGTGCACCATAAACACATTAGGTGGCCCCGAATGCGCAAACATGCTAGAAACCTTGGCCCGAGTGACCCTCAATTGGATTCGCAACGGCTGGTGGAACACAGAATCTGGTGGCTTGGCCAAACTGAAAGCTTACGTTGGTGATTCCAAAAAAGCATTGGGCGGCGGTGCCTTGCCATATAGGCGTTCTGGACAACTTATGTAGGGATCGCAACCCTGTGGTATCCAACCACATGGGCGGACGTAACCAACTCCTTACCACATCTGCAACACATTCGACCTCGGTGCCATATCAGCACGATGCCCTGCCATTGACGGAGCTGCGGTCGACAGATGCAGAAACCAGATTTCACGCGGGGTGCAAACTATTGTTGCCGCTCTCGGGCATACGTGAGTGAGAAGGACGAGCAGGAACGGGACGAGATCACGAGCACGAGCGGCGGTCACAGGGGGTGGTGAAGGTGAGCAGCGCGAGCAGCGAAAATCGCGCGCCCAAATTATCGGAGAGCTTGAAATCTCAAGTGGGACCCACACCTATTGCTGACGGATTCGGGAATACGGGCGAGTATCAGGACGCTGGGCCCTAGAATTGGGATGTGATATACAAGTATCGAGCGAAGCATGCAAGGGTGCCGAAAGACACGAATCCCACCAACCCTCTGGGCGTAGGTGGTCTAACGAGTTCTGCCTTTCCTCTTCCCAAACCCTCTTCCCTTCGGGGAGGGGTCCCCTCCCCCTCCCCTCCCTGAGATTTTTTTGGAGGGGGCCCGAGGGGCTAGAGCGTCCAAGACGGCACACGATCGCTTCAAGAGGGCATCCGATGCTAGAAGACAGCCTCCAAGATGGCCTTCAAGATTACCGAATATGGTTCAAGATGGCTTTCGACACACCTCCAGGAGGCCCGACGAGGGCCGCACAACGGCTCCAAGTGCTCTCGGAGCCCCCCAGGAGGCCAACATCCTTCGAGCACCCAAGGGACTTCAATGATTCTTGCCTTCCAGCACTTTCGCTTCCGATGCGCTTTGAGGCCTCACGATGGCCGAGAGCCCCAATAAGGGGCACAAGAGTCCCACCCCCCCAAACGGCCCCGAGAGCGGCCCAAGAGGCGCCCCAAGAGGCGACTTCGATGCCCCCAGCGGGAGGGGAGGGAGGGGAATCGAGGCTTTTGATCGTCGACGTCCTACAAGATGGCCCCAAGAGGCCTTACACAGCCTCGAGAAGGGTAGCAGAATAACCCCAAGAGAGCCCCACAGGGCCCCCAATAGCGTGCAAGAGCGGCCCCAAAGCATCCCACGAGGGCCCCAGAAGACGGTTTGCCTCCTCCTCCTCCTCCTCCTCCTCCTCCTCCTCCCTCGCCCCCCCCCTCCCCGCGGGCCCCAGGGATGGCCCGAAGACGCCTTCCAAAACGATCCCCTTGCTTCCAAAGATCTCTGTGTTCATCCTGCTTGCCCGCTTTGTTTCAATGCATGTCTCTTCGTCCTTTGTCCCGTCAACTCTCATGGGCAGGGTTTCTGAACGGGCTGGCGCTGAGACGCGACGCGTGAAAAATTCGCCCTCGGACGAACTTGACTCTACCCGTGGATACTTGAAATCATTACACCAGACGTGTAGCGTAGACTCGATGACTGAAAATACTCGCTACTCCTGCCCTGTCGGCAACCCGCTGATCCGCCGCGCTGATGGCGGGCGATTCTTTGCCTCCACCGTGACGAACACAAGCAGATGCATCCACGGTACCCTTCGTGCCTGGCAGCTCATGCGAGCATCTTGATGCTCGTTGCTGCGACGCCTGCTGGAACACTGAAACAGGGCAGGCGTGCAAGCATCCGCTGTCAACACGACACGACGGAACCCGTATCTGATCGATTAGCAGAAGAACTCTGCAATATCGATTCGGAAAATGCTCCTCAATCGACAAATAGGTTGAGACCACGCCGTGTCAAATCATGGCGACATTCAGTCGACGCACGCCTTCGGACGAACGATGCAAACCGTTCTGAATATAGCAAAACAAAACCGCGTTGAGGCCCTGGCACTGGCACAGTGCCAAATCCCTGTACAGAATTTGGCCGAACGGTGTCCACGATCAGCACACGCGCGCCCTTCCTGAATTGAAGCGTTCGGCATTTGGCCGAACGGTGCCCAGGACAAGCGCAGATGCGCGCCCCTTGAACCTATATCTAAACGTGCATACGGCGCGTTCTGACGTATCCCATCGGTGCCTGCGTTGGCTAGACGGAGTGCCGACACGGAGACGATGTCCAATCGAGTGATGGTTTAGTGCTGGAACGCTCCATGTGGAGGCATATTAACAATGGACTACATATCAGTTACAGATTTGCACCAAATGTCGGGTAGAAACTCGGCATCATCGCGCCGCGATAGCCCCCACCTCGACAGACTATCCCGGCACCGCCCCGTCTGCCAGTGGCACTCCCAGTCCGCCTCTTGCCTTTGGTTGCTGCGAACGACCTGGGAGACCAAGTCTTGGTAGCGTTCTCGCTTCTTCTTCCCCAGCCTCCGTCTTTCCTTCCTTCTGTGAAGCACGTGGCAAAACGCACACCGCACGTTCAGCTTGCAACCGATCGGGGTGTACACGAACGCGCACGGCTTACAGGAACCCTCGACGTGCTTGAGGGATCCCACCGATGCGAACTCACCGCTCTCGCCCAGCGGGATGTGAGGCCCTGAAACCAGCCCCTCGTCGTCCGCGTCGCCGCGGCCACTCCGAGGTAAAACGAAGTTGCCCATCGGCTGTACGCTTAAACTTGGCCGCGTAAGCTCGGCACTCTCCTCGGTCTCCTGCAGCTGCCGGACGCCGTGGCGCGACGGAGCGGCTCCAGGCCCGAAGCGCCGCGGCGCCAACCACTCCGTGCCGCACGGCGTGGCCGCCCACGAGTCGCCGCCCTCGCCGGGCCGCGCCGCGGAAGGGGCCTCCGCGCTGGCGCCGAGCCAAATGCCGAGCTTCCCGTCGCGCTCATAGACCTTCCGGCTGCACGCAGGAGTGACCCGGGGCAGGAGTGACCTCTGGTGCGCGGCTGTAGGGGGGGGGGGGCGAGGGGGGCCAAAACCCAAGCGCGCAAACCGCTGACATCGCACCGCACTCGGCGATCGGGGGACCCCAGCGGCCCCGCACCAAACGAAGGCCACTCTGGCGAAAGGCCGCCCTCACGCGTAGCCGAACCTTTCGGTTCTTGAGCTTCCACCGGTGCGGCGTCACCACGGGGCTGCTCGACTGGCCCGTGCATGCCTGGGCCGAGCCGCGCGTCGGACCGCCTCCTTCGACCAGCTCGACGTGACCGCGCGTCCAGCCGGGCAGGCCGCCGCTGTCGCCTCCGTCCAGCGGCGCCAGGCTGGCGAGCCCGACGCTGCGGCAACTGCTGCCTGGCTGCGTCGACACCTCCGACGCCCGCTTTTCGAAGCTGGCGCATTCGCTGTCCGAGCCCATGTCCGCCCAGGCCATTCGCGGCCGCATGGAGGTCCTGCAGGAAGACGCCAACTATTACACTGACACGGATCGTGGCCAAGCCCATCCTGGGTTCCAAGATCCGTGCTGCGAGGCACTGAGTGGAGTATCCTGAGGATCCGTAGACTCCTGGATAGAATCTTGAAAATAGTGCAGGTGCTCTTGCAAAACCTCCTAACTTCCAACTCACGCAATTCTTAGGCGCTGCTGGACGCTTCTTGGTGCTCATGTGGCTTCGTGTGAGACTTCCCTACATTCCTAGGGAGCCTGCCTGAGGCCCTGGTAGGGGCCTCTTGAAACATCTTGGTGTCCCCAATCCTTCGGCGTGTGAGGACACCACGCAACTCGAAGAGCTGCGGCGACCGTTGTTCAGGAGCGGTCCCTCCCGGCCCCACACGTAACGTCAGGGCATAGCATCACATGCAAATACGTCATATGGTGTACCCGGCCCGTCATTGCACTGAACTGCACAACAAACCCACACCGCAAAATTTCCGCAACACATGCAATTACGTAAGTATGTTATGTAATCCCACAGAGCCTTGGGCGCTGGCCCAAGAGCGTAAATTTCTGCATGAATTGCGCATCCTCGCCTTCCCGTGTAAGAGCGTCCAAGACTGCTCAAGAGAGCCCCCATCAGTGGACCCGATAACCACACACAGAGGGGTCCAGAGATTGCCAGCATGCGCCTTCAAGAGCCCCCCCCCCTCCCCCAAAAGAAGCCTCTTGCCCCCGACCCAAGCACGGAGGCGGGATGGGCCGCAGGCCACTGGATCCGCCACCCCCTGTGGTGTTGCCATAAGGGTGCCCGGCGTGCTGAACGTCTCACGGCTTGGTTTGGGTTTTTTCCAACAAATCTCCCCCTGGGGCTTCGGCCGATGCCGCCAGCCACCCGGAAGGCTGCGTTCGAGCCAATTGTACAGGTTTTTCCTGCTCCAGATGGCTCCAAGATGATCCCAAAGACGGCCAAGAGAGTCCAAGATTGCTCCAAATTCGCCCCAGAAGCTTCTAAGACGGCTCAAGGCAGCCCCAGAGGCCTCCAAAAGGTCTCCCAGACGGCCCAAGAGGCCTCCAAGAGGTACTCCAGAAGTGCCCGAAGATGCCAACATTATTCATTTGCCTTCGGTGTTTTTCCAAGGATTTTGGCTTTTGCTTCTTTTCGGCCTTCCGACGGCCCAAGGCAGCCCAAGAGGCCGCCAAGATCGCCCCAACATGGTCCCAAAGGCCTCTCAGATGGCCCCATGACGGCCCAAGAAGCCTCCAAGACAGCACCAAGAGGGCCCCAAGACGGCCCAAGAGGCCTCCAAGACGCTCAAGATGTCCTCCAAGACGGTCTGAAGCGCCACACGAGTGCCCCAAAGGTCGGTTCAGAGATGCCCCCAATGCGGCTTCCGATGGCTTCAGACGGCCTCAAGAGGCCTCCAAGAGGGCCACAGAGGGCCCCCAAGAGGCCCCAGGAAGCTCCCAAAAGGCCCCAAGAATGCCCCAAGAGGCTCACAAGAGGGCTCCTCCTCCCTCCCCCTTTTTCTCGCTCTCCTCCTCCACCTCATTCTCCTCTAAGCGTTCCCCGACATATTCCCACAGCGGCTCGGGGAACACCTGGTCCGATAATTTATCCAAGCTCTGGACCCAAAAACGTTTGGCTACAGAGGCGCTTTTCAAAAAGGCAGGGGGCGGCGGCGATTCGCCGTAGGCGTTTTCGACACGCGTATACGCCCTCCTGGTCTAGCCAAGACGGCATGCACAGCGAACTTGGGCCTTGGATTTGCCCAGTCAGGATCAGTGAATGCCCATAGCCAGGCGTCCCCCGATCCTGGGCACCACGAGCTGGGCCCCCTTCTCACTGGGGACCTCGGGGTCGCACGCGGAGTTGGCGGGCGCGCGCTGCGGGAATGCCACCTCTCGGCTGCATGGATCCGCGGCCACGAGCCATGCCTCCTTCTCTCCAGGGAACTCGGGGTCGCATGTGGAACGTGCGGGTGAGCGCTGCGGGAAGACCATCCCTCGGGTGCAAGGCTCCGTGGCCTGACAACGCGAAGACCGGCGGGTTGGCAGACGGCCCCCGAGGTGCTCGGTTTCGTTAACAAAAGCGGTCGAAGCCAAATAGCTGTGGACGAAGGTGTGAAGGATGCGTACAATCGCCGCTGGGTGCGCGAAGGGTCGAGGAACACGGGTAAGGGTTGGCCGAAGAGGCAAGGATACAATGTTGCACTTGGGTAATCACCTCGTCCTTGCGGTGGGCAAGATCGGGCGGCATCGAATCGGGAAATCGGAGACCGACAGAACCCACTTTAGTAAAACGTGGTTTAGTGACAGCGACCTCGGGCCCAAACCTGGCGGGCGCAAGCCTGGAAAATGACGGCCGAGGTGCCCTCTCGAGAACCGAAAATGGACAATTCACTAATCGACGTGTCAGGGTGGGGGTCTGTCCACCCCCGAGGAAAAAGGATCGAATCAGAAGGTGCCTCGGATCGAGGCGCATCGGCACGGAGTCGGAGCCGATTCGGATCGGCCGCGCCAGAATGCACCACAACGCCATGCGAGCATCGGGCAACATCGGATCGCCAAGAACCCGAGGTCGGATCGGACCGATCTGGTTCTCGCCATCGCTCGGACGTCCATTCCCCGTGCATGTTTCGGCTTCGTGCGTGTATTCGTTCGCAAAATGGCCCAGATGGTCCTCGCCGGGAGGAAATGCACACGCCCCAGCGATGCCAAGGGTTGAGCTCGACATCGGATCGGATCGGTCGGGCCGAAATGGGCCCTGACGGGCGGCTGCTATGTCGGGAAGCGTGCTCCCTGTGAAGGGGCAACGCTCCCGAGAGAGAGAGAGAGAGAGAGAGAGAGCGAGAGAGAGAGAGAGAGAGAGAGAGAGAGAAAAAAAAAAAAAAAGAAACTGGGCGGCGCCTGCTCCGGCCGCGACGCCGCGAGAGAAAGACACCCAAGGCCCGAACGCGCAGGGAGCCTCGCCCGAGAGCGCCCGTCGTGCTCCACCAGAAACCCTGACTCTGGGGCAGACTTTCGTATGCATACCACTCTTGTCCAAGCGAAGATGCCAACTAAGCGCCATTCAAGAGAGATAACACCAATGGGTTCAACTAAACACCGGATAGCTCGCCCCTTGGCCCCCCGCCAGCCCCACGCCAAAGGGCGAGCATATATACGGGCGCAGCACCGCGCTGCATGCGTAGCCTTCGGCTGGGCCAGGCAGGGCAAAACCCAACACTGCATCGCGTGGCGCGTGGATGCCCGCACCGACCACGACTCCTCTCAGGCACTACCTCCGACCCCCCCGACCAGCGTCGGGCGACGGATCCAGCGACCGTGCGTGGCACATGGTGCTGCTTGGTTCCGTCTGGGAAATATCCTCACCGCCCGGCCTCAAAACTGCCAGCGACATATCCTCACACCCCTCACTTAAAACTGCCAGTGAAATATCCTCACACCCCTCGCTTGCAACTGCCAGCGAAGCATTCCCACCGCCTCTGGCTGAAAACTGCCAGCGAAATATCCGACGTGCGAAATCCCCCCCCTGACGTGCGAAATATCCTCACATCCCTCCCTTACAACTGCTAGCGAAATATCCTGCCCCCTGGCCTGAAACTGCCAGCGAAATATCCTCGCCGCCCTGGCTTAACAATGTCAGCGAAATATCCTTACACCCCTCGCTTGAAACTGCCGGCAAAATATCCTCACCCTCGCTTGAAACTGCCAGCGACATATCCTCACACACCTCGCTTCGAACTGCCAGCGGAATATTCTCACACCCCTCGCCTAGAACTGCCAGATTCCCAACCCCCTAACTTACAACTGACAGCGAAATATCCTCACACCCCTCGAATAAAACTGCCAGCGAAATATCCTCACCCCTGGCATAAAACTGCCAGCGGACTATCCTCACCGCTGGCCTAAAACTGCCAGCGAAATATCCTCAACTCCCTGGCTTAAAACTGCTAGCGAAATATCCTCACCCTCTGGCTTAAAACTGCCACCGAATATCCTCACCTCCCTGACTTAAAGTTGCCAGCGAAATTTCCTCACACCCCTCGCTACAAAACTGCCACCACAATATCCTCACACACCTTGCCTAGAACTGCCATATCCCCAACCCCGAAAATTAAAACTGACAGCGAAATATCCTCACACCCCTCGCTTGAAACTGCCAGCGAAATATCATCACCCCTGGTCTAAAACTGCCAATCAAATATCCTTAACCCCTGAACTTACAACTGCCAGCGATGTATTCTCACTAGAACCATCGCGCGCTTCGCGCGCGCTCAAGTTCCAGCTGGGAATGGTAGTCCCCATTCCCTGGGCGGGCTCTTTTTTGAAAACCGAAGCTCCTATGAAAACCAGTGTGGGGGGGGGAGGGGCAGGACGAGGAGGAAGAGGAAGAGGAGGAGGAAGAGGAAAATGGAGATGAGGAGGTGGAGGAGGAGGAAGAGGAGGAGGGCGAGGAGAGAGGAGGCACACGACATGCGGAGTAAAAAATTAACCCTGCTGGGAGGAGGAGAAGGGGGCAGAGGAGGAGGAGGACGAGTAATAAGAGAGGAAACGGGGGGAGAGGAGGAGGAGGAGGAGGAGGAGGAGGAGGACGAGGAGGAGGAGGAGGAGGAGGAGGAGGAGGAGGAGGAGGAGGAGGAGGTCGCGCGCTGACGGCCCCTCCGTCCTTCCAGGTCCCCGAAGCCGTAGGGCCGTAGTCCCGTAGTCCACGACGGGGCACGGGCGCGGCCGAGGGTCGTCGACGTCGCCGTCGTCGTCGTCTTCGTCGTTTTCGCCGCCGTCGCCGTCGAGCTGTCGCCGTCGGGGCCAGGACAGAAGACGAGATCCACCAGGACAGAAGACGAGATCCACTGAACCCCACTGAAACTATTATTTTCTTCGTGAGTGGAGGGCTCGGTCACCCGAGAGCTCCGAGAGCAATGGCACTCCACGAATCGTGCCACGAATCCCCGCGGGCTCCGACGGAGCAGCAGCGGTGAAACATCGGAAGAGCTTGAAACTTGAGAGCCACACGTTGTTTGTTTTTGTTGGTGTTTGTATGTGTGTTTGTTTATGAACATGCTAGCGCGCGGCCCTGCGGATGAGTGGCACAGCCAGACACAGCCAGGGCCAGGGCAAAGAGAGCATTGCGCATTGCATTGCGGGTGCTCGCAATAGCTCGTCGGCGCTCGCGCCAATCGAATTCACACTCCAAACGAACTAGCTGGGGGGCGGGGGGGTCTCTAATCTGCACTACAAGAACATAGATGTATGAACCTATGAGTAAGATAGTCTGTATGTAATTGTTCAATGGGTACATACACAGTTGTATCAAGGAAGCTAGTCGATGGATGACCTACCTACCCTAGTTGAAGCAGTGCTTGTGGTCATCGAATTCTTCGGGGATCTTAATAGCACTGCACGTGGAACTGGAACTCTTGCACTTCCCACCCGTGGTGCCGACCTTGCCCTTGCTCTGTGGCTTGGGCGTTGGCTGGACTGCCATGGACAGAGGCTCACGGGTGAGGAGGACCTTCTCGGCCCCCAAGCATTTCGAATTCAAAACCACTGTAGAAATCAACATCTACTGACACGGTCTCCAACTTGTTGAACGCAGTGTACTGAAACTCGAAAGGAAGGGTCTGCTTGTCGACAGACAGCACTGGATCCTCTAGCACAGCCTCGGTCCGCACCCCCTTGATCGTCTTCGAAGCTTCCTGCTGGAAACGCCGACAAGGCTCAGGACGATGCGATCGCGGTTCCCCGTTCCCCCGAAGGCCCCGAAGGTTTCCGATCGTTGTTTCACAGGTTGTGCTCGAGGTTTTCGGCCCGATGGTTTTTCAAGCATCGAGGATTTTCGACCGTGGAGTCCCGATGGTTTTCGGACGTGGCCCCAACGAAGGTATTCGAACCTGGTTATCCCTAAGGTTTTCGAACGTGGACCCCCCGAGGGTCCAAATGTTTTCGGAACTTGATTTTGACGATACTTTCGAAGTATTGGTTTCAGAACTTGGTTCTGAAATTTTTGATCGCAATCGCTCCTCATCCTGATCGGCTCCTGACCCGCTGGCGCAGACATGCCCTCGCCATAGTCTTATCCTCATCCCTCCTTCTGTTCCACCTTCTCATCCTCCCTATCGCCTACCCCTCCTCTCCACCTCTTGTTTCGTCGAGGCGGTATCGTCCCTCCTCCTCCTCCGCCTCCCTCCTCCCCCCCTTCCTCCTCCTCCTCCTCCTCCTCCTCCTCCTCCTCCTCCTCCTCCTCCTCCTCCTCCTCCCCCCGCTAAGTTCCCGCTCGGAAGGAGACGGGGGAGGATGGGGGAGGAAGATGAGCATATCGTCCTCGTTGCGCACCCTTCCCGCTCCTTGACGGGTGGAAGTGGGATAGACCAGGCTGGGACGAAGGAGTCGCCCGCCGACGGGTGGGCGGAGGTGCCGTGGCTGGTGACGTAGAAGTCGATGCCGAACGCAGTAGTGATCTTGAAGCTGTGGGGCAGCGGCATCCTCGTAATACTGCCCACGTAGTTCAGCCTCAAGGTGGGGTTGCACTTGATCGCAACGATGCCCTTCGTCACATCGTCGGCATCCTGCTCTCTGAGCGCCAGGTCGGACCACCCGCGCTCCAGCGTGACGTCGGACGCAGGGCAGCTAGTCTGCACCATACATTTTTTCCAGATGAACGCCTCAAGGTTGAGCATGAACACTTTGATAATGGGCGCCGCATCGCCTTCCCAGAGAGACTGGATCGTAGATATCACTATGGCGCCCTTGGTCCCCTTGGTAGCATCTGAATCTCCTGCGGCGACGGCCTCTTTGATTTCTTCCGCCATCCCATCAAGACGAGTAGCATCCAGCTCGAAGTATTTGTTCAACGACGTGTCATTTCCAGCCGCCTCTATCATCGCTTGCCAAGTGGACACCCATGATCCGTCGTCAGTAGCATTGTCCGTAGAGGCAACGTCAACCATCGACTCTGCGAGGGCGCGAGCTGCCGAGTCGGTGTACCCGTCCAAGCCGGCCGCCCCAATCGAGTTCAGAATCCCAACGACGTAGCGGCTGCGCAATGACCCAAGGTTCCACAATGTTTCATCCGACTCGCAGATGCCACCTGTGAGCTCGGATATGGGGGGCGATCCATCTTGCTTGTTGAGCCCGCGCGCCTTCATAATGAACCTCGTGAACTTGTTGTCGAAGGTGTTGGCAGACGCTTGCTTGAAAGCCTGCAACACAGAAACCACGTCGAGCACAGGAGGAGCGGGTGTCTTGCCAACGACCTTCTTCCTCGACGCCAGGGCTCCCATGATCTTCTGCGAAATGCTGATGTAGAGCTGGTGCATCGCAATGGGGCTGTCGGACTTGTTGGTGCTGAGGAGGGCGCACATCTTCAGCACGAAGGCTTCGTCATCGATGAACTCCGACATGGCTGACAACGCGTGCTTCGCGCGAGGACTCGCGCTGTCCGACTGAGGAGGGGAGTCAGCCTGCCCATGGTCTTGGCTATGCTGCGGCCCCTGCGCCGCCTCCTCCAAGGCAGCGTGCACCTCTGCAGCACGCAGCTCAAGGTCGTGCGCGTGGATGCAATGCTGCGTCAGCGCCTTCCTAGGAAGGGCGCAAGAAACCACGCCGCGCCGCAAACAGTGACCTCCCCTCCGCTCCTCTGGGGAATGCGGGAGGGAGACAATTGGTTTGCACGGCGAGGTTTCTTGCCCCCAGCCTGAGGGCGCTCCACTGCTCGAACGTACCCCCTTGGAACACGACCTTCTTGCTGAGGATGAACTTGATGCCAACGTTGAACATCTGGTTGATCTCGTCAACCTTGTGACTGGGAAGTCCGCTGACGGGCGTGAAGACGGCCTGCACGAGGTCGTCGAGCCAGAGCTTCTCGCGGCTGCCCATCATATCATCACCCGCGATCGTCGCATCCACTGCCTCATCTGGGATGGCCACTGGACCCTGAGCAGAGCCGACCTTCCTCTTCTTGGCTGGTTGCTTTGCCACGACCTGGGCTTTCGCCTTCGCCTTCGCCTTCGCCTTCGCCACTGCGACCTTCTGTGCTGCCAAGCTCCTCTTGTCCCCATCCCTGTAAAGGACAGAGAACATCATCGGTGCCTTGATCCCTTTGAGCATGGACGCGGCAGTATGTTCATCTCGCATCAGCCACTCGTGCCCAGGGATGTCCAGCGGCAGCGCAAACTTCAACACCTCGAGGCTGATGAAGGTCAGAAGGGTTGGGTCAATGAACCCAGTGAAGGTGTCGAGGACGACCAGGGCGGCGTTGTTGATCTGGGCGACCGTCTCCACAGAGAGCTCCTTCGACAGGTACTCGCAGCTATCCTCGCAGAGACGCTTGTACAGCGGCCACACACCGATCTTAACCATTTTGTGGTAACCGCTGATCGCCTTTTTGTAATGGTCGGGGCTGGAGAAATACTTGGAAAAGTGCTTCATGACGTGAGCTTCGTAAAGCTTCTGGTATGTAAACTTGCCTGTCTTCGGGCACGAGTCCACCGAGAGGGTCTCCCTTTTCGCCTCGGCCTTCCAACTCTTCTCCGCCTGAGCGGCCTCCTCGTAGATTTCGATGTGCGTGGTCGAGGCGCCATGGTGGTACTTGTTGGCGATCTCCTTGAGCCAGAGCAGGACGACAACTGGGGTGTTCGGCTTCAGGGCGAGAACGTTCGTCAGGCCATTCTCCACTATCTCCTCCACGAACTCGTTCTTCGGATTGGTCTGCGCCGCGAGCAAGACCGCCTTGGGGGCGGGGGGGCGATGGCGACGACGACGACGCCGACGCCGGCGCCGACGCCTCGAGCATCTTGAAAACAAAGAAAACGTTACAACTTTCCATGTTTCCAGATGCTCGGGGCGACGGCGACGACGACGACGGCGGCGGCGACGCTGCCTGGGCCCAGAAGAGTTGTTTCCCAAATTCGATTTGGAATAAAGAGAAACGAATGCCAGGACCCAGAAACACACTTTCTTCCCAGGTCCGACTTGCACAAACACGTGATTTCCACCAGGCGAACCGAAATTGCTGAAAAGTTTCAGGCCCAACAGGGCATACCGCTTGGAAGCGATCAGTGCATCTCTTGATTTTCCTCTCATCCTCATGTTCCTATTTCGCCTCCCCCCCTCCTCCTCCTCGTGCCCCCCCTCCTGTAGAATCCTGCACCCTGCGGATGTTACCCAAAGGGGGGGCATTTCGGGTTGTGGTGTAGGGCGCACTTTGCACCTCCTCCTCCTCCTCCGCCTCCTCCTCCTCCTCCTCCTGCTCCTCCTCCTCCTCCTCCTCCTCCTCCCCATGATCATCATCATATGCCTCCTCCTCCTCCTCCTTCTACTCCTCCTCCGTATCCTCCTCATCCTCCTCCTCATCGTCTTCCTCCTACTCATGGGGCCTCGCAGTAGCTGGCGCCGCCAATCATGTGGTAGATGCCGTCGGACTCGGTGGTCGGAGTCTCGACTGCCAAGAGAGAACCTCGCAGCTCTGTGAGGCCACCGTCCTGAAGAATTCCCGCACAATACTTTCGGACCACTGTCATAATTTTCCTCTTGTTGTTGGGCGACCGCACCATGAGCGATTGCCACTCGCCCCCGACCTTCTTCAGCGCAGGCTTGGTGGTAGCAGGACCCTTTGCCCAATCAGTCAGGATCATACGGAAGAGCTTGCCACCACGCTTGTCAGGGTACATATTCGCCACCTCGGCCTCGACCAGCTCCCTGTTGACTATGCCATCGACCGCGAACTCCATTCAAATATCTGTGTGGAATGCACTCCGAGACGCTGCAAAATGCACAAACTGACTGCTCGGGAGCGCTAGCTCGAGCACAAATGGCTACAGCATGTTAGTGGTTTTAACCGAACCAGCTCACGAAATCTGGCCTGGATCGCGTGCATTTAGGTTCTGCGGAGGGTGTCTTCACCGCTCCGTCACGACTCTAGCATTGAAGATCAACAGATCTGCAATACTCGATTCTGTTACTTTTCAGAACGGATGGTTGAACCATATTGATTTCCAGAAGTATGTTCTGAAAACCGATTGGTGTTCAGGATTGGACTTTCAGAACTCAGTCCTGAAAACCAATGATTTTCAGAACTCAGTTCTGAAAAGCAAGTCGGTTTTCAGAACTCAGTTCTGAAGACTAGGGGGTTTTCAGAACTGAGTTCTGAAAACTACTGGATTTTCAGAACTCAGTTCTGAATTCTAGGGGATTTTCAGAACTCAGTTCTGAAAACCAATCAGATTTCAGAACTTAGTTCTGAAAACGTATATAGTTTCAGAACTCACTCCTGAAAAACCACGTAATTTCAGAACATAATTCTGAAAACCCATGCGGTTCAGAACCTGATTCTGAACACCAAGTCCTGAAAACAGGTAGGTTTTCGTAAGAGATTCCTGAATACCAAGGGGTTTCAGCACTCATGTTTGAGCCCCAATAGGTGGTCAGACCCCATACCTTGACGCGTCACTGACGCCAGAACTACCGCCTGAAACGCAAACGACCCCCATCCCCATGTTCAACATTGAGCGCACCCCATCTCCAAACTCAACTTCTGACCTGTAGAATTGCAGACCCCCGCTGGACAATCAAATGTTTATTCCATGAGTACACTGGAACCGCGAGGGAGAACGCCAACGTTTGGGATACGATGATTGATACTCGTGCAATGCTGCCCCTCAGCGTGCGCCCAGGTTCAACGCCCAAAACCTGAATTGAGATACCCCGAAGCAGTCCTAGATGTCCTGGATTAGAAGAACCTGGCCTCGCATAGGTTGCACACGCCATGCCTCGCCAGAGCTCTGGAGAAAATTGACGGCATCTTGCGAGGCTTATCCTTGCTCACACCACCTAGCGGAACTCTCTCGTGGCAGTGGCGATGAAACAGGAGGAGGCACATGCAACACTTAACGCGAGGGTCTTTCAGCGCCACCCTGAAGTCACAAACGCAGCACGGCCCGACAATGTCGTCAGACTCGTCAAGCGCTGCTTGCCACATCATACGAATCCGCTTTGCAGGCGCAGGCAAGGGATCCCTCAAAGCTTTAGCCTTATGCCTCGAAATGCCGACGCTAGGGAGCACTATGTCGCTATCTATGAACGACGCCCACTGCCTCCTGAGGAGGCTTCCGTCTGGAACAGGGCCATCGCATCCTACGACATAAATTGGACGATCGGAGTTGTCTATCCGAACGGGGATCCCCATGCGACGTGGGTCTGGGGGACAGTCACGAAAATGCACTACTTGCACGCGGCCAGAAATTACCAGCATGGCAAACTCACCAGAGTGTCCTAACACACCCTCACTCGTTTTTTTCTCCCAGAAGGCGAGCGCCTCGGATGCCCGAGTGGCACTCTCAAGCCATACAGGGTACACATCGCCATTCGCAACGTCGACACCATCGAACATCTGGAAGTACACGTGCGCGTCGGTCTCATCGACAGCGCCTCCTTGGGCGCCTCCCAATGCTTTCTCGAATACCTCCTCTGCATTCGAGGTCGAGTCCAACGTCTCCGCGCTGGCCTTGACATCTGCCTCCTCCATCAGCCGCAGGTCGTCCAAGTCAGGGCCGTCCACGAACGATAAGTCGCCCGTCTCATCATCTGTGTGGCCATATCCACTCTGCATGATATCTTCCAAGTGTTTGGCCAATGCATCGTCACTAACAACGTGGCCATCATCGTCATGAGCAGCAGCATCATCATCGCGCCCGTCGCCGTCTGTGAGCGCAGCCACGTCAGCACCACCAGAGGGCTTCTTTTTTGGGGGTCTCTGTTTGACTGGGAGCTCTCTGCTCATGACGCACAGCGTCGTGACCTCGTCGCTGATCAGAGCAGCGCGCCCGAGATCCACTGGCACCAAGTCCACCTCGGGGGCGGCACGGGGGGAGAATGATGACGGAGCAGGATGCATTGGACAGGAACGGAAGGGTTGAGAAGAGGGGGGCATGGAGTGGGTGGAGAGAGAACGGTTGGGAGGGGGCGGTGGTTGTTTAGATAGATCAGGCAACCTTCGCCTCAGCACCTCCCTCCGTGCACATGTGGTAATACCTCGCAAATACGTGCGTTGCTGGCAGAGCTGAGAGATCCTTGATGTTTCGTGGCAGCACGAACGTGTCCCCAACACTGGCACATCGCATGAAGTAGCCAGCGTACCCGTGCACATTGCAACAGATCCACACATGCCCGTCATCCAGACCATTCTCGATCCTGGGCGCCAGGTGAGGAGGAGGAGGAGGAGGACGAGGGCGAGAAGGGGACCCCCCTGTGTAAAATCCAGCAACCTGCGGGTGTCACCAGAATAGGGGCATTCAGGTAACACCTCCTCGGGGCGTGGGGTATGACACACTTTGCACCTCCTCATCCCCCCCCTCCGCCTCACCCCCCTCTTCCTCCTCCTCTTCCCCGCCGAGATAGTGCGTTTAACGTCGCATGTCGCCTGCCTCATCGTCCTCCTCCTCCTCATCCTCATCCTCCTCCAAAGTGCCCCCAGTCCTGAGCGCGTACTGCGAGGAGGCTTGCCGCCCGCCAGCCTTGTGGATCGCTCTGTACCAGAGCAGGCTCTGGCCAGAGGACCAACGCAGAACCTCGTGGAAGACGGGGGGGGGCGATGAGGAGGAGGAGGGCGGGGGGGAGAGGAGGAGGGCGAAATCCAGAAATCATCCTGGCAAACATTGAGAAAACCAACACCTGTGGATCAAGTGCACCACGTAGCCCAAGTACGACAGGAGCAGGTGCTACACGTACTCCAGTGGCAGGCTCAGGGGGGCTGAAGTCCAGGCCCTCGTGCTTGGCGTCCTGCAGCACCTCGAGGGCCTCGTCGATCATGGCGTTGACCTGTCCCTCGATGTCCGACCACTTCTTCTTGTTGTCTGCTCTCGAACCTAGCTGCAATTCACGGCGATTCCCAAGTCTGGCATCCAGCAGCGGCAAGCTTATGTTCGGGGCCCTCTGGAGGGCCAGCTTGAGAACTTTGTTCAGGCTCTCCATCTCCTGATTGGAACCAGTCAGAGACATCGCCACCACTCTCATTGGCACCCAGAGTGCCATGCTGATACTCCCACGCAGCGCACCTTGTTCAAGATCATCCTTGAATAACGTCCTGATCTTGAGCTCCTGGATGTGCAAGGACTCCTCGCTCGCATCAAGGATCGCCTTGCAGACCTTTCTCCTCTCATCGCAGCAGCTGGACGCATCTGCGAAGCCCAGCCATAAGAGATTAAGAGGGGCAGCCTTCGTTGGGGCACGGGTTCTCCGTTCGAAATTGCCGATCAGATTCAGCACGAGCGTCTTGTAGAACTGTTGGTACTCGTGTGCGTCCTGCAGTGGCATGTCGTCCAGCATATCGTTCACTTTGTCATTCGAAAGCAAGTTGAGAAACTCTTGCGCTACCCTGTCTGCTCCACCGCGCACAAGGCGAGCGAGATTCGACGGCCCCGTCGGGTCCTCACCCTCGTACTTCTTCAAAAACATGAAGTAGTAATGCAACAGAGGCTCCCTGGTGAGCTTGGCTATGTCCATCGCGCGAAAAAAATCAGCACATGAAACTGCAATGATAACATCTTTGGCCCACTTTGTCATCTTCTCCGTAAAAGCGTTCAAGTCGTCTATTCGTATCTCGTCTGTGTCTTTGGTGGCAGCTTTCGGTTTGGCTTTGGCTTTCTTCGGCAACACTTTGACCAAGACTTCCCGCAGGTCACCGCTGTCGACGCTCCTGACAAATTCTTCGCACGCACTGATCTGGCCCCATCGTCCTGAAATGCACTTAGGTGGCACGCGTAGCGTGGTACCTGTAGCACGAGGCCTAGACGGGTTGTCAACACAATATTGCTCCCATGCCTCGTAGACCTTTCGACCGTACTGTCGCCAGAGGTTGAGGAGTTTGGCAACAGTCGAGAAATACGGAAACGAACACTTCTTTTTCATGAACGTGTCTAGCCAAAACAAGCCGTCAACAACTTGAAGCTGATAGTTGTGGCATTGACAGTGCGCGTCGAACCACCGCACACATGGATCCCGAAGCATGGGCGACATCATCATCGATCTAGCATGTACCTCGTCAGAGCCACCATCAGAACAGGCCAGAAATATTTGCAACACTTTGGTGCCACCCCACGGGTCAAGCCGCGGCGTTGGTTCGACATGATCTTCGACGTCCACCCCGACAGGCCCCACCACTACATCTTGGAAGTCGTCGGCGACAGCGCTGTCGACGACGGGGGGTGGGGCTTCGATGGGGACGCGATCACTCTCGTCATCCATAATCGCAGCAATGTCTGGTTTCGGATCCCAGTCCAACTGGACGCCAGCAACATTGATCTGCTTGGTTGCGATGGCGTAGCAACATTCAGGCGTCCCTTGCTTAACGATTTGCAGCGTTCCTGTCGTTCGACGCGTGAGCATTGACTGGTGCACGACATGCCACTCTGCGTCGCCACTATACCCATCAAGGATGTACACAGCATCTGTTTCGCTCGTCCTGAGTTTATGTTCTTGCCACACATTCGCATTCGTGGCATCACCTCTGAGATAAAAGCAGCACATTCTCCACTCATCTTGGGCTGGGCGGTCTAATATCATTCTCTGCCTGCAATGCGAATGAAACTTCCGAGTGGCAAGCAAAGTAGCTTTCCTCAATAATATTTCCCTCGAGCAGACAGGCTTGTGAGTCGAGTCGAAGCCTAACAACATGCCAACACCTGACGCCGAACATCCGCTGGCAGTTCGGCGAATCGCCAACGACAAGCCACCTCGGTCCGTGAGGTATCTCCCAGACTTTGTTTTGAACGTGTGCGTGTCCTCTAACTCCTTGAATTTCCTTTTTGATATGACCAACTTTTCCGATGCTCGGTATCTCGCTTTCCTCTTTGTAGATACGTTTCTTCTAAGTTTGGCGACCTGTGCTTGCAGTTTGCTAATATCGTGTTGCTGCTTGTGGGCTAACTTTAACAACTCGTCTCTGCTCATATCAGACAACGTTTGGCACTCAGCCTGCTGGACGGGAACAATCGCGAGCGCAGATGGAGCCGATGCTGGCGCGAGGTCAATCCTCACGATGCTCTGTCGCGCCAACTGCTCGCGAATCTTCTGGCTCACCAGTGCCCATCGCATCTCTGTTTCTGGCAAGCCCAACACCGAAACAATGAGCGTTGGTATAACATCAAGTGAATATGTCGTGCCATTGAAGAAAGCGCGTGCCTCATTATTCGATGAAATCGATTTACCACCCCTGGCCAACGCACACCTCACGTCCATGTCGGAACCGAAAGACCTGATGAACTTCAGAACGTTGTCGAACGATGCGTGGCCATCCCTGCTGAAATGTGTCACTGCGGCAACCACCGTTTTCCGTTCAAGATATGACAGCGACAACGGAACCTCTCCCATTTGATCCAAGATGGCTACGGAAAAACGCAAATATGCTTGGGGCCCCATTGGAATTTAGCCTCTGGTGGTCTGAGACGGGCTCACGTTTAAACACCTCTCCATTATATATGGTGCACAAAACTGGGGACCAGGCTAACGAAAAGTGACAATTCCATTGACCAGGCTAACGAAAAATGACGATTCCATTATAGCGGTCTGCTAAAAACATCGCCTCTCTATACTAGCGGTGCCTATTTTTAAGGTCAGCGCTACATAGAAAAATTGACTAATTAGCACACGCCCCGTTCAATATTTGCGCGCCCCCTACACCGTGGGGGCTAAAAAACAGTTTTCAGAATAACACGGCCAACTTCCAGCGAAAAAAACAGAGGACAAAAAAAGACCTCCGACAACCATTCCCAAGTTCCAGCTAGCTTCTTGGGGCCTCCTCGGAGCATCCTGAACTTCTTCTTGAAATCGTCATGGGACCTTCTTGGCATGTCGTCGGGGGCCTCTTAGAAAGAGTTTTTTAAGCCTTTTGGGTGCCGTCTTGGTGCCTCTTGGAGCCTCTTTTGGGCTTCTTGGGGGCCTCTTGGGGCCTCTTGGGGGCCTCTTGGGGCCTCTTGGGGGCTTCGTGGGGGCATCTTGGGGCGGAGAACTTGGTTTTTCAGTTCGCATTCCCTCTCTTGGGTCCCTCTTGGGGCCTTCTTGGGACCCTCTTGCGCCGTCTTGGGCGGCTCTGGGGCCGTCTCGAGGCTCTCTTGGGCCGTCTTGGGGCCCTCTTGGGGGCCTCTTGGGCCGTCTTGGAGCGGTTTTGGGAGCCTCTTGGGCGATGCTTTAGCGCCGGAAACACGAGACAGCGAGAATGCAACCAACATTGAACAAAACAATGAAAATCACCGATTTTGCCCTTTCGGGGCGCTCTTGGGCAGCATCTTAAAGGCCTCTTGGGGCGTCTTGGGGGCAGTTCAAAACACATCGTGCGTCGCTAAAGACCCCTGGACGGCGTCCTAGGGGTGTCTCGAGAGAGTCGAATGCCGGCGGGCAATTGAAAAACTGGTGGCCCAGGGTCCCGCTCGGGCAGCCACAGAAGAAACACTTGGCGGACTCAACTAAGCCAACCACATGCTTCCGAGCAGGTGGCCACAGACCTCCGGAGAGCAGGGCCCTGATGGAACCTTAGCGGGCCCCAGGGGGCAGAGAAAGCACGCAAAGCCTCAAAGCCCGACTCCAAATCTGCTCCTGGCCAGACGCTTCGGGAAGATGGTGTGGCACGCGGCGGCAAAGCCATCGCTCAATTTCATCCCTGAGCAGGGTGCGGACTTCCGCCGGTCCACCTCGTACAGCGAGATAGCTGCACCTCTGTCCGAGAGCAAAACGTGTGGCGCCGCCATGTCCCAGCCGACCCTCCCAAGAGATAAAAACACAGCGCAGATAGGGCCGAACACACAGCTTCCAGGACCCCTGGGCTCCAAGCTTGTCCCTGATGGCCGTCCAGGCCGCCCGGAGCTGTCTAGGCGAGATTCGGCCGCCCCAAATCCAGCCGGCATACCTGCGAACCAATGGGCACGTTGCATCAAAAACGGGATCGTAAAACCTGTCCCTCTGCGTGCAAGTATACACAGTGAACGAAGATAGGCCACCACGGGCCCCGACAAGCTCGCCCGCGAGCAATCGAAGAGACATCAAAAAGGAGTTGGTGAGCCCATTGACCCCAGCTCCGTGACTATCTGCTGGCATCGCACCCGTTCGCCACAGAGCTCGAACCTTGAGGCCCCCCGAGCGCCTCAAAGCGCGCAACCTCCCACGTCGCCCCAATGCCGCGCCCAACCGCTTCCTCTCAAGAGCTCTGCGCGTAGTGCCGCCCGCAAACGCGTCGAGGCCAAGATAGGAGGAGGAGGAGGAGGAGGAGGAGGAGGAGGAGGAGGAGAAGGCGGAGTAGGAATATGATGATACGGTGGAGGACGAGGGGGAGCAACGAAGGAGGAAATGGAAGAGGGAAGGAGGAGAAGGAGGAGGACGTATGGGGATCTGGGCGGGGGGGCGTGGTGCGAATTGCATGGATCTAGCGGGCCAAGAGGACCTCCAACGCTGCCACATGCTCTGTCAAATGGTACGCGCACGGAATGCATTCCTTCTTGCCTCTCCCCCTCCGCCTCCTCGTTCGTCTCGTCGCTGCAACCTCAACTGCAACACCGAATGTACTCATACGTGTTACCTGTAACTCCACGAAGAAATTACCGAACGCAAACACAATGCGATGGACACACCATCCACGTCCAACTCGACAGCCTTGCCCCCCAAAGCAGCATCGAAAGCGCATCCAACACACCGATCCAACATCTTCCCTTGTCCTCGCTATGTTCGATGTTACGTCGTCATCGAAGTACCAGACGGATAGGGCTGGACTCCTGTTGCACATGTTCGATCTATACCCGAACGAACAACATGCTCAAAGACTCCCGCGCCACGTGCTCCTGCCGAATTCTGAAGGACACTGGACACGGAGACGACAGGCACCCTTTTAACTGATCGCCATCGACACTGCAGTCTTTCTAGGACTCCGCCTCTCTCACGTCGGCGCGTCGGAGAGAAGACTCCCCTGCTCCTGGCGGGCGGCTCAAGAGGAGTGGGAGGTGAGCGGTGGGGAGGGGGAGATGGTGGGTGGGCGGCTGGGGTGGGCGAGAGGTGACAGAAGTCAATGGCATCCATTATACATGTATGACGTGGGTGGCTTGCTGAAGGCTGCGTCGAATATCAGGCATGTTGCATAAAAGGGAACCACCAGCCAATGTGGAATGGATGACACAATGAACATGAAGATAACAACGCCGACGGAATGATACCTCCCGCAAACAGACGCGAAGAGAGGGAGCGGCAGCAAGAGAGAGAGAGAGAGAGAGAGAGACGCACAGCGCACATCTCTATACACAGGCTAGAACCACACGCGCTTCGCGCGTCCTCAGGTTCTGTCGCGGGGCTGGACAATGCCACAATATAGCGGATGTCTCGACGGCCGTCCGAGATGAGCACTGACTAAGAACTGCCAGCTTTCTCGCATTGATAAGCGCTGCAAGATTGCTGCGTGGCGCGCTTCGCCTGTGTGCTGCAAACACACGTGCTTCGGTCAATCTACCCGACAGATCGCACAACTGCGTAATCAAGTTTGCCAGCGCGGACCCAAGCCAGTTACGTCTTGTACGCTGGATACGCAACCTGCGTGGTGACACTTAAGTGTTGAAATGTAGGTGGTGCGAGCTATATGGTGCGAACTACGTGGTGTAAACTACATGGTGAAACATATGTGGTGTAAGCTATGTGGTACAAACTATATGGTGAACGCTGTCTGGTCCAATCTACGTGATGTTGCAAACTATGTGTGGTTCAATATATGCGGTGTACGCAATGTGGTGCAATGTATGCGGTGTAAACTATGTGGTGCAAACTTATGCCAAACACGACAAGCACTCACTGGGCACAACGTGCAACCGACACGCACACCACGCGCATTGCGCGTGCAACGCGCCCCTTCCCGGATGCATCAATCAACTTCCTGGCTTCCTCCATCCGGCGTGTTTGGACGGTCGTGGAGCTTGTTGGACGTATGTTGGAAGGGTCATCTTGGGAGCTTTTGAAGCCGTCATCCTGCCCCCTTGGGCGAACCGGGGCCGTTCTTGGCCGTCTTGGGGGTCTCTGAAGCGGCACATGGGCCGTTTTGGATTCATCTTGGGCAATCTCGGAGCCCTGTTGGCACTGGTAAGCCCTCTGGGAAACCTCTTGGGGCGTCACGAGGCTCTCATGAACCATGTTGGGCTGCTCCTGGGCCGCCGTGGGCCCTTCTTTTCAGCCTTCTGGGTTGTATTTTGAGCCGTATCGAAACCATGTTGAGCCTCTTGGCACGTCATGGGCGCCCCAGCGAGCGGAAAAACAAATACGCCGAGACTCACGCAACAACGAATGTGACATCACTGATTTTTGTGCGTCTTCGGGTCCCCTTTGCACGTCCAGGGGGCCGTGTCGGCCGTCTTGAGCCAACGGTCTTGAGCATGCTCGAACTGCACTTGGGTCCTGTTGTGCCCCTCTAGTCGCTTGTTCGCGCCCCCCTGAGCTGTTTTGAGCGGCCTAGTGGAGGACCGGGAGGCCCCAAAGGGTGTCAACCATTAACCCTTCCGGTGGCCAAAAGGAATTGCTTTCCTTGCGCTCCTGCTCCCACGGGTGAAGGGCAGGCGCGCTTCCGCACAGTCGCCAGCCACCGCAGGCTGTGAAACAATATCGCACGTGCGTCCAAGTCTGAGATGAGGTGAGGTTCGCATTCTTCTCTATATCGTCGTCGTACTATAATATGAGGAATGACCTGAGAGGTGGGCCAGAGGCCGTCCCTGGAAGGCTCATTCCAAATAGTTCTGCTCACTTCAGGCTTGAGCCAAAAGAGAGCAACAAGCAAACACTTGCACATGCACCCTCTCTGGCATCAGCATCCACTGCCTCCCTTCACTAGCTTGACCGAGCTGCTATACTTTAACTGAAGGGGGGAGGATCTGGAAGGATCCAGGCCCCTGTGCCTAGTGTTTCTTATTGATAGCTCTCTAACTGTGTAGATGGACTATCTTGCGTGTTTGTGTATACATGTATGTACATGCAGATTAATATGTACGGCAGCGGGGAGAGAACGAGAAAGCGATATATATATATATATATATAACAATGACTAACTCATTGGAAGGAGGGATACTTCACTTTTTTTCGAAGCTCGTTGAAACACACAACCGTGCTGCGACCTAACGCGGATATAAGAGCGTTCCTTCTGATCGCGCGCCAGCCGCGGAATTGATAAATCATGTTCGAATCAATGGCATTTGCCCTCTTTGGACAACTTAGCCGGCAATGTATTAGGGATGCGCGAGGCAACTACATCGAGGCCAACAGCCGACCATAGCCTACAACTGCACGCGACCACCTGAAGAGATAACATCTGACTGAGCTGCGATGGTATTCGAATTGCCGAATGGAGCCCAACACGCCTCCTAACGACGTCCTGAGGATCCAAATAATTCTCTGACGGAATTTATGGTCCCACAGAGGCTGAAACTTGCCGTGGTTGGAGCCGCGGGCGACGCCCCGCCTTCCTCGGAATCGACCTTCATTCGACGAGATCATTGGACATCACCACTTTCTCAAAATACTCCCCACGCAATGCTTGCACTGGTCGACTCCCCCATACGTTCCCACTCTGGGCGCCAACCTACACGGTCCAACCCCACAGGGCTGCTCCTGCAGGGTTCCTCACCGTAGGCGCAAAGCATATATTACACCGCGAAGGCCTCACCCCCCACGTTGCACCTCAGAAGCTGCGTCCCGCAGGGCACGCCCCATACACTGCACCCCAGAGGCTGAACCCCCGAACCACGCTGCAACCCATGGATTGTGGAGGTTCGTCGCAATGTGCGAGCGGCTGCAGCCCTCCACGAGCGCCAAGGCCGTCAAAAGTACGACTCGGGATGAAGAACTGGTCCTGGGGGAACGACCCGTCCAGGACCCGTTTCCTTCAGGACCCCTTTCCTTCATGGCGATCCTACCCTTCTTCATCCCTGAACCCTCCGTGGTGAGATCGAACTGGCATAAAATGCCTAGGCTGGCGGAGAAGCATCACTTGCCAAGCCCTTCTCGAGTCGAATTCATGCCGTTCAAAGCGCGGCAACTTATTGAAATCCGCTGGGACTGTGGCCTGCGTCGTGTTAGATGACCGCCTCTCCGAGATCAAAGTCCGCCAGAACCCCTCAGCGATCGAACGGTCCTGGATGATGAGGGTGAGGTGGAGGAAGGAGCAGGAGGGAAGTGGATCGAGGAAAGAGGAGAACGCAGGAACGATGGATGATTGTGGTGAAGTTGACAATGAGGAGGGGTCTACAGAGGCAGGGTGAAAACTACATGATGATGACGACGGTTCCTATGACATGACGGCCTACTGTCGTGTGCGAATGGATCATCGATTGAATTGAAACACAATTTGTCATGCAGCGGAGTCTTTCCATCCGCTCCGTTTTTCTATTGTTTATGTTCACTGATTCTTCCCCGCTCGCCTGGACACACGGAGACAATGAAACGACGAGCCCCAGGGCACGGAACCCAATGCGCCCGGGCCAACCCGCCAACTGCCGCCCACCCCTCGGAGATCTTCTGACCCGGGTCAATCCAAACCCGGGTCAGTCAAACCTTGCAGGATCCCGCAAGATCTTGCAGGATCCTGCGCCCAAGACCAGGTCAGTGCACCCCTGGCCCTGTAGGATCCTGCAAGATCCGGCGCTCTGACTGACCCCCGTTTGCATTGACTGACTCCCGCCCCTTGAGCCCCGAACCCCGCTGGGGGCGGGGCCCCTGGCCCGAGGCGGGCCAGCCCACCCGCCATCGGCCCAGCTAGTGTCGGTACAGGTGTGCAGCTGACGCCCTCCGAGATCAGGCTTCGGCCCGGCCATGGGCCTTGCTGCAGGGGGAACCCGCGGGTCCGACTGCCGCGCTGCGGCAAGGCCTGCTTCCGCGGCCGCGCGGCGCACGGTCTTGCGCCCAAGCGCTCCACGCGGATGAGGCTGAACACGCCCTCGGCGACCGCGTCGTGAAAACCCAACGAAGCTGCAAGCCGTGAAAACGACAACCTCAGAGGCTACACCTGGGGTGCGAACGTGCCTGCCTCACCTCACGTGCGCCTTCGAACCCGAGAATGCCGACGAGCACCACGCGCGGGCGAGAGCGAAACCCGGTGCAGTTACCGAACCCTACGGCGACGAGGCAGACCGCGTTCCTCGCACACCACGCCGCGGCTACACTGGAAGCACCGCGCGCCGTCGCAAATCGGAAGCACTGGAGGCCGCACCGAAGGGCTCAATACGCTCGCCGCCGCGGCCCGCCGCGCGGCCGCGAGGCGGCCCGCCGTGCAACGCACTTCCGCCGCCATGGCCCGCCGCGCGGCCTCGCGCACGGCCGCGCGCGCGCGCGTGGCCCGCCTCTCGCGGCACGCCTCGGCTGCCCGCTCCCCAGTGCACCGCGCGCGCAGGAGGCGCTGCAGAGACGTCCCCCTGTGGGCTCCGAGGGCGTCTGGCCCGGACGTCGTGCGGCTGCCCTGGCGGGCGTGGTCTGTCCGCCTGGAGCGCTGCACACGAGGGGTGTTCGTGAACGGGTGCAATCACGCACTGCAAATCACCACAGCGAGGCTGCGCCACATCGCGAGAGGGCCAGAAGCGGGTGCAATAAACGGGGGGGTGAAGAGACGCTCGCCTTTCGTGCATCTTTTTGGCCCGCGATGGCAGCCTAGGGCCATTTGAGGTTTGGAGCCACGCCCCTGCAATCCTCGATCCCCCCACGCTCATTGCCCCCCCGTTGCCGTCCGCCCGCAAATGGGAGCCAGCGCGCTCCGGCCGGCTCATTGCCGCCCAATCTCCCGGACAGACATGGGTTGCAGAGGTGGACAGGCGCGCAGAACTAGTCTGCAAGCTTGCACAGATCTCGTTGGGACGCCTGGCAGACGGCAGGCTTCGTGCGGAGTGCAGCGTTGCTTCATTCGTTGCTTCCCCCTCCTCCGCCTTTTTGTCCTTGTCCTCGTCGTCCCCTTCCTCGCCCTCTTCCCTCTCCAACGTAGGTCAGTTTTGCCGATTGCACGTTGTGTGAATAACAAGGCTGTTGGCAGGCGAGGTGAAGCGGAGCACCCGCCGTCCGCTGCCATGTCCTAACTCCTCATGTGCGTGCTGGGCACACGGCGCATTTCTGTTCGACCTGGACTTTTCTGTCGGGCTCGTGCTGAGGTCTCCGCCAATCGAGATGGGCCTCCTGATGCGCACGATCTCCTTCGCCATTATGATCAGCAGCAAGTGCTCCGTCGGCAGCTTCTCGCTGCAGTGAGGGTAGACGGTGCGCACCACCACTCCTGTTGGTATCCAGGCGTGCCGACTCGAGACCCTCTCATAACGGGGAGGAGCTGCTGCTGGTTTTCGTTCCCGCATCTCAGACGGCGCGGCGGGCATGGTCACTGAAGGGACCGGCCCCGTCTGGGCAGGATCAATCAGCATCGAATCGGGAAATCGGATCGGATCGGATCGGGATGTGCGTCGGATCAGGCTGCATCGGCACGACATCGAAGCCGAATCGGATCGGACGCGCCACGATGCACGACAACGTCACGCCAACACCGGTCCCCGCCCGGACGTCGGACTACGGGAATCTAACCATACCGAGCCAGTCCGAACCGATATGGACTGAAACGGGGACTGCCCTCCTGGTTTGTGGGTCATGACTCGCTCGGGTCTCTGCCGGCCGTCCGGGACGATCTGGGCACCCCGGGAACGCTCTCGGCGAGGCACGGCTGCTGGCGCACGCCCTGGGGCGGGAAAACTGTGGAGAACCGTCGAAGACCTTGGTGTTGTCGAGGTCGATGGGGTCGAGGTTGGCACCCCTGCTGCGCGCCGCCAGGCGTGGGCGAGCGGCCCGACTCGCTGCACCCGCAGCAGCCCCAGAGGGCGCTCTGGCGGCGCAATCTCCGAGGCGGGCGGGAGGCGGCGTGCCCGCGGCAGCGGCTCGAGATGAAAGACGCGGCAGCTGCGGGGAGGGCGGGGCGAAGGGGGGGGGGGGACTTCGGCGGTGCGCCCAGGGGTACAGGATCGAACGCGTTTGACAAGTACAACGGGCATTGGTGAACCCAGCTCGGCGCTCTCGTATGTGCAGACCGATGCGCATCTCCATTGCGACTCAGGTGTAGCTCGGTGTTCTGTGGCCGCTCTGAGTCTCGAGATCAAAGCGAAACAAAGCAATGGACACGCAACAAGGCGGGCTCGGGTCTTTCGTGGAGCTCTCTGCTGAGCCACAGGAGGCTTCTCAGAAGGCCGCGGGGCTTCTCGGAGGCCTCGCAGCCTTCTGCGAAGGCCTGCCCCATCTCACTCCTCCCCCTCGGCGCGCCGCCGAAACTGGCTCCTGAGGGGACGCATTGACTTGGAGCCGGTGGTGCATCGCCGAGGTATCGGCGAGAGGCCCCCGATCGCGAAAGCCGCCGCGCTCCGGGGCACCCACGCCCGGATGGGCGATTGAGGGTCGATGTTCCCCCCCCCTGGGCCAGACTCCCCCCCCCGGTCGGCGCCACTGAGGCGAATCGGGCGCCGCCTCCAGTCACGTCCTTGATATATATATATATATATATGTGTATATATATATATGTATATATATATATGTGTGTGTGTATACCGGTTCAATCAACTCAGCGGGGCTGGTGCGCGCTTCTCTCGGGGAGGGGACCTGACGACCCCTCGTGAGGGCACCCAGGCCAAGGAGAAATCGGGGAAGGATGATGGCCTGCCGCGATCTTCCTGTCCTGGCCCACAGCGGCGGCACGAGGAGCGAGGCGGAGGCGGAGAAGGGGAATGATGATGATGATGATGATGATGATGATGATGATGATGATGATGATGATGATGATGATGATGATGATGATGATGATGATGATAATGATGATGAGGAGGAGGAGGAGGAGGAGGAGGAGGAGGAAGAGGGGCGCCAGACCCGATGCAGGCCTGGGCGGTTTGCGCGTTTTCAATCGGCATCCTTCTGTGGAGGCCGGAAGAAGCCGAAAACGGATCAGAAAACCCCCAAAACACAAAATATCCCCAAACCCCAAAAACCAAAATAACCAAACTTTCGAATAGAATCTGGCGGTCGACCACGGAATACTGTCGTTTTTTTTGATTTCGTGGAAGGCCTCACAATCGGAATCCTTTTGGAAACACCACAAATGGATTCCATTGGAAAGCCTCGCACTCGGAATCCTTTGGAAAGCACAACGAAGGGAGTCTATTGGAACGCCTCACAAGAGGAATCCTTTGGAAAGCGCCACAGAGGGATTCCATTGGAAAGCCTCACAGAGGAATCCTCTGGAAAGCACAACACAGGGACTCCAGTGGAAAGCCTCACAGCAGGAATCCTTTGGAAAAAACAGCGAGGGGACTGTATTTGCAAGCCTCACAATCGGAATCCTTTGGAAAGCGCCACACAGGGATTCCATTGGAAAGCCTCACAGCAAGAATCCCCAGGAAAGCCCCACCAAGGGATTCTATTGGAAAGCCTCACAATCGGAATCCTTTGGAGAGCGCCACAAAGGGATTCCATTGGAAAGTCTCACAGCAAGACTCCTCTGGAAAACGCCACAAGAGGGATTCAATTGGAAAGCATCACGCTCGGCATCCTTTGGAAAGCGCTACCAGGGAGTCTATTGGAAAACCTCACAACAGGAAACCTTTGGAAAGCACAACAAAGGGATTCCATTGGAAAGCATCACAACGGGAATCCTTTGGAAAGCACAGCGAAGGGATTCTATTGGAAAACCTCACAACAGGAAGTCTTTGGAAAGCGCCACAAAGGGATTCTATTGGAAAACCTCACAATCGGAATCCTTTGGAAAGCGCCACAAAGGGATTCCATTGGAAAGCATCACAGTCGGAATCCCCCACAAGGGATTCCATTGGACAGCCTCACAATCGGAATCCTTTGGAAAGCACAGCGAAGGGATTTTATGGGAAAGCCTCACAACAGGAAGTCTTTGGAAAGCGCCACAAAAGGGACTCCAGTGGAAAGCCTCACAGCAGGAATCCTCTGCAAAGCGCAACGAGAGGATTGTGTTGGAAAGCATTTGGTTTGCGCGTTTCCAATCGGCATCCTTCTGTGTGTGGGGGCCGAACGGAACCGAAAACGGATCAGAACACCCAAAAAACAAAAACCACAATAACCACAAACAAAACAACACATTTGATCATAATCTGGCAGCCGACCACGGAATTCAATCTGATTTTTTTGGGGGGAGTTGTTTGCTTTTTTGGGTGTTTTTTCTGAAAAGCCTCACAATCGGAATCCTTTGGAAAGCGCCACAAAGGGATTCCATTGGAAAGCCTCACGATCGGAATTCTTTGGCAAACACAACGAAGGGAGTCGATTGGAAAGCCTCACAACAGGAATCCTTTGGAAAGCGCCACAAAGGGATTCTATTGGAACGCCTCAAAGCAGGAATCCTCTGGAAAACACAACAAAGGGACTCCAGTGGAAAGCCTCACAACAAGAATCGTGTGGAAAGCACAACGAGGGGATTGTATCGGAAAGCCTCACAACAGGAATCCTTAGCCACCATTGCGTGCTTGTTAAGAACGGCCAAACCGCCCAGGCCTGCATTGGGTCTGCTTCGGGAGGAGGAGGGAGCGCAATCAATATCGAACTGTGCGAGCGAACGTGCGATGAAGGAGCCGGAAGCCCCACTAGAGGGGGTGGGCTACGTGACGCACGAGGGCACCCCCTTTCTGTTAGAACTGAGAGCCCCTCAGTGCAGTCACTGCTTGGGGCATGAGACAGACTCAGCTGACTGCGAGGCCATCGCCAGCCCGAGCACGCATCCGCCAGGGGGCACCCTCGTAGGGGACACACGAAGAGGCTATGCGGGGCCTCATCTTTATCACTGAACAGTCTCGGTTGGCGCCGGCGGCGTCGACACTCGGCCCCTCCACGCCTGTCTGCGTGGCCCTCCACGCAGCAACTAATCATGGTGGGCACTACTCACGGGATGGTACGAAACGTGCCACCTGACGTATCCATCAGTGTTGGTCGAGCTTGAACGAGAATGCAGAGAGGCCATCATCCATACCCAAGACTACAGAAAAACATCCCGCATCTCATAAGGAACGCCTGCCATACGGCGGGTTAAAAAGTTCAAATATTACGGGCGGCAGCGCTCAGAACAAAACTGAGTGCTCTAATTATGGAAACGTTGCAGCGCCCGAACTCAACCCTCCATGCTCCTTGTTCCATATCGTGTGCTGCCTCACCATCCACCCCGTTGGCCATCCTCCCCAACTCTTTCTTTCCCTTACCTTGATGCCTCACGCATCGTTCCCTTCCTTTCCTCTCTGGTCCTTTCCTTTCCTCTCGCTAATCCTCCCTTGCACTTCACTCCGCGCTTTCCGCCTTTCTCCCCCCCAACGCTTCTCTTTGCTTAGCGTGTCGCGGCGGCAGCCCTGACGACACGCTAAGCCTTGGAAGCGGATAGCGTGTCGCTCCGCTCTGCGGGACGGGAGAAGCTCGGGACGCTGATGCCTGGGGACTGGGACGTGGCTAGCGTTTCGGGCCGCAGAGTGGTGAGACGTGCTAAGAAGGATCCAGAGTCTCTCACAAAGAGGGCCCTGGCGGCTGCGGTCAAGTTGCGTCCGCGGCTTCCTGTCTCTCTCTGGCTGTGATGGTGCTGCTATGGGCCCATGTGCCACGAGAATGTCAGGTTTTTGCTCTGGCCAGGGCGCCTCGCCCGGCCCAAGCTGAGACGTGCGCAGGCTCCAGTACTGCCCCGCAAGTGTCACTGACTTCTGCTGCCCGGGAAACAGAAAACGGGGGGGGGCGGGTCCTGGTCCCCGTGCTATCCGCTGCCTCCCCGCGGGCCTCCCGCTGTATCTGCGGCAGGCTTGTGCCATGATGACTTTTGCGCTGGTTTCGGACATCGCCTAGACCGTTCAGCCTTGAACGATCGCGGCTTTTCGATATCACCGACAATGCGATGACGGCCGATTCCAGACCTCTGGCGGCGTTCAATCGTGAACGTCCGTGCTGGGGCGAGACCAATCAACGTTGAATCGGGAAATCGGATCAAATTTGATTGCGTGTGTGTCGGATCGGGCTGCATCAGCACGGAGCCAAAACCGAATCGGATCGGTCACGCCAAGGTGCACAGCAACGCCATGCAAACATCGGGCCGCATCAAATCGTCGACACATCGGAATCGATTATGACAGACCCGACCGGAATCGGTATCGTATCGGACCCATCGGATCGAAGCGGACACTGTGGGGTCGCCGCTGCGTCGACACGACACGAGCCTGCAATATCCTTCTCGCCCCCGTGCTCCGGCCCTGCGGCTGGCGGCCATCGCCGCCAGCCGGCGCGCCGGCAAAGCAGGCCTCCAGGCAGGCCGGGGCAGCCGCGGTCACTGCCTGGGGACCGCGGGCGAGGCGCGGCCATCAATCTCGGGCCCTGCCCGAGCACGCCGCCACGACCGCCATGCCGCGCCGCGGGTCTCGCAGCGGGATCGCCAGGTCGCCGCCGCTGCCAGAGCAGCCCGCCTTCGCTGGGCCGACCTCGGGGAGAGCGGCGCGGAGGGAGGGCGCCCCGCGTCCCTCTCGGCTGCGGACGTCTTGGTGGCCTCCGGGCAGGGCTGGCCTCTGGAGCGCGGTCCGCCGATCGCTGCGCGCGGTGCGGCAAGTGGCGGCCCGCGTGCTCGGGCTCGGCCTCCTCCACGCCCCCCGGAGCGCCACGCGCCAGGAGTCGCTCCGGCAAGAGGTCGCCCTCGCGCGCAGCCCGCCCCCGAATCGCCGCCTCGTGCGCCTTCTCCTCCGGGGCTCGCTGCGTTTCTTGCTCGCCTCGTCCCGCGGGCTGGGCAGGTGCGCCGCGAGGGATCCGCCACCGCGCTGCGGAGCGCTTGGTGTGTGTCGGGCCCTGGCTTTCTCTTGCGTTCCAACTTCTGCGAAGCGATGGTCGGAACCCCAGCGCGTCGAGCCCAGCCTGCGCCAAGTTTCTGCTCTAGATTCTTGCGCACCTGGCTTGTCGCACGACAGATACCATACACGAAGAAAGATGTCCCAAGCGAAATGTCTGGTTGGGGGGTTCATGCATACTCTCCCAGCCTCCCTGCCTCCTCCCCCTGGCCGCCTGGCACTGCAGCGATGTAACGGGTACGTGCGGCAGCGCAACTGGATGGAAAACGTCCCTCCTCCACGCCCCACGCCACCATCTCTCCCCCGCGAGAGATACCATATGGCCACAAGAACGCGGGTCAAGAACACGAGCCCCTTCGCCGAAGGTTCAATGCCCCATGGAGATACCGAGATTCTCCAAACGAAGAGCAGTCCAATGCGGAGGGCCCAAGCACGAGCAACAGGAGGGTACCCCTCTAAAGATGAGGTTGACCTTGACTTTCGCGCCAGCTGTAGAGCTCCAACTCCCCAACTTCTGGTCCTCCTCCTGCATGTTGGCACCCGACCTTTCAGATCTGATGCCCACCGGGGCCCGGCGTGCGAGAAGCGTCCACATCAACACGCCAAGGCCAGCCGAACGCTGGAGGCAGCTCCTGCTCCTGGTTCTCCATTTGCTGCTGATGCTGCTGGCTTCTGCTGCTCCGCGTTCAATCCGCACGCTGCAGGTGCGGAAATACCTCGAGCTTCTGCTACTCGCCGACGCCTTCTCCTTCTCCTCCTCCTCCTGATCCTCCTCCTCCTCCTCCTCGTACTTCTCATAACCCCCTCGAGGAGGAAGTGGGGGTACCGAGGAGGAGGAGGAGGAGGAGGAGGAGGAGGAGGAGGAGGAGGAGGAGGAGGAGGAGGAGGAGGAGGAGGAGGAGGAGGAGGAGGGGGAGCGGGATCAGGAGGAGAGGAAGAGGAGGAGGAGGAGAAGGAGGAGGAGGAGGCGGAGGAGGAGGAGGAGGAGGAGGAGGAGGAGGAGGAGGAGGAGGAGGAGGAGGAGGAGGATAGGAGGAGGAGGAGCAGCAGCAGGAGGAGGAGCAGCAGGAGCAGGAGGAGGAGAGGAGGAGGAGGAGAGGAGGAGGAGGAGGAGGAGGAGGAGGGAGGAGGAGGAGGAGGAGGAGGAGGAGGAGCGGGAGGAGGCCGAGCGTCCCCAAGAAAGCTCCGTTCCCAATCATCGACGAGCCCCCGCACTGTACGGGAGGTCAGCTGCAAGACGCGCAGCTCGGGCAAAATCTGCCGCTTCGGAATCCGAGAGCACCCATTCTCCAAGACCTCTCCGTTTATTGTGGAGGAGGCGATGCATGTGATACAAGATCGTGACAAACCGACGCCGCTGGAGAGGGCAGGGGCAGACGGCCAATAGTTGGAGCATCGACGACGGCACCGGAGCGCCACTGGCCAGAGCCACCGGGGAAAGGAATCCAGGGCACATCGTGTAGTGAGCGACAGAATTTCGGACACCGCAGTTCATGATGCATCATCGGGAGTCGGGGTTGCGAAGTCGGATGTCGCACACCCACCCGCCCGTCCAGGTGCGAATGGCTGTCATCCTCCAGGGGGGGGGGAAGCGCTGAGCGTCTCCCGAACCCCCTCCCAGTCCACGTGCTGCAGCGTGTCCTCCCCCTGGTTGAACCAGAGGCCGAGCCGTTCCTTGATAACTCGGAGGAGTTCGCCCCCCGAGAGATATAACACAGGGGTGATACCGCGCTGGGGGGTCCTCTGGGTCTTGATGCGAGGGTGTGGGAGGGAGGAGGAGGAGGAGGAGGAGGAGGAGGAGGAGGAGGAGGAGGGGGAGGAGGAGGAGGAGGGGAGGAGGAGGAACCAGGGGGCCTCCGCCGCTGTCGCCGTCGTCGCCGTCGCTGTCGCCGTCGTCGCCGTCGCTGTCGTTCTGACCCAAATCCGCTCAGAATCGGTCCTCAGGCCCCTCTTGGGGTCCAGCCTAGTAATTTTTTCGAGCCGCGACCGGCCGTGCCAATCTGTTTTCGAGCCACTGGCCCCTCCTGGGGGTGCAAGTGTTTCGAGGCCCCCCCCATCCCCCGAATGCCAGGAAACGTCGGCGTCGTCGTCGGACCAACGTCCGCGCAGAATCGGTTCAAGGACCCCTCCCGGGGTCTATCTTGGCCAATTCTCCGAGCCGCGTCCGACCGTGGCGACGAGGACCTTCAGAAGCGCGCGAAGACCTGCGAAACAAAGACTTTGCGGCACGCGCAAGGGGGTGGGGCAAGGGGACGGCCTTCCGAGAAGGCAGGGGGAGCCTCTGGAAGCCCCCCTGGGCTTCTGAGAAGCCTTCTCGGAAGCCGCCGGGTCCTTCGAAGACTGCCCCCCGCCTTCCAAGAAACCCCCCCTACGGCCTCCCTAGAATCCTGCCCCCGCCCCCCCCCCCTGCGCGCGGCGCCGCAAGATGTCGTCCCCCAAGATCCGATGTCGTGATTTTTTCAATGCGCGGTCCCCGGAAAACTTGACCCATTCCCCAGGACCGGTTTTTCATCCTGAGTCTTTTTTTGACGGCCCAAGGACCGGCGAGGGCCCATGGGGGCCGAAATTTTCGAAAAACCTCCGTCTTGATTTTTTCAATGCGCTGGATCTCCGGGTCGCCGTTGTCGCCGTCGTCGGCGTCGTCGTCGTCGCCGCCGCCGTCGCCGGGGCCTGCGCAGCGGCCTCCCGGAGGCGGGCCCTCGCCGCAGCCTCCGGCGTGCGCCGGGCCGCCCCGCCCAGGGCGGCGTCGCCAGGGGCCTGCCGGCCAGGGGTCGCCGAGGCCGGCGGCGCGCAGCCAGGGGGGGTGGCGCGAAAGGGGTTCGACGTCTTGGTGTCGAGCTTCGTGTTTGAGCAGGGACCGACCGTCCCGGCATTCCTATAGTCCTACCACGACATGTCGGTAGAACCCAAAAATGTTGGAATAACAAAAACAATGTTCTTAGAACATAACCTCGATGTGACAACACAAAACAGACTCCACCAAAAAGGTTCTAAAAACATTTCGTGGAAACCACAAAAGGTTCCTAGAACATTGTTTGGTAGGGCTATAGGCGAGCCAAGATGCTTCGCCACTGCTTGATCGTGTGTTTTCGTCCGCTGACTGGGCCGGCCGCGCCGGCACATTCAGGTGAGACGTCTTCCGCCTCTGAGTGGCTTCTCCTCCCCCCCCCTCCGCGGCCACCCCCTCTGTCTTGTCCCCGCTCCTGCACGCTGGCCAACTCGCTTCTCGGTGCCCCCGTTTAGCCCTAGCGCTGGTGCAGCCAGCTATGCCTCGCCGCCAACGGAAAACATTATTTCGTCGGCTCTCGGCGGATTTCCCGCATCGGGGCGCTCTCCAGCAGCTGCGCCTCGCCGAAAGTGTTCGGGGGGTGACCGAATCGTCCCGAACAGCCGCCGGGGACCCGAGATCTGACCGCCTGCAAGATGGCGGGGGGACTTCTATGAAGGCTGGCGGTATATTGGAGGCACTCCTGGCTTCCGAGGTATTCAAAAGCCTCCAGGCCGCCCCTCTGAAAAGGACCCTGCCTTCTAAGCAACATGACGGGCCCTTCTGTGACAGAAGGGCTCGTTTTTTCAGTTCACGTCGTCCTCATGCATTTATTGTTCATTGTCATTGTGTTCCTGACAGGTTGTTCTAGTTTTCACACGCCATCTTCTTTGTTGCTGTCCTGCCTCGCCACCTACTTCTTCACCCCCTGCTCCTGCGTTTCCTCATTATCTTCAATCTGTTTTCACCCATCTGGTTCGTTTCCCCGCTCTTCCTCCACTTCGCTATTCTTCTGCCCGTTCCGATTTCTTCCAGTTCGTTTGCCGTCCCATCACCTCGCGTCATCCGTCGCCATTTTGCTCGAACCTTCCCGCGCCCGCGGGACGGCCCACGAGTAAGAGTGCATTCGGGCGCCAGCGATAGCGCGATCGCCCCGCCATGCGCGGCGCAGGCGGAAGCGAATGGATGACGCGGCAGGATGGTGGTCCAGCCGCAGAGATTGGTGAGATACTGATTGGCGCGCGTGGGGCTGGAGAGATTGGTTGCAGGACGGGCGCGACGGCACTGCCGCCGTAGCAGCGGCGGCGGTTGCGCCTTAACGCATATCTCCCCCCCGCCCCCCTGGTCTCGGCATGCCCGAAGATGAAGAGCACGAGGGCTGCACCTGGGTGTAAATCTCTGGAAGACGTGCTGAAATGCGACGCTGCGCGTGCGTCGCAAGTGTCCTAGCGCTACCGCAGAAGCGGTGGCGATGAGCTCCCGGGAGCGCGACAAGTTTGACGTCGAGCACTGTCTGCACTATACAGAGAATCTCGGCAAGACGTATCGGCAGCACAACCAAGCATTGAAATGGTGGCGCAACGAGCAAGAGAACCACTGCGTGCTATTCGACGTGCCAGCCAGGTGGTTCGATAACGTGGAGCCTGCCATGGTCGCTGTTTGCGACCGCAGAGCGGGAACGAACTTCTCGTTTAGAAAAAACGATACAGTTCCCTGGCGGTGGCAAAAGATGGTGGTCACGCTCAGGGACGAAGATACAAGGGAGGTCGTGGAGGGGCCCCGCAGCGGCGGGGCTCTCATCGGTTGCTCTTTAGAAGTGCGGCCGAACAGCTACGACCACAAGCGCCAGGTCAACGCAATCTTTCCACATCTTGCGGGGCAGCGCGTGACAGCGAAGCTGCCGATGTAGGATTTCGCGCTGCATCGCGACGACGGGTCGTCCATCCGATTGCGCCCACACTGGGACGACAGGAAAGTGGAAACTTTGGCATTGTCGCCCCGCGTGGGCGCGGTGAAGGCGCCGGCCGCGGGCTTGGGCCAGAGCGACGGGCCAGGAACGTTTCGCTATTGCGCCGAACTTGGTGTAGAGCGTAAGGGGGGTTCGACGCCTTAGCCTCGCAGCAGCGGGGCTTCGGCGCCCAGCACTGGGCATTCGGCGTCCACGGCGGCGCAACACAACGGTTCTCGCGGGGAGGCCGTGCGAAAGGACACTGGGGTCCTGATCCTCCTCCTCCTCATCCTCCCTCCTCATTCTGATCCTCCCTCCTTCCTCCTCGTTATCATCCTCCTTCTTCTTCCTCCTCTTCTTCCTCCTCCTCCCTCCTCCTCCTCCTCCTCCGCCTTCGCCTCCTGCCCCCTCATTCGTCTTCCTCCACGTCTCTCTATCTCTCTCATTATCCATCGTTTTTTTTTTTTTTTTTTTTTTTTTTTTTTTTTTTTTTTTTTTTTTTTTTTTTTTTTTTTTTTTTTTTTTTTTTTTTTTTTTTTTTTTTTTATCCCCCTCCCCCTCTCTCTATGTATATATATATATATGTATTTGTGGTTATCTTTTTTGCCCCCCCTCTCTCTCTCTTTCCTCTCTCTCTCTCTTATCTTTCTCGCAGCGTTCTTCCCTCGTCTTCTTTTCGAGTTGGGCTGGGGGGGAGGGCGAGGGGCGAGGGGCGTTGTGATGAAGGGGGCGCGGACGTGAGCATTGCGCATGCAATTCCATTCGCAACCGCTTTCGCCGTGGCTTACCGCGCGCCTGGCCACGCGGCCGCCTGCGCGCTTGGAGCCATGCCTGCGCCCAATAAAGGCAACGCCACGCCTGCGGGAGGGCCTCTGCCAGAGCCCCCGCAGCAGCGGGGGCAGTCGCAAGAAGCCCCAGCGCCTTCGCATGCCCATGCAGAGCCTGCGCACTCTTCGGGGAAGGGGAGAGCCCCCCTGCCCCGCGCCCTCTCCGACCTCCTGGCTTTCCAGAAATGATGCCGCGCAAGGGCAAGGGTGGAAAAGCGAGCTCCGCAGCGGCGGGGAGTCAGACCGGAACAGGATGCAGCGCCGTGGCTCATTCGATGCCCTCAGTCGCGGAATCCGCATCGATTTCCCTGCAGACGGCCGACGCGTTGCTGAAAGAAGGCAAAACTGATTTTGCGTATCCGTTGATGGACAACGTCGAAAACACGGAACAAAATGGCGACCGTCGCAGAAGCAGCCGGGTCTCTGACACCACCAGGGGATTCTCCAGTGGAGGTCGCTCCCGCGGACAGCAGCGGCGCCGCCCAGGATCCAAGGCCGCGCGACGCAGAAGCAAACGTAGAAGAAGAAAGGGAACTGGAAGAAGGGGAGCTGGAAGAAGAACAAGCTGCCGCCGTCGCGGGCAAATGGAAGAAGGGGAGGTTCCCAAAGTCACCAGGCGCCCAGGTGGAACTTGCCAGCGCGAGCCCACGAGAGTGCCCCCGCAGCAGCGGGAGGGGGCGCGCGAAGAGCACCCCAGCCACGACTCTGCAGCAGCAGAGGAAGCCTTCGAGGAGGCCGAGGGCCTGGTCGAGGGGGGGGCGGCGCGCGTTCTTCCCAGGAGAGTGCATCGGGCCGAGCACTACCAAACCTCTCGTTGACCTGGTGTCCGACCCTCGAGGCAAACTGCTCGACGGACAGCCCGAGGCGAAAGTGAACCTAAGCGTTGCTTCAGTGGTCCTCGGGGAGGAGGTTTCCATGGAGTAGTGGGTCAATGTGGTACGGGGCAGACAAGGAGTAGTCCTGGTCTCCTTCGAGCTTGGCGCTCAACAGGACCGCGATGTCCGCAAGGATCAGCTGGGCCAGTTGATCCGCAGCAGCGGGTTTCATGGCGTGGCCGCGTCCGAGTGCACAGGGGCGTCGCTCTGGAACCCTGGCCGCGCGGCTCGCGTCGCACATCGCGTCGCGCACTTGCGCGGCAAGTTCGTTTGCCAATGCTGGGAGTTGTTCCTGGCAAAGGGGAACTACGACCCCCGCGCGAAGGGCGGACGGCTCTCCATGGTAGTGGGGGGCTTGTTCTTTCGGACTCAAACGCGCCAAATGGCAACGCCGTTGCCCGAAACCTTCCGCGACCTTCTCCAGGACATGGCGCTGTTTTGCCGCGTCCGTGTCCTCGCGGGGGCTTTCGACGCGAGCATGGCAGATCTGTCAGAGCTGCTCCGCAAAACCGGAGCAGCTTGGACGGGCGCGTTGGCACCGGCCTTCTGGTCGAACGAAAGAGCTGTGCATGTCGCGCACCCGCGCTACATCGTGATCTTCGGCCCCGCTGAGGTTCGCGAGACCCTTCCGAGCAACCGGCCAAATCTGCCTGGGCGGTGGGATCCGTCGCGGGCTCCCCCGCAGCAGCGGGCGTTCCCGAATAGGCTCCGCCATTGCGAGTTGGAGTGCGGCAGTCGCCCGCAGAGGGGCAGGTTGGACGCCGAGGCGCAGGAAGACCTTGGTATGGACCAATGGCCGCGCTCGCACCGCGTGATCTTTGGGCACCAGGGCCCGAGCCTCCTCGCGGAGCACTGCCACGCGCTCTGTAGTTCCATGGAGTGTCGCAGCAAGAGGTCTGGCACGGGCGCGGTGGCCCGAGAGCAGCAGCGCCGATGAGAAGAAAACGGCGCGAAAGGCCCAGGCAAAGGCACAGCCGAGGGCACTGGCTACAGAGGAGGAGGCAAGGGAAGAGGCAGCGGCAAGAGGAAAGGCGCAGGCTACACAGGAAGAGCCATGGACAATGGCAGAGGCAGAGGCAAAGGCGGAGGAGGAAAAGACAAAGATCAAGTCGAACAGACTTCGACAGACGTCGAGACGGAGCTCGACGACCCGAGCCCGACAGCCGAAGAGAAGGCATTGGCAACCGCTGCAATTCCCCCCGCATCAGCGGGGGCGCACAGAGCCCTGGAGGAACAGTAGCAAGCTGACTTCGGAAGGGGCCCCAGCCAATTCTCCGATGAGGAGCCTTTCTTCGCAAGAAACAAACGCCCAACAAAAACGCGAGGGGGGCAGCGGAGACTCAGCGGACTCGACGGGCACGAAACACAAGGAGAAAAGTATAATAAGAAGAGTAAGAAAAACAATAATCAGGAGAAAACGAAGAAACACAAGAAGAAGAAAAATAATGAGAAGACGAATAAGACGAATAATAATAAAAAACTACTAAGAAGACTAATAAGAAAAAGGGCAATACTAATCCGCCGGCCCCCTTGTGGGGCCACCAGGCTGTAGGACCAGGGTTTGCTGTTCCCTGCGCCAATTCCAATTTCCAATTTCCACTGTTACAATTCTGCTTCTTGCTGCTTACTGTTCCTTGTTGATGGGCCGCACCGGGGGGGGGGAGCCGAACAGCGTCCGGATTACCACGCCCGGGTCGCGTTGCCTGAATTCCTGGGGGGAGCGTGGGACATGTAAAAATACTTGAAATTCGCGCCCCCGAGATCATAAACCCTTGTGAGTTGCGCAAGATTCGCGTCCCCAACGCTATAAACCTTCGTGAACTACGCGATATTCGCGTCCCCGAAACCATCAACCTCGCACTATACGCCATATTCGTGTCCCCGAAGCCATAAACCCTAGTAAATTCCACAATGCTTGCGTCCCCGAAGCCACACACGCTCGTATATCATACGCTACTCACGTCCCCGAAGCCATAAAACCATGTTAAATTACAGTATATTCGCGTCTCCGAAACCATAAACCATCGTACACGTACAATATTTGCGTCCCCGCTGCAATGAACCATTGACAATTACTTAATATTCGCGTCCCCGAAGCCATACACCCTCGTAAGTTTCGCTATGCCCGCGTATCCGAAGCCATACGCCCTCGTAAATCACCCCGTATTCGCGTCTCCGAAGCCGTGCGTCTGCGTACATTACGCTATATATGACCCCGAAACCATACACCCTCGTAAACTACAATGCATTTGCGTGTCCGAAGCCATGCTCCACCGTACATTGCGCAATTTTCGCGTCTCCGAAGCCATCAACCAGTGTCAATTACGCTATATTTGCGACCCCGAAACCATACACCCTCGCAAATTATGCCATATCCGCGTATCAGCACCGTTCAAAATGCAACACTGAATTCAACAAAATTATCATAATCAATTTCTCTTGCCGATGCGGCTCCACGGCGGCGCCGACACCTCATCGTTTAGCTCTTGCGTAGCCCACTATCCGAGAGAATGACAAGAAAACGCAAAAGGAGGACGAGAGCGCGAAGCAGGACAGGAAGAAGACAAAAAGGAACAGGGGGGCGAAGACAGCAACAAACGGGGCCGCAGCCCTTCGCAGCTGTGCAACGGCAGCCCTTCTCCGCAGAAGGGCCCTAGCCCTTTGCCGCGCACGGAGCCACCGCAGACGAAAACGGCGCGGCTTGTCCCTTGGAGGGCGATTGCTGGAGAGGTGCCGCAGGAGGGTGAAAAAGGAGACCGAAGCGGCCAAGGCTTTCGCAGAAGGGTGCCATAGGGGGCAGGACATGTCGGATGAGAGCACCTGGGCCCCCGCAGCAGCGGGGGACCAAGCCTCCGTAGTAGAGGGGGGCAGCGACTAAGAGCCTGAGGCCCGGACGCGGCGCGGGCGCGAGGCACGCTGCGTCCACGCTTGGCGTTGCGGAAGCTTGCGGGCATGTCTTCCTTCTTGTCGTCGTCGTCGTCGCCGTCGTCGGTGTCGTCGTCGCCGTGGTCGTCGTCGTCGTCCTTGCATAGAAACGCATGCACCATGCAGCGCGCGCGCAGCGCAGCGCGCGCGCAACCTGGTGTATTGGTTTCCAATATTCCATCATGATATGATCACCTGTTCTGCCCAAAGAATGAAATGTTACATTGAATTTTCACCAGTCGGTTTTCGAATTATTATCGCCATCTTGGTAACGAATGGTACACGCCCGGTGCGCGCGATGGCGATTCCAACCGCGACGAGCGAACTACCTGGCCCTGTAGCAGCGGGGCCACCGAAACGAGCAACGGCCTAAGTGAAGCTCGCAGCCCGAGACGGGAACGTCTGGGAAAGCGTCGACAAAGACAAGGAACCAGGAACCCTGGGGGGATTGGGCTGCAGTGCCGCGCTGCGCCCTCGCGGCAGCGGGGGCTGGGTCGTCTGGCGATCCAGGCGCCAGAGACGAGGGGGTTTGCTCTGTGGTGTCTACCTGGAACGTTCGCCCAGGCGACTCCATCGCCGACGGCGAAGACGAAATGCCTCGAGAAGAAGCTCGCGACTAGGGGGGGGGAGGGGGGCGGGGCGCCGCCAAAAAACGCGGAGCGGCGCCGCGCGGTCATCCGTGACGCCGCCCCGCCGCGGTCCTGCTGCGAGCGGAGGGCAGGGCGTGCGAGATTGCCTCGACATGAAAACGTGAGAGCAACTTGTCCGTGATGTTCGGGAACTGGGGCCCCATGCCGAGCGAAAGCAAGAGCCCGGGCCACCTTCGGATAATTGAGCTGCAGCTGCGCCACAACCGTGCTCTCATTGTTTGCCTCGCCGAATGCGAGGAAAGCATGGGGGCCGTTCTGCAGCGGCAGGGGGAACCCGCGCCGCAGGGGGCGGGCGCCCCCGCGGAAGCGAGGGCGGCGGCCGCGGGGGGCCCCGGGGGCAGGATCATGGCCTCCGCGGCAACGGGGGCGCAGAAAGAGGCCGCTGGCAACTGCGCGAAGCTGCAGCAACGCGCAGAATACGAGTACCTCACCTTGCGCGGCAAGGAGAAAACGTCCCTGCGCATCGCTGCGCGCGCGCGAACCTCGCCCATCGCATTGAGCTGCTCCGCTGGGAGCGGCATGGCGACGGCACCTACAAGAGCAAAGGTGGCCGCGCTGCCCAGGCTTTCACTGGGGCCACGGTGGCAACGGTGTCCTTCGATGGCATCTACGCCACCTATGGTTCGGAAGTGACGGCGCGCGTGGTGCATCTGCGCCGCGACGCCACCAAAGCCTGGGGGCGTTGCAAGGCAGTCGGGAATACGTGGTGGGCGAGGTTGGCGGCCGTTCTTCAAGAGAACAAAGGTTGATGTCCTCGTGGGCGATTTCAACGTGGCGCTCACGCAGACCGCGCCGCGCCTGCGCGCCCTGAACCTGCAGCTCGAAACAGCAGCATTCTACTGCCGGCGCGGGTTGGATGGCACCCCGTACCTGGACAGCTGCGGGATCTTTGTTCTCGGCAGGCCTGGTGAATACAAGGTCTCGTGGCCGCTGGCCGCCTTGCGCGACCGAGACGCGACGGGCTTGCTCTGCACGGGTCTGTCTGTGATCGGCCAGGCAAGCTACGAGAACAGAGAGACAGGCGCGATACCTCCGCAGCAGTGGAGGCGCAAGCTGGGGCGGCCTCCGCAACAGCGGGGGCATCCAGCAACCCAGCTGCAGAGGCGATATATTGGCATCGCAACAAGGAAGGAGGCCCTGGGATGCCGTGCGATTGCTACTAGCCGAAGAAAGGACCCTCGCGAGCATTTCGAAGATCTCCTGACGCCGATGCCAGCACTTCTGAGCGCAATCCGCGCGAAAGAAGACGAACAACAGAAACGCGCGGAAACTGAGGATAAAGGTGATGCTCGCCTTTCGAACGCGCGGGAGGTTTTCCTCCTTCCCCGCGCGCAACAGAAGATGCTCGAAGTGGAGATCGTGGAGGTGGATGGGCGCTGGCACGGCGACGCCCACTACCCTCTGATGTTCCAAATTCACATGGCCTGCCAGCGTTCCCCCGCAAGGAAACAAAACAAGGCAAAACGGAAGGCGGAACAACGCGCCCAGAGACAGGGCGGAACCGACCGCGGCGCCGCAGCAGCGGCGCCCGCGACAGCGGCGGCGCCCGAGCAGCGCGGACACGGCGACATCGCCGAACGCGGCGAATGGCTTGCAGTTGGCGATGGAAGATTGCGGCGGCGGGGTGGGAAATTGATCATTCAAGAGAGACGACGGAGGGAGGACGGCAGCAAGACTTGGAGGGGGGACGGGCAGAGAAAGAGACAGGATGATGATGAGGATGACGACGAAGAGAACTGAGGAGGGGTGACGATACAAGGATTGGGATGAGGAGTTGATGTAGTAACAGATTGCGACCCCAATGTGGCGGCAGCACTCGTGGTGGCCATCTCCAGGGCAGGAGCCGCTGGAGCAGCAACAGTGGGAGGGCAACTCGCAGCAGTGGGAGGGGCCGCGCCAGCCTTCGCAACAGCGGGGGCCACAGCACCAGTGGGAGGGCAACTCCTGGAACAACTGGTGGGATAGCTCGGGGAACTGGTGGGAAAACAGCTCCTCTGACTGGTGGGGCAGAAGGTGGAGCGACGAGCGCGAGTGGGCACAGCCGACCGTCGCCGCTCCCAGAGCACCCCCTTCCAGCACCCCGCGTCAAAGCACCCCCTCCAGTGCTGAGCGCGCGGGGCGTTTTTAACGCAGCAGTCGACGAGGATGGGTATATTACCCTTCCCCCTGAACACGTAGCGCCTGTGCCCGAATGGGTTCGAGAAGCGATTCGGAGGAGGAGCCCATGGGCTGACCTATCCTGAGCCGCGGCGCAGGGGCCGCGCCTCCGCAGCAACGGGGGGGGGGTCGCATGCGCCGCACAACACCGCGCCGCAGCAGCGGGGGCGGTGCCGTATAAACGTGGGCGGCGGCGGTTCGCGCGCGCGCCTTTCTGCTCGGCGACAACGGCTCGCGCGCGCTGCCCGAGCGGGACGGCAAACAAACTCTCTTGCCTTCTTGCCATCTTCTCACCTGTTTTGTTTTCTTCCCTCTTATCCATCCCATTCCCTCTCCCGTCTCCTCCTGTTTCTGCTGTTCTGTTGTCGCCAGCCGTTAGCATAGAGCACAGAAGCCGCATAACGGACCCCTCTGTGACAGAGGGGCTCTTTTGACGAGCCCCTCTGTGACAGAGGGGCTAGCAACTATTCGCATATTCACTTATTAAGGCGTATGAGTTATCGAATTGGACGGATCCTACTTAATTTGCCCCGTGTTGTCCCTCGACTCGCGCTGGGGCTTCGCTGATTATCCACACGTACCTGGACATATCTGGACGAGCCTCGATTTACTGGGATGTGTATCAAATTGCGTCGATTTGCCTAAACACACCTGGCTCCACCCACCGCACATCGACCAGAGAAGAGTTGCCAAACCGTGAGGGACAACGGAGGACGTCCGAGGGTCCGAGGACGACGTTCACGACGACGACGACCACGTCACAACACGTCGACGACGACCACGACGAACACGACCAAGACGAAGGTGACCACGTCGGCGACGACTACGACGACCAAATCGACAACGACGACGACCACCACGTCGACGAAGGCCATGCCAACGACGACCGCGACGAGGATGAAACGCTCGCCTCTGGCGGCGTCGCTTGTGCTTGGTCGCCCGCGCTTGGCTCGCGCTTGGCCGTGTCCTGTGGGCGACGGCGTGGGCGTCCTCTCGTTCCTCCTCCTCCTCCTCCTGCTCTTCCTCCTCCTCCTCCTCCTCCTCCTCCTACTCCTCCCATTCCTGGTCCCGCTCTTCCTTCTCCTCCACGTCCTCATCCTCCTCCTCCTCCTCCTTTTCATCCTCCTCCTCCTCCTCCTCCTCCTCCTCCTCCTCCTCCTCCTCCTCCTCCTCCTCCTCCTCCTCCCCCTCCCCCTCCTCCTCCTCCTCCTCCTCCTCCTTCTCCTCCTCCTCCTGCCACTCTCACTCTCGCCCCTCGTCTTCTCATTCCTCGTCGTCCTCCTCCCTTCTTCCTCCTCCTACTCCCGCTCCACATTCCTTTCCTTCTCCGCCTCCGCCTCCTCCTCCTCCTCCTCCTCCTCCTCCTCCTCCTCCTCCTCCCCTCCTCCTCCCTCCTCCCATTCCTTGTCCGGCTGGTCGTTCCCCTCCACATCCTTATCCTCCCACTCCCTCGCCCCTCCTCCTTTCATTCCTCGTCTTCCTCCTTTCCCCGCCTTGTCCTCCTATTCCCATCCCTCGCCTTCCTCCTCCTCTTCCCGCTCCACATCTCGTTCCTCCTTCTCCTCCATGTCCTCCTCCTCCTGCTCCTCCTGCTCCTGCTCCTCCTGCTCCTCCTGCTCCTCCTGCTGCTCCTCCTCCTCCTGCTGCTCCTCCTCCTCCTCCTCCTCCTTCTCCTCCTCTTCCTCCTTCTTCCCCCCCCTTCACCACCTCCTCCTTCTCCTTCTCCTCCCCCTCCTGCCACCCCTCCTCCTCCTCCTCCTCCTCCTCCTCTTCCTCCATGCCTTGCCCTCATAAGCAACTTCTCCCTGTCGCATCCCCAGACGTGTCGGCAGGGCGGGCTGGGCGTTTCACCTGCGACGTCCTTATCACTTAGGACCCTGAAACTTGAAACTCGCAACGGCTTCAAGGATCGAGGGGGGCCGAATGCAAATCACATTCTTCTCAAGCATCTGCAGCTGTTTTACGGATGGTGGGCGGTGGTGAGGTTTTCAACATGTGACTGTCACCTACAAGTTGGGCGCATTCTTCTGAAACGTTGACACCAGTTTAAAAAATGGAGCACATATCATTTTCAACGTGTGGTCCTCGCCTCAACGTCGCTCGCATTCGTCCTCAACGTGTGCAACAATGTCAGGGGTGGAGGAGCAAACCGTTTTCAGAACGGAGCTCTCGCCTTGGAGCCGCGCACATTCGTCTTCACAGTGTGCGACAGCTTCAAGGATGGAGGGCGGTTCCTTTTCAGAATGTCGCTCTCGCCTTAACGACGCGTACGTTCTTGTAAAGCATTGCACGAATTTCAATGATGGAGGGCGGTTCCTAATCAGCATGTGCTTTCTCGCATATGCATCGATGGCATTCGTCTTTCATCTTCGCACCGGTAAGAAGGGTTGTGGACGATTCCTCTTCAAAGTGAGGCATTCGCTTGGCACTTCTTCACGTTTAAAAGACCAGACACTTGAGCATGCGCAAGAGCTGCGCGGATGAAGGGCGGCTCATCTTCAAAAGTGGGCGTTCGCTGGGAACCCCTGGGATTTGACGGACCAGGAACTTACGCAACCAGACTCGGCAGCTGCACGGATGGAGGCCGGCCGGCTGCTTTTTTCAACCTCACTTTTTCGCTCGCGATGTCCCTGACGCTCGTGGCCACAAGTGAGCACCTGTGCAATGCTCACACAAATGTGGCGATCCTTTTTTTTCAAAGCTGGGGTATCGCCGGACGCCTCCTGCGAACTGAATGATCATACCCATGCCCTGGCGCGTTCCTTGCCGCGCACTCGCTGGAAGCATGCAACGCAGTTCGCTGCTTTCGAATTCGGAGCTCCTGTCTGAACGGCAGGCCCACAGGGGTGCTTGTTCTTCGAGATGGCACTTCTTGAAGTGGGCCGGGAGGCTTCTCGGGACTCATGGGTGGGGAACTTGGGACAGGAAGGTGTAGCATCGTTGATGCATCTTGGGTTTACTCCCCGTTCCTCCTCCTCGTCCTCCTTCTCCTCGCCGTCTCCTCCCTCTCCTCCTTCTCCACCTCTTGTCCTCATAGTTAACTCCCCCCTACGCGCCAACATACACGTCGGTAGGCCGGCCTGGGCGCTTCGCTTGATACTCCCTTGCAGTTCACAACGCTCCTCCTCCACCTCTTTCCCTCCTCTTTCCCTCCTCCTGCCCTCCTCTTGCCTCGTGGTCCCCGTCGTCCGCAAAGTCCTGCTGCCCAGACGAGACTGCTCCAGCGGCGGACGCGAGGAACAACAGCGCGGCGCCTCCCCCGCCGCCGTCGCCACTCTCGCGGGCCGGCCGGCCGCCGGACAATGTGGCAGGCATAGAGGGGAAGGAGGAAGGAGGAGGAGGAGGAGGAGGAGGAGGAGAAAGAGGAGGATGATGAGTAGAAGGAGGAGGTGATTCAGCATACATATATATAGATAGAGAGAAAGAGAGAGAGAGGGAGAGAGAGAGAGAGAGAGAGAGAGAGAGAGAGAAAGAGAGAGGTATTGATAAAGAGAGCGAGAAAGAGAGAGAGAGAGAGAGAGCACTATATGGTTGGGATCGAGAATGTGAGGGGGAGGGGGAACATCAGCAGGAGGGGGGGGTAGAAGCAGGAACAGGATGAAGGAGAGGGGGAGAGGGAGGGAGGGAGAGAGGAGAGGTGAGGGAGGGAGAAAGCAAGCACGATGAGCGTAGGGGCGGAGTAGGATGATGATGACCAAAGCGGGGAGGAGGGAGAGGATGGAAGAGTGAGAGAAGGCAGATGGAGGTGGAGGTGGAGAAAGGAGAACGGACGGGCAAAACGAGCGACGGCAAGAACCGTGCCAATGGGCCCAAGGCTGTTGCCACGGGAAGGGGGAGCCCTGTCTGGATGCTCCGCAAATCACTGCTTGGTCCCTGAAGAAGAATCAGCGGGCAGCCCGCTAGTGGCAATCAAACACGTCTTCCCTTAGGACAGGGGTTCCCACACCAAAAACGAAACAAGGAACCGAGCGCAGAGGGGCAGAACGGCATGGACGGGTGGGAGGAACGATGCGATCCAACTAATACAACTGCAGAGAAGGGCGAGTCCGCGGTTGAATGTCGGGGATCGTCGTCGTGGGTCTTGAGATTTTCAGGGAAGCTCCAGGATCGTTGTCGCATGTCGTGCCAGCCACTTTCTTGACAGGGATGGTTGGCTTCAGGGACCCCGAGGCAAGCCAGGAGGGGCCTCGGGGCCACTTGTGACTGGGATGATGGGTCGGAGCACAATGAGGCCGAATACGGCGTGGTCGGCTTCATAGTGACCCGATGGCAAAATCAGGATGCAGCAGTACGTTGAACAAGGCATTGCGCAAACTCGAAGACAGCGTTGATGCCGACGAGACGCGGTTCTAGGCAAGGCCAACGCCGCCAGCTGTTACAAGGCGACGCAATAATGCCCGACACGCTGATGCTCGACTGTGGCCGCGGCTTCTATCACATCGCCACGGGCAAGACCACCTGCAACTGCTAAGCGAACCTGTGCACTCACGGCGATGCCAACGTGCAGCCTGGTCACATGCAAGAGGCCCCCATGCGTGAGACCGCAGTCGCGCGAATTCGTTTGCGGCTGACGCCAGCTACGCCCAGCACAACTTGGTTGACTGTCGAAGAGCAATGCGCGGACAAGCGCAGGCTGGCCGTGAACTGTATACATGTGTACGTGGTTGTGGAGGGTTCATGCTAAGGAATTCCCGAATTGCGAAATGTTGTGATCGCAGCACGAGGTGGCCACACACACAAATGAATTGTTGAATTTGAATGGGCGACGTGCAAACGCTGGCATCTCGGGAAACACCCTGTCAATTTCGACTGGGCCCTCTGTGCTACTGGCACCGCCACAGTCACAAGTACTACATCAACGGGCACTCCTACTACGGCTACGACTTCGACTATGACTACGACTACGGCTACGACTATGACTACGAATCTTATTGCTACTACTACTACTCCTACTGCAGCGACTACGGTTACGACTACGACTACGACTACGAATACTAATATTACTATTGCTACTACGACTACTACTACTACTACTACTACTACTACGACTACGACTACGAATACTAATATTACTATTGCTACTACGACGACTACTACTACGACTACTACTACTACTACTACTACTACTACTACTACGACTACTACTACTACTACTACTACTACTACTACTACGACTACGACTACGACTACGACTACGACTACGACTACGACTACGGCGACTACTACTACTACTACTACTACTACTACTACTACTACTGCTACTACTGCTACTACTACTACTACTACCACTGCGACGACTACTACTACTACTAATGCTGCTGCTGCAACTTCTACTTCTACTACTACTACTACTGCTACTACGACTACTACTGCTACTACCCCTACTACTTCTACCACTACTGCTACGACTATTACGACCATACCACTACAGCTACTACCACCCCTGCCACTTCTAAGGCTACTGCTGCTACTAGTGCTACCTACCACTACTACTACCACTACTACGACCACTACTACGACTAGTATTACGACTACGGCTACTGCTTTTACTACCAGTACACCTGCCACTACAATCACTACAACCGCTGCTACTACTACTGCTACACCTACTGTCCCTACTGCTGCTACTACTACTACTACTACTACTTCTGCTGCTACTACTACTACCACTGGTACGCCGGCGACGACGACGATACCGACGACGACTAAGACGACTACTACTACCACTATTACTACTACTATTACTACTACCATTATTACTACTACGACGACGATTACTACTGCTATTACGGCAACGACCACAACTACGACTACGACAACTACGGCTACAACTACGACAACCACTCGTACCACTAACACACGTACTACCAATACCATTGCAACGGCCAATACCGCTACCGCCAACACTACCACTACCACTGCCACTACCAGCGCCATGGACACAGCCACTATCACTACCACTAGCTACACCTACTACTGCTACTACTACTACTACTGCTGCTACTGCTACTGCTACTGCTACTGCTACTACTGCCGATGCGGCCACCAGTGTCACCACTGCCGCTATTACTACTACTGCTTGTACTACTACTACTGCTACTACTGCTACTACTACTGCTACTATTCCGCCGCTGTTCCCCTCGTCTCTCCCTTGTTCTTCCAAGCTCCCGGGCGAGCGCGTGGCTTGCCGCGCGAGCGTTTGATGGCGAGGAATGCCTCCCGCTCGCGACGACCGAATACACACAGACACACACCATACACACACACCCGAACACACACACACATACACGCACACGCACACGCACGGCACACAACACACACACACTTACACACACTTACACACACTTACACACTTACACACACTTACACACACTTACACACACTTACACACACTTACACACATACACACACTTACATACACTTATACACGCCTACGCGCACTCACACACATACACATACAAACACACACGAACACACACACACACACGAACACACGAACACACGAGCACACACATACACAAACACACACCCACGTACCACACACAAACACACACAAACAAACACATACACAAACACAAAAACGCACAAACACACACAAACACACACAACACACACAAACACACACGCACACTCACGAACACGCACGAACACACAACCACACACAAACACACAACAACAAACAACAACACACACAAACCCACACAACCACACACAAATGCACACACACACACACGCACGAAACACACACACACAAAACCACAAACACAGACACAAACACACAAGCAAACACACAAGCACACACAACACACACCCACACATACCCACACGACGCCACACACGCACGAACACACAGAAGCACACGCACGCATCACACACAAACACACACGCGCACACACAGAACCGCTCACACTCACAACCACACTCACACTCACACTCACCACACTCGCACTCACACTCACACACACACACGCGCACACACACACACACGCACACCACACACACCACTACACACACAAACCAACATACACACCACGCACACCACACGCACACACGCACTCACGCACGCACGCATGCCCGCACGCACGCACGCACAGGCACACACACATACACACATAAATGCACACACGTACGCACGCATGCACGAACGCACGCACGCACTCACGCGCACACGCACACGCACACGCACACACATACAAACGCACACAAGCACACACGCACGCACGCACGCACGCACACATTCACACACACACACGCATTCACACACTGACGCACACCACTGCACACACCAACACAGGCACACCCACCCACACCCACACACACACCACACACACCACACACACCACACACGAACACACGAACACACGCACACACACACACACGCATGCACGCACGCACGGGCACGCACGGGCACGCACACGTACACACACCCACTCACACACGCACACGCATACACGCACACACGCACACACGCACGCACGCACGCGCGTGCACGCACGCACGCGCACACACACACACACACACGCACGCACGCAAACACACACGCGCGCACATACGCAATCACACACACACACATTCACACAATCATTCACACACAGCCACTAACACATTCACGCACACATTCACACACATTTACATACATGCACACACACACGCACACACGCACACACGCATACACGCGCACACACACACACACACGCGCACACACACACACACGAACGCATGCACGCACGCACGCACGCACACACACACACACACGCACACACATATGCACACGCACATTCACACACATTCGCGCACATTTACACACATTCACACACATTCACATACACACGCGGAAACACACAACCACACACAGAAGCACACACACGCACGCTCGCCCGCACTCACGCACGCACGCATACACACAACACGCACAACACACAACACACACACACAACGCACACAACGCACACAACACACACACACAACACACATAATATACACAACGCACACAGACGCACACACGCACACACAAACACACGCACGCACACACCACACACACCACACACACCACACACACCACACAAGACTCACACAGCTCACGCAACACACAAACGACACAGCACACACAACACACAGAGACACATAACACACAAGATACACCGCACACACAACACACAACACACGCAACACACGCAACACACAACACACACCAAGCAACACATACACAACACATACACACCACACACAACACACACAACCACACAACACACAACACACAACACACAACACACACAACACACAGCATAACACACACACGAAAGAGAGAGAAAGAGAGAGAGAGAGGGGGAGAGCACGAATGAAGACCAACAACGAGAGAGTGTGTGTGAGTGTGTGCGTGTGTGTGTGTGTGGCTATGTGTGGGTGATCGCGAACACGCGGCGTCGGGCAGCGGGAGGCCTGCGACCGTGAAGCCGCCGTCGAGCGTCTCGCCCCTGGTGGAGGGAGGGCGATGGGGCGGGACGGGGGTATGTGAGAAGGAAAAGGAGGAGGAGGAGGAGGAGGAGGAAACATAGGTTGAAAAGGAACATGTCAACGATGAAAAAATGGTGACGCGGAGGGTGTGGGATACGAAAAACGGCGAAGAACTCGTACCCATGTGTGTATGTATGTGTGGACGTGTATTGCATGTTTGTGTATGCGTGTAAGGACGTGGGCCGTGTGGGCGGTCTGGCGGCTATGTTCTGGCCATCGCCGCCCCGTCGCCGCCCGTCGCCTGGGGGTCTTGTGGGCGGTTTGGCGGTTAAATTCTGGCCGTTGCCGCCCCGTCGCCACCTCGTCGCCGCCCGTCGTCTGGGCTGTCTGGGCGGTCTGGCGGCTATGTTCCCGCCGTCGCCGCCACGTCGGCGCCCCGTCGCCGTCGGTGGATGGGACCACGTAGATTGCGCAACATACATTTGCGCCTATGGCGTGGTTTTTGATGGCTCACAACATAGGTTGCGCCACATGTAGCGCGCAACATAGATTGTACCACACAGATGGCACAACATATATTGCAGAACCACGCATACTGCACCATACAATTTGCAGCACATAGGTCGCGCAACATGTAATGCACAACCACATCGGTCGCACAACATATATGGCCCAACGTAGATTCTCCTTTTCTAAAAAGGAAACAACTTCTACCCCCCCCGGACTTATAGATTCCCTCGGCACCCATGCAAAACACATCGGATTCTGACCCAATGTCCATCCTACCTGTGAGTTCATACTAACCCAGCCAAGCCGGTATCGCCCCCCCCCGGTTCCCTAGCAAAACATACAATACGGTGATATTGTTTGTTCTAGCATGGCACTTTTTCATGAATCCCTTGTAAAACATATCATGCGGGGCACACGCGCGCGGCCGCTGCGGGCGCATGTCGAACTCCTTCCAAACACACAATGTTTTTCAACAATTTCAACATCCCGCTTCAAGGGAACCTATGAAAACATTCGACTTTCTCACCCACAAACTCTGAAACATCTGCCCGCGCGCTCGTGCCGAATCCTTCAAAGTCCAATGGTGCTTCAATTCTCTTGTCAAATCGGGCTTCTTGGGCAACTTTTGAGCCCACGTCGATCTCATTCAACAACGGTCGCGCGCCTGCCAAGGCCACATTCCTTTCTAAACAAAAACCATGCGGGGCACATGCGCGCGGCCGCCGCGCGCGCAGGTCAAAATCCTTCCAAACACATTGTGGTTTCAACAACTTCAAGACCGAGCTTCATGAAATTACACGAATCGTACCGTACAGCCTCGAACAAAATCGGCGAACAAAACATTCGAATTACCCCCCGCGCGCCCTTTCCAAATCCAAAACAACCACTACTGTTTTAACATGTCTGTCATGCGAATAACTTACGCGCGCGCGTCGAACGCCTTCAACATGGGTCGTGCGCCTGCCAGGGCCGCGATCCTTTTTTTGTGAAAAGAAAAAACCATGCGGGGCACATGCGCGCGGCCGCCGCGCGCGGATGCCGAAATCCTTCTCGTCGTCGTCGTCGTCGTCGTCGTTGTCGTTGCCATCTGCAATTTGGTACATACCGTCACGGTCTTAAGAGGTCTTGAGACCAAGGTGCGGGTGGGAGGGTGGGATGTTTGCAGGAAAAATGAATTTTACCCTTCCTAAAAATAGAAACAGGTTCTTCCACCCTCCCCCCCAAGGGTTAAATACCTTTTTTCGTATTGCAATTTGCATATGACCCTGCCCCATCGTCCATCCGAAATATGAATTTACAGTATCCCAGGGGGGCCGGTATCGCCCCCCCCGCCATCCTCTGCAACAGAAAAACTATGCGCGCGCACTTGTTTATCAAAGCGTACAAATTTGCAAGAATCCCTGGCGGAAAAAACGGGACGAGTGCGCACGCGCGCATGCAGCAATCCTTCAACAACTTTTGGTTTCTGACGGATTTCGAAATCGAGTGTCCAACAGAACATATGGAAAACACAAGGTTTCGCAACGCGAATTTTCAAACAGAACCATGCGCGCGCGCTCTTGCGAAATCTTAAGTCAACCATCGGTTTTCTAATATGTTCCCAACATACTACCAAACGGGCTTCTTGCGCGCGCATGCCAAAATCGTTAGAACGCCCTTGCGCGCGTGCCGTCGCGAGAACCCTTTGCACAAAAACGAAGCGCACGCGCGCGCGTTGTCGCGCGCGCGTGCCGAAATCATTCAAAAACCGTCGGTTTCGGAAGGCCGTCGACATCGAATGTCCAAACACATTTATATATAGATAAACATATATATACATATATATATATACACATATATCTATATAGCCCGCCTCGAGGATCCCGAGCGCCAGAGCTGGACCAGAACAAAGATCTACCGAGCCTCTCACGCGGGGCCTGAGGACTGAAGGGGCTCTGTCTCATTTTTACTGTATGTGTCGAGCGCGAGCCAGGCTAGGGCAGTAGACACTGCCATGAGATGATTTCCCGGCGAGCAGCTGGGCGACGGAGCAGACTGCACAGAGGTCAGACCAGATAGAGAGTTCCCATGACAGGCGCGATGAGCAGCAAGTTATCGACGGGCCAAAAGGGCCAGGGCGGCACGTGGGTGGGTGCACTTTGAGCCCAATGCCAGCGGGGCAGGCACAGACGAATGCGGCGCTCTCTCTCCGCCCGGCTCCGCTTCGCGTTTCAAAACTGGACAGCCCGCCTCGAGGGTCCCGAGCGCCAGAGCTGGACCAGAACAAAGATCTACCGAGCCTCTCACGCGGGGCCTGAGGACTGAAGGGGCTCTGTCTCTTTTTTACTGTATGTGTCGAGCGCGAGCCAGGCTAGGGCAGTAGACACTGCCATGAGATGATTTCCTGGCGAGCAGCTGGGCGACGGACCAGACTGCAAAGAGGTCAGACCAGATAGAGAGTTCCCGAACCCCTAAGGAAGCTCTGGCCGCCACTGACAGAATGGCAGAGGCGGCCGAAAAGTAAAAAGGCACTTCGATGCCGAAGCGAGAAAGCACGGAGACACGCTACTTGCTAATTAGGCTAGCCATCGCTTGCTGCGGCGCCTTGAGCACAGCGCGCTTGATTACATTTGCGAGAGCATTGGCAAGGGCAGCTGGCTATGCAGCCGCGAGCGGAGTGTACTTACATCCTGCAGGGCTCTGGCCGGACAGAATTACATGCTTGTTGGCAGTGCGTGAGCACAGCCCGCGTCTCCCCTGGCACACGCGGCATAAGGATTCAACGGGGCCAGCATGCCATGAAACGATTCTCGTACGCTTCCGCCAAAGTGCACCATACTGGTACTGGTCTAGATCACAACTGCGTGCAGAAGGTAAGTGAACGAGCCGAGACAGAGAGCGAGCATACCACATCAAGGAGCTCGCTGGATTCTCCAGCATCACAGGAGTCCCTAGACGACTGCGCAGTCTGATGATGCAGCGCGTGAACGCAAAGGAAGCGCTGCCCTGCTGTAGGCGGGCTCTCTCGGAAGTGCTCAACTGATGGAGTCCCATTGGGTGGTCGCGAGATCTCAGGGGCCTCCTGAGAGCCCGCGACAAGATGGTGCAGGGCGCCCCTAGAAAAAACAGCGGCGACTGCGTGGCTACAAAGCCATCCGACGATGACCTCCTCGAAAGTGGCGTCGAGGTGGTCCTCGAGAGGCCCATGCCTGATGTCGAGTCCCAGACCCGAGAGGCCGAGTCGGCGCACCGCGGCGGTGAAGTGGCCTGAACCGCTGAAAAGCTCTACCACAACGCGCCTGCGACAGAGCGATCCCCGCTGCACAGCCTCCTTGAAACGCCGCCTCAGGTGCTGGCGGACGGCGTCGCCTGCAGCACTCACTGCGCCACAGCTGCGGGCCCCCTCTGAGCCCGCCTGCCGCGCGCCGGGCCGCAGAGCTGCATCGCCTCCACTAGTTGGGGGGGCGCCTGGGCGAGGCGCCAGTTTCCGAGGAAGCCCATCTCCAGCAGCTCGCAGAAACGCCCTTCCACGAGGTGGCCGAACGCGTACGCGACCTCCGCCCCGTCCTGAAGCTCGCGCAGAAGAGCCGTCTCCTTCGCGTAGCGCCGCATCGACGACATGACGGCCCAGCGGCCACTGCGGCGCACCCGCTCCATCGATCGCCTCTGCGTCAAAAGGTCGTAGCTCACCCCGCCATGCCTCATCCTGAACAAGTGGGGGCGCAGGTGATTGATGCCCAGGGTCGTTGCCGCAAGAAAGAACATCAGGTTCTGCTGGCCGAGACTGAATCCCCACAGAGCCGTCGCGACAGGCCCCTTCAGGCGGAGCGCCATGAGGACCGGCACGAGGTACAGGTCGAGATCGAGAGGGATCGGCACGTCGAACGCCCCCGTCATCCCGCCCTGGCCGCGGTCTGCGGGGTGCAGCAGGAGGGCCCAGAACTGGTGCGCGGCGCCCGCGCCGATGGACGGCTGCACGATGCGGTCGGGCGCCAGCCTCTGTACCAGGTGGCGCGCGGTGAGGTACTCCGCCAGGATCGAGTCCAAATGGCCCAGCGTGCTCCAGTCCAGGTGGCGGTCCGCACAGTAGCTCACGAACGTGTGTTGCGGCTGCCGGTAGAAGGCCTCTGTGTTCAATCTCACCGCCTGCTGCTCCAGCAGGCTCATGGCCAACGTGCCGGTGCTCCCGCCCGTGGCCTTGGCAGCCAGGATCGCGCGGTGTCTCGTCGAGGCCGAAGGGGTGCGCGAGCCCTGTCGCGGCAGCGCCTCCGCCCTCGTGATCAGCAAGAGCAGGACAGCGAGGGCGACGCAGCCGCCGACCAGCCGTCCGAGCATCACTAAGATGACGGTGGCCGCTGAACCAACCCAGCTTCCCACGGCTGAGCGAGTCTGATGGGTTCCTTTCTGAAGCGATCCAGCGTACACAAAGCCTCGAGCCCGTGGCTAACGACAGACAGCACGCATGGTTGAGACATGACCTCAAGAAACTCGAGCGGGCTCTCCCCTTCGTACAAGAAAGAGCCAAGGGCAAGTTGTCGACTAAAGCCACCATACGCTTGCCGTGGCTGCCCAAGTTACGAAGAAGGTGCCGATAAGACGTGACTAAGGCCTCGCCCTCAAGGTAAAGAATATTGGCCCCCAGAGACACCGACTGTGCACTGACGCTCTTCCAGGCTTCTTTGCGTGTAATGTGCCCAGGTACCTCGTCGAGCTCCCAAGGGTCCATGCTGAACCTCAGGGCCTCGGTCATGTTGTGCTCCACAGGGATGCCCAAGCCCTCACCGTGGGCGCCCAAGGTGCCGGCCTCCTGGATGTCCTCTGGATTCTTCAACGCGTCTCCCCAAACTGCCCAGGTGCTCCTCGGAGTGATCCCCGCTGCCGCTGGATCTTGGCCTGAGAGGTGGAGAGAGAGAGGGCGGATTTTGTCTGTTTTCGCCTGTCCCCTCATCAACCACCAGTTCTCCTGCCTTGAGCGACCGCAGGCGAGCCTGGTGCCCGCCCTCGACCTTGTAGCGCCACCGCTCCGAGCACCGCCCCACTGCAGCACAAGTAGCAGCAGGCGCCCGCCGTCGCATGACGCCGAGGCCAAAGGGAGAGGCGTCGCTGGCCGTCATCACGGTATGCCACTCTGCAGTCAGGTCGCAGGTCAAAATCGGGAGCAGGTCCCTAATGATAATGAGCTCCTTGATCACTGACGGCCAGAGCTTGCCGTGCCTCGGGCCGAAGGCGCCGACGTAGCCATAGGAGCTGTGCAGCACGGTGAGCACCCCTCTGCGGATCATCGACGTCCACGTGATGTGACCAAGCACCGCACGGAGCATGTGGCCGGGGCACCATCCACGCCTCAACAAACTGGATATCGCAAAATGGAGTCTCCAAATGTTCCGAAGCCTGATGCGAAGATATCTTCCACCGCGGAGGCTGAGGCCAAGGAAGTCGGCATCCAGAGCAGCGGGCTCGATCTCGTTCACTGGAAGTCCGCGCCTCCTGAAGGTGCCCACCAGCCTATTTATAGTCTCATCCACCAAGGACTTGCAGCCGCCGAAGACGAGGATGTTATCGACGTAGGCGGCCACCCCCACGGCATTCTTCTCAACCACGTTAACCCCAGGATGGCCATCCTGAGCGGTCTGATCCAGAGAGTGGCCGTCGTCCGACAGCACGGTGCGAACAGCAGCCTGACAAAGATGCAACGCCCACGAAAAACCCATAGGAAGCACGATAGCCTGGGGCGAGAGGGACACCAACGGGTCGAAGTCGAGGTCCATGAGGCCGAGCTCCTGAAGCACCCCCGCCTTGATCGGCGGCAAGGTGAACATCACCTCCGTGCCCTCAGGGAGCTTCATGTGGTAGAAGGCGCACTCCAGGTCGCAGGTGGACATGTACATGCCTTCGATCGGCGCCTCGATCGAACTGAAGGCTGAAGCCGAAGGTAGCCGAGTGCTGGGCGCGTCTAGAAACTTGCAGTTGGCGGCCCTCGTGTCGAAAATGATGCGGAGGGCCCCCGTCTTCTTGGGAACGAAGAAGAGGCCGACGGTGTGCGGCTGACCGGAGTCCGCCGCGAAGTTGACCATCTGTCTCTCGTACATCTGAATCAAAAAACGACCGTACGTGCTCACGTCGCGCGTCAGGGCGGGATCGCAAAAAGGCCCCTTCGGGCATGCCTCCCTGGCCAGAGCAGCAGCAGCACGCGGATCTCGAAGCATATGACTCCGCCAACCCTCCAGCCAGACCCTATCCACGGGCGGCACCAGCTCGACGATGTCCACTGGGGTCCCACCCGCGGCAGGCCATGCGACTCTGTCGCTGACGTAGGGGGTCGACGTCGCGGCGCCAGTACCGTGCAGGTTGGCGCAAGAGAGGAGCTCCCGGAGGGCTCCGTCTTCGGCAGCGTTACCAGACATGAACTCTGGCGGCGGGCGCCCAAGCTCGTCGATGCTGTCCGTGATGTGCATGATGGCCTGGCGCTGCCCCTCGTGAGCCGCAGCTGGAGGCGAGGACCGAGAACCATAGAGCGAATTAAATGCGTTGACGGCTGAGCGAACCCTCTCTCCACGATGAAGGCGATGCCCAGCGCGCCTAGCCGAGCGGCGACTGCCGGGCGATGGGGGAGGGCCGGCAGCAGCAGCGGGGGACGGCAGCGGGAAGACGTCTCGGTGTCGGAGACTTCCACGCGTGCCCGGGCCTGCGGCCGAAGCCGCACTCCTGTCCCAGGGAGAGGCTGGCCCAAACGCCCCCCCCTGGTGCTTCTCAGCCATGGCCGTCTGGGGCTGTGCGGCCGCTCCCGCCGTCTCTGCCTCGTCCGCGGCCGCGGCCGCGCCCTCGACCTCGGCCATCGCTGCCGCGCCCGTCGCCAGAGCTGCCGCCGGCTGCGAGTAGCCGTTCCTCACGCGCCTTGCGCCGCTCCTTGGCTATGTTGGCCTCGCGCGCCTTCTCGGCGGCCAGCCAGTCCCTCAGAGCCGGGGCTACGCACGCGTTGCCGCCAGCGTCCAGAGCACCCGACATCAGCGCAGCGTCTGAGCCGAACTCCGAAGACGCCGCGAACCTGTCTCGGTGCAGTTCCTCCTGCGTCTGTAGGGTCCGCCCGACCAACTCCATGGCCGCAATGTTGGTCACGTGGAGCTGATCGTAGACCACGCCCAGCTCGAGGAGGCGGCAACACAGCAAGTGGATGTCCACTCCAGGATCGTCCGCCTCCAGGTTCCCCTCCGAAACCCACTTCGTGTGCCTCCCAAGGGGCGTTCCCCCATTGCGGCATATGAAGCTCAGCGCCCATAGCAGCGTGCGAGGTCCCTTGAGAGGCCAATCGCCCCATGGCAGTTCGTGAAGGCGAACCACTGCAGCTCGGAAGGTCCACATATCTCACCCCCTGCGTGTCGAAGGCGACCGACTGAATCCGAGCATCGCCTCCTGGAGCGCCAGCGATGGCGGCCAGAGCTGCGGCCGCGCCACCAGGACCAGGGCCGCCACCTGCGGCGGGCGCGGGGGCGGCGGCAGGCCCGGGCGTCGGCGCGGCCACGGCGGCGCCGCCAAGGGCGCCAGGAGCAGCGGGGGGCGCCCCTCCTCCGCCAAGAGGCGCGACAGCTGGAGCTCCTCCTGCCGCAGGTACAGGTGCGGCCGCCACTGGCACAAGGGCGGCTGCCCCAGCTGGCGCGGCTGCTGGGCCGCCTCCGAGGGCTGCCGCTAGTCCTGCCAGGCCGCCCAGGGCCCCAGGAGCGCCGCCGGCCCCGCCCGCAGCGCGGGCCCCCGCAGGCCCAGCGCCAGCCGGGGCGCCTACCACGGCTGCGATGGCACGCCCTGCCGTGTTCAGCGCGATCGGCGGCCCAGCGCCCAGCCAAAGAGTGCCTCGAACAGAGGCGGCACCCGTCGCGACTTCTCCAGGAAGAGGGAGACCACGGAATCGGTAGACCTGATCCCCAGCTTTGGCGGCAGCCACGGCGCCGACTGCGGCGCCTGCGGGAATCGCGTATTCCCTGATGTCCGCCCCGTTCTGCATGATGGCCTCCACGCAGGCGTGCCCATCTGGAGTCAAGACCCCTGTCCCGAAGGGCGGCGCCGTCTGAAACGCCAGGATCAGGCGCTCGTGCCAGATCCGGCCGCCTCCCACACGATACAGCACCAGGATGAAATCGCCCTCGTCGAGTCCGTCCAGAGCCACAGGGTGTCCACCGGCCGCCGCGGCGGCTGCAGAGCTGGCCATCACGAGGCACAGGCCCGCGCTCTGACTGCAGCCGCCTGCGCTCTAGCCTCCTCCTCCAAAGAGGGCTGAGGCGGGAGGCCAGCGATCGGCTGCCAGGAGCCCAGCCACCGCGCGGCCAGGAGCCCTCCTGCGAAGCCAGTCACGCCAGCGAGGGCCACCGCTGACAGCTCCCACCCTGGGGACCCGCCTGGGCAGTCCACGCGCGCCGCCTCCTGGCCAGGGGCGCGCGTGAGGGCCGGCGCGCACGTGCAAGCTGGGCACTCACCGCGGGCTGCCCACAGCAGCGCGGCCTGCCCTGCGCCGTGCACCGCCTCGCCCGCCAGCCATGCGGCGAAGGCCATCGAAGTGCCGTCGGCTTGCACTTTGAGCCCAATGCCAGCGGGGCAGGCACAGACGAATGCGGCGCTCTCTCTCCGCCCGGCTCCGCTTCACGTTTCAAAACTGGACACGCATACATATATATATATATATATATATATTTGTGCAACGCGGGGTTTCAACAAAAGCGTGCGCGCGCCCGTGCGAACCACAGCGCTTTTCAACGCTCAGCCAAAACCATGCGTTGTTCAACGTTTTCATAAAATGCTATCAAACCGGCTTCGCGCGGGCGCATGTCGAAATCGTTAGAACGCCCTTGTGCGCGTGCTGGGTGGCACGATCCGCGTCGAATAAAACCATGCGAGCCACTCTCGCGCGTTTGCCGCGCGCGCATTTCGAATTCCTTCCAACAACTTCATCGCCGACGCGAAGACGCCGTCGTCGCCGGCGCCATCAGCATCGGCGCTGTCACTGGCTGCCCCGTCGTCGCTATCAACATCGTGGCCAACGTCGCTACTATTATCATCATGTCCACCGTTGTCGACGTTGCCATGATACCGCGCCCGCCCAAGTCGCCGAGTCGCAAAGAAGTGCCCGGTGGGATGTGCCGAGCGGTTAGCGCCGCCGCGTTCGCGTCGGTCGCGCCGAACTAGCTGGCCGCTGCGCGCGCGAGCATGCGCGGGCCAGCGCGGCCGCAAAGATGCACCAACCGACGCCAAGCACTCATCGCAATCGCTTCCGCGTGGGGTCTGCGAGCCAAGCTGCGGGTGGGCGGGTGGGATGTCTGCGCGAGCAGTGGAGTGGACAACTTCAAGTTGAGCATCGGTGATTTGCAAAACGTAGGTTGCGCCGCGCAGCCTGCGCCCCATATATTGCGCAATGTAGGTTGCCCCGCGTAGATAGCAGCAGATCGGTTGCACGTTTTATTGTTCGCGCGCCGCAAAGCTCGCGCCGCGTAGATGAGTGCGTGAACTTCTATCACAAGTGCACCGCATCGCTTGCGCCACATAGCTCGCGCCACATACGTGAATGCGCTAGCTCTTACCACATCCATTGCATCGCGCAGTTTGCACGACATAGCTCGCGCCACGTAGCTGAATGCGCCAGCCCCCGCTGCATAGAGTTCACCGTGCAGCTGGCGCCGATGTAGCTCGCACCACATGCATGAGTGCGCCAACTCTTACGAAATAAATGAAGCCAAAGGGCTTCTACCACATGGCTCGCGCCACGTACTGGAGTACGCTGGCGCCTACCACGTATGCTGCACCACGTAGCTTACGCCGCGTAGTGAACGCCGCATCAACGAATGCGCATACACATGCACGCACACGCGTGCTTTGGCGGCTGCCGCTTTGCGTATCCACAAGGTGTAATCAAATTCCGGGTCCCGGGGGGATCGCGTGTTTTCGGGCCGGCATCTCGCGCGTGCGGAGGTCGGGTTTGGACGTCTTCTTCGTGGGCCTCGGAACTCGCGCGCGCGGTTGTAGCTTCTTAGCACGTTACGGCCTCGGAACTCCTAGTCCCCGGCACCTCGACGTGTCTCGTCGGATGCTTAGGGCTTGCCTTCTGCTCTGGGGTCTTTGAGGGTGTGCGCCAGTAAGCCCCCCTTCGTGAGCGATCTCGAGGTGCGCGCCCATGCCGCCTCGGGGCCCTTGATGCCGCTCTTGTTGGACAAGCGCTTGCTGCGCGCCAGGGCTGCCGCGAGTGTCCTCGAGGGCCATGTGCCCGGGCTCGTCCGTGAGCGGGTCCTGCAGTGCCTTGACGTTGGCCTTGGCCTTGGCCGAGGCGTCGTCGCTCGCGTCTTGAAGGCGCTCGATCCAGTCGTTGCCTCGGCTGGGCGCTAAGCTGATGCCGATGGGCGCTCGTCGGCCCTGGCCGCGGATCTCGCGCGGGGCACGCTCGACCCATCTCGTCGCCCAGCGCCCGCGGGGCCGCGCCCGGACAGGGGCTGGCGGGGGTCGGCAGCCGGCGACGGCGGCCGCGGCAGCGGCGCCGAGGTGTCGCGTGGAGCATGGGGTTGGCGCCCCTGGGAGGCAGCAAGCCGTCGGTCAGTCTACAGACAGCGTCAGAGATGGGGGTAAAACGAGAACGTCGTCGACGCGGCGCGTCGGAGAAGGCGTCGGAAGGAGGCGTCGGACGAAGGCGCGCGTGGCCGTCGCGCCCGCAGCGCCGCGGCTCGCGCCGAGGGTGCCGTCGAAACAAAAAGTGGAAGCATAGTGGCCGCAAGCCAGAGCCAATCGCGTGGTCTTCGACAGGGCGCGTGGCAGGGGGCGCAGTGCCCGCGCGCGTAGCTTGAGGCGCTGGCCCGCTATCCACGCGTCGGCTCGGGGAGGGGCATTTTTCCGCAGTCTCCGGGTCCGATGGCGGGTCGGAGGTCGGTGGCCGACGTGGGGCGGTAGGTGCGCGGCAGGCGCCCCGGGTGAGATTGCGCGACGGCATAGTGAGGGCGGCGGCCGTCGGGGCCCGTGGTCGGCCGCGCGGGGGCTCGGGCCTGGCGCGCGGCAGAGTCGCCCGCGCTGGCGGGGAGGCCTGGCGGCCTCCGCCTCCGCTTTGGGCGCCCGACATGGGCGTGGACAAATGGGTGCGCTGCCCAACTGCAGATGTTGTCCTAAACCAACGGCGGCCGCTGTTGGGCGGGCGCCTCCCGTCTCGAATGGGCGCAGGCCGCGGCGGCGTGGGCGGCGAGTCCTGTTCAATATGAACAGGGGCTGCGGTTAAACATTGTGCCCGCTCTTTCCGTGCCCGTTTCGTTCGCGCAAATCCGCCCCCTTCAGAGTGCCCCCTCCCGCCCGCCACCCCCGGCTCGACTGCGCGGGGGATTTCAATGGTCCCGTGCGCCCCGGTGGATTCCAGTGGCACCGCGTCCGCCGCGCCCGCCAGCTCCCGAGCGCTCGAATCGCGGCGATTGGCCAGGCGGGTCCATAAAGGAGAACCCACAACGGGGCGCGCAGGAGGAGGGTGAGCGCGCGCGCCCCTTCTCGGCGCGGGGTGAAGGGGATGGCGTGCGCGGCGGTGTGCTGTTTGGCTGTTGCGTGGGCCTGGTGGCCTCGATGGGGTGCCAGTGGTGCTCGTCGGCCACTCGGCGAGAGGGTCGCTGGGGCCGCTGCGGGGTGGCGTGGGCATGCGGCTGCCTGGTCGCCATGCGCGTGCGTCGGTCGGTCGACGTTCGTTCGGCAGCCGTCGGGGGCGGGAGTCGGCGCGTTGTCGTTCGACGGTTGTCGGGCCGTCGTCGACCAGGCGGTGGGCGGGCGCGGCCGCTCGTCGGACGCTGGTTAGCCGTTCGGCGGCGGGGCGCCGAAAGGCTCCTCCCCGTGGGGTGGGTAATCTTTGTTTATTTCTTCGCACGGTGCACGCGAGCAACGGGCCTGGTGGCGGCTGCAGGCGCTGCTTCCTGGTCGTCAGGCGCGTGCGTCGGTCGGTCGTTTGTTCAGCGGCCCTTCGGCTGCGATTGTCTGCGCGCTGTCGCCAGACGGTCGTCGGGCAGTCGCTGGGCACGCGGCGGGCGGAGAGTCGATTGTCGGGCGCTGGTCTGCTGGTCGGCGGCGGGGCGTCGAATGGCTTCTCCCTGCTAGGGGTGTGTGGCTGTCAAGCTGGGCGTGCGCGGGTGGGCAGTATTATAATTGGTCAGATGCGCCAGTCAATGCTGGTTGGGTTCCCCAGTGCGACAGACGGTGCCGTGGTGGCCGTTGATGGGGTTGCGCTTCCGGTTGGTAGCCGCCACCTCGGTGCCTTCGTGGATAGGTGGAAGTGCGGAGGAAGGAATGGAGCCAGCGTTGGCAGCCAAAGCGCCGGTCCAGTCTGCCGATGCGTTGGCATGGGTGGGCTCTGATGGCCCTGGTGTAGTGGGCGGTGGTTCTGGGGCTGTCGCTGGCTGCCGAGCGTTGCGTGCGGCGCGCGGTGCGCGCGAGCAGCGAGCGTGGTGGCTGCCGCAGGTGCCTCGGCGTGGCCCTCGGCGCGGCGCGGCGCGAACCGTGGGGGCGACGCTCGCAGCGGCGCCCACGTGGCCACCTGGGGAGTCACCATACGGATGTGGGCGTGGTCCACTTCTGGGGGGCCGTGGCTGGTGCCGCGCGGGGGCGACGGTCGTCGATGGTCATTGTCAGATGTCGGCCAGTCAACAGCCAACAGTCGCAGCCAACAGTCGGTCATCAGCGATCAGTCTGGCGGTCGGTGGACGGTCGTCGTTGGTAACCCGCCAGGGGGTTCCCCTTGGTGGTCGCCTGGCGCCTGGGGTAGGGGCCAAGATTGCTTACGAAAGGGGGAGCAATTGTAACTTGGGTCTGGTAGCCACCGTGGTTGTTGCCCCTGCGGGTCAGCAGACGCTCAGAAGGAGGGTGGCAACGGGCTGCGCTTTGGGCGGCGCCGTAGAGACAGGCTGGAGTGCTGGTCTGGTGGCCACACTGCGCAATTCCAGTGACGGGCGTCGGGCGTCGGGCTGGATGGTCGCAGCTGGCTGCTGGCGCTCGGGAGGAGGGTCGCAACGGACTGCGCCTTGGGCGACATCACGGGGACAGGCTGGAGTGATGGCCTCGTGGCCACGTTGTGCGGCTTCAGTAGCGGCCGTCGGACCCTCGACGGACTCTAGAGGCTTCCGGAATCACCTGAAGGTGCAATCACAGTTAGTGCTTCAAGCATCGAGCTGTAACACCCCATGCTTTGACAAAGGGGGGGTCACATTGAAACACGGCGGAAGGGCTGGCTGCAACGTGGGCCTGGTGTCTCCGTAGCTGACGCCCCATGGGAGTCGGCAGACGCTCGGGAGGAGGGGCGCAATAAACTGCGCTGTGGGCGACATCGTGGGGACAGACTGGAGCGTTGGCCTGGTGGCCTCATGGCCTCACTGAGCGGGTCCCGTGGCGGTCGCTGGACACTCGGCGGGAGGGTCGCAGTGAACCACGGCGGAAGGGCTGGCTGCAACGTGGGCCTGGTGGCCCCCGTGGCTGTTGCCCCTCAGAGTCCGCGGGCGCCCAGAATGAGGGTCGCAACGGACTGAGCCTCGGGAAACATCGCGGGGACTGGCCCAAGCGTTGGCCTGGTGGCCGAACTGAGCGGCTCCTGTGGCGGTCGTCGGACATGGAGGGTCGCAGTGAACCGCGGCGGGAAGGCTTGCTGCAGTGTGGGCCTGATGGCAGCTTTGGCTGGCGCCAGTGGTAGTCGGCGGCCTCTGAGGGAGGGGCCCTATGAACTACAACATGGGGGCTGGATGTAATTTCGGCCTGGTGGCCATGGCCAATTCCCATGGCAATCGGCGGAGACCCGTCGGTAGGGCCGTGATGCTCTGGCACCTGGAGGCTGGTTGCAGCTTCGGCCTGGTGGCCTTCCTGCACGGCGGGTGGTGGGGCTTCGGCACGGGGGGCGACGCGAAGGTCACGTAGGGCACCACGTAGGTGACCACGCTGAACCTGAAGGTTTTCATGGGGAACGCCTCGTAGAGGGCGAGGGTCGCCCTGGCCGGCGGGGGGTCGTAGGAGTTTGGCACGAAGCGCACGAAGATCATCGCGGACGTCGCGAAGATCGACTCGGAATGCTTGAAGCTCGTGCACTGGGCGGTCAGCCGGATGATCGGGCGGATCGGGAGGAACCTCGTCGTCAAGGACGGGACCTTGAAGCACTTAGTTCCCGTGGTGGACTAGTTGAGAACGAGGCACGGGACGTGGTCTTTGATGCAGGGGGCGCGAAGCGCGGCTCGAGGAGCCAGCTTCGCAATGTGGCGTCTTCTGGGGGCGACTCCCTCCTCCTCCTCCTCCTCCTCCTCCTCCTCCTCCTCCGCCATTCTTTCATCATGCTCATGGCCGTCCTTGGGGCTTCCAGGTCTTGGAGCAATTCGTGCCAGACGGTCAAGCCATGGAGATCTAGCATATTTGGGGGTCGGAGGCGCATATTCCTTGAACCACTCAAGGCTTTTGGAGTCCGCGGGGGATGAGAAGATCGGAGTTGTGAGAACTTTCTGCGGGAACCGCTGCTGTAGTCGGGGGCTCAGCAACTCAACTTAACACACAACGTAGACCCCGACAGAAGAAAGGTGCAAACGCAGAGAGACAACGTTCAATCGAGGAAGAGCGAGTTGCAACGGGGGGGTTCACCAATCATTATCTTATGATCCAAAATGCAGGTCCAACGGGTTGCAACATGTGTACGCCAGAGTTGACAATCAGAAATGTCGTTCCAATGGGATTATTCACTAGCCTGCGTCTGCCTCTCCTCCCGACTCACTCGATTCCCAGAACAGGTGCTTCAATCATCACACCGTCGCATGAAGCAATCTCTCAATTAGCCATGGAACAACATCACCACACATTTCCCATTCGGCCAGTTGGAACACACAGCATGGAATCAATGAGGGTGCGATGTGCTTGCCTCCACAAGAATGCGAATACAGCGCCCCATATGGGCTCGCACGCGTATATCAGCGCCGCGATGGACGCGTCCACCTGGCAATCGCTGGGGCGCCAACTAAACACACACGCGCACGCAAGATCTGGAACCTCACGCGTGTCAATCTTCCGATTGCAACTTAAATTTCGAAACTTCGTTGGTGGGGCCAACTTTCGGCCCGCTGTGTGTTCAAATTTGGCCGTCCACAGATCACGCTCTGGATCTTGTGTGTGTTCGAGCGTGACGGAATCATACTTGGGGCTCCCGATGCCCTAGCTGACCTGAGAACGTAGAAGAACGCAAGGAACATACTACGACTGTTGGCATGACCAATTCGAGGAAGGGCGCGGGGTGATCTGTTAAACCCGTTTCGCCTTCGACACCATCACGAGTACCCTAGCGTGCGAGTTCTGCGGTGCATCGCTCACTCCGCTGGCTCGTGAAATCACGGGTGGATGCTTCCGTTCTTGAACGCGCGCCCGCCTCGCGCGAGCCCATGCCGCAAGGCACAATTTGGGACGCGCAGTGCCGTGCCGTGCCGTGCCGTGCCGTGCGCGAGAGGGCAATCGAGACATGTCGCAGAGGACTCCAAAACACTTTTTGCATCGGCGGCTAGGCAGAGAGTGACTGCTCCGGCGATGAATGGCAGGAGCGGGGGTACCGTTGGGGCGAATTGTGCCACCATGCAGGATGAGGAGGGAGGAGGGACGCGGCCGAAGGAAAATCAGGATAGGGCGGGCGGCTCAGGGGTCAGAACATTCCCTGAGCATGTGGCGTGCCCGGCCCCGCCGCACGGCGCGCGGCGGCTGCTGCGTCAACGCCCGGGGGCGGCGGGGCCCAGTGCGAAGCGAAACCTGAAGGTGAATGCATCAGTGTCGGAGCCAAGGGGTGGTGCGCGGGCCTTCGCGTGGTGGGCGGCCGTAGGGGGAGGCAGCAGGCCCCGGCGGAACGGAAGGCGGCGACAGACTCTGTCAGGGCGACAGGGCCCGACAAGGGGAGGACAGCCGACCTATCGCAGCTGAGGCAACTGCGACCGGCGTGTCCAGCAAAAGAACGGCCCGCGTCCTATCCCAAGGCGGGGGGGCAGGCAGGCAGGCGGCGGGCGGGGCAAGCGCAGGGGGGGGCGGATGGCGGCCGAGGCAGAGGACTCTAAAACACTAGGCCGAGGGGCGCTGGAACGTTCCAAGCTGACCAACGCCGGAGGAAGAGGGGGGGTAGGGGCGCCGGGGCCCAGCAGCGCCAGAGGGCTACATCCTGCGGAGCGCCACAGCAAGTCTTCCAACAGAGCATGTCTAGGAAGGCGCCAACTTATACACCTCCACAGATCCTGGCCAGGCCTGTTCTGAGATCAGGATCGGTGAAAACGCCCTCCTTGCTTGGTCAGGAAGGCATGCACACCGATCCTGGGCTAAGGATCGGTGCAACACTTCTATTTGGCGTCCTCCGACTCCTGGACCAAACTGGGAGTGGCATCGCATGTACGGCAAATTCGGCAAAGTCGTGTCGTGACGACTTGCGCGTTTTTGACACACCGTGAGTCGTTTAAGCATGAACGATCGTAGCTTCCTGAAAAGCGGGATCGTTCGATATCGGCCGATTCCAGGCCGCTGGCGGCGTTGAGTCCCGAATGCCCGCGCTGGGGTCGCCGCCGCGCCAACACGGCGCGAGTCTACCGTGCGTATCCTGGGGCTCCGATCGCCGAAAGTGCTCGGAAATACGAAGGCGTGCGGATGCCTCTCCTTGGGCTGCCGGCCCCTGTTGCGGCAAGGGCACGCTCCTCCTCCTCCTCCTCCTCCTCCTCGTTCTCCTCCTCCTCCTCCTTCTCCTCCTCCTCCTCCTCGTTCTCCTCCTCCTCCTCCTCCTCCTCGTTCTCCTCCTCGTTCTCCTCCTCCTTCTCCTTCTCCTCCTCCTCCCCCTCCTCCTCCTCCTCCTCCTCGTTCTCCTCCTCGTTCTCCTCCTCGTTCTCCTCCTCGTTCTCCTCCTCTTCCTCCTCCTCCTCGCTCTCCTCGTCCTCGTTCTCTTCGTCGCTCGTCGGGTGCTGCGAGGGGTGTCCCCTTCCCGAGGTGTCCCCAAGATCTCCAGGGAGACCCACACGGCCTCGAGAGCACACCGGGGGGCCCAGAATCTCCCAAAGGCTCCAGCATGACTCGAACAGCCGCAAGGCGTCCCCAGGATCTCCAGGGAAACCCACACGGCCTCGAGCTCGAGAGCACCCCACGAGGCCCAGAATCTCCCAAGGGCTCCAGCATGACTCGAACAGCCCCTGCCACACCATTTCGGCCCACCCCGTACACGATTCGTGGCTTCAGGGGGAGCCCCAACGAAAGCCCCAATGGCGGTGTTCGCAGCGCAGTGCTTACAACTGCGTATGTCTGGGTCCTCCGCAAGGAGAAGCTGTCTTGTTGTCATGGCGTTCTTGTTCCCGACCATCCTGTGGTGTTGGGTCCTCGTTTTAAGAGACGGCGCCACGCGTCTTCTTCCTTCCTTCCCTCGTCCTTCCTCATTCCTCCTCCCATCCCTGCCTCTGCCCTCCGAGCCAGTCACCCATTTCGGGACACCCGTGCACACCTCACACGTTTCGTGGACCCATTGGGAGCTCCACCGAAGGCCCCAGGGACTGCGTTCGCATGCGGCCGCTCAATGTCGGCACACCCCTCCCACGCTACAAAGCCCCGTAGGGAGCTCCACCGAAAGCCCCAATGGCTACGTTCGCATGCGCCCGCCGCACCGATTTCGGCACACCCTTCCCACGTTTCGTCGCCCCATAGGGAGCTCCACAGAAGGCCGCAGTGGCTACGTTCGCATACGCCCGCCGCGCCCATGTCCGCACACCCCTCAGACACTTCGTGGCCTCATAAGGAGCTCCACCGAATTCCCCAGTGGCTACGTTCGCATGCGCCCGCCGGACCGATTTCGGCACACCCCTCACACGTTTCGTGGCCCCAGTAGGGAGCTCCACCGAAGGCCCAAGTGGCTGCGTTCGCATGCGCCCGCCGCACCCATGTTGGCACACCCCTCGCACGTTTCGTGGACTCAGTAGGGAGCTCCACTGAAGGCCCCAGGGGCTGCGTTCGCATGCGCCAACCGCGCCCATTTCGGCACACCCGTGGCACGTTTCGTGACCCCATAGGGAACTCCACCGAAGGCCGCAGTGGTTGCGTTCGCATCCGCCCGCCGCACCAATGTCGGCATACCCCTCACACTTTTCGTGGCCCCATAGGGAGCTCCACTAAAGAACCCACTGGCTACGTACGCATGCGCCCGCTGTACCGATTCCGGCACACCCCTCACACGCTCCGTGGTCCCACAGGAAGCAATGAGAAACACGATAGCCCAATGCTTTCAGAAGGGATTGAAAACAGAACTGGACGAGGGACCCGAGGCAAGGAGGGTGAGGAGGGATGAGGGGGAGGAGGACGAGAAGGAGGATAGGAGGAGGGAAGGAGGAAGAACGCGGGGCGCTGTCTCTTCAAAACGAAGACCCAAGACATAATGGTTGGGAACAACCGGACGAGGGACTGGGAGTTGGGACGAAGACGGGGGCGCGCAAACTCCGAATGGCGCGCGCTGTATAGCCCCTGCTCCAACAGGGAGCGCGAGCCACGAAGCGAGGGGTGCGCCGACATGCATCGGGCGGACGCATGCGAACGTCGCTACTGGAGCCCTCGGTGGAGCTTCCTTTGAGCCACGAGGCGCTGTACGGGGTGGGGCAGACGCATGCGAACGTCGCCACTGTGGCCTTCGGTGCAGCTCCCTGTGGGGCCACGAAGCGCTGTACAAGTTGGGGCGGACGCAAGCGAACGTCGCCACTGCGGCCTTCGGTGGAGCTTCATGTGGGTCCAGGAAACGCTGCACCGGGTGGGGCGGGCGCATCCGAACATCGCAACGTGGCCCTCGGTGGAGCTCCCAATGGAGCCATGGCGGGCGCATGCGAACGTCGCCACTGAGGCCTCCAGTGGAACCCCCATTTGGGGCCACAAAGCGCTGACATGAATCGGGCGGACGCATGTGAACGTCGCTTGTGGGGCCTTTGGTGGAACTGCCTCTGGAGCCACGAAGCGCTGTGTTGGGTGGGGCGGCCGCATGCGAACGTCGACACTGGGGTAGTTCGGCCCCCTTTGAGAATCCGAAGCCCAAATCAGAATCCGAGGTCGAATCGAATCGGAGTCGGAATCGATCGAAACCGAATCGAATCGAGCTGAGTAAGTAGAAATGTGTTATGGCTGTGCAAGTGGCTGCACAGGAGGGAGCACGAACAAGGGTACGATCGGCTTCTCAATGAGGTCGGTCGGCCAGTCGAGCTGCGTGCGGCCAACTCAAAAATCCAGATTCGAACGAAGCGTCCGCAAAGCGTACGAGAACACCGTGCTCCTGCCCACCAACTAATCAATCAATTGCGCCGTGTCCGTGTCTGCACGATGCATCGGCCAAAACCGCTGGCAGGAAGGCAGTGGCCGCCATGTCACGAAGCAGGGACAGTTCAGCAGTCCCCCCTCATCATTCGCTCCCTCCTTCTTTGTTCCACCTGCTTTCCATTTTCTTCTTCCCCAACGTCAGCATCATCCTCCCGCCGTCCTCCGCATCACTATTTCGCCGCCTCCTCCTCATCCCCTTCCCGCTGCCCCTCCTCCTCGTCATCTTCGTCCACCTCCTCCTCGTCCTCCTCCTCGCCCTCCTCCTCCCCCTCCTCCCCCTCCTCCTCCTCCGCATCCCCCTCCTCCTCCTCCGCCTCCTCCTCCTCCTTCTCCTCCTCCTCCTTCTCCTCCTCCTTCTCCTCTTCCTCCGCCTCCTCCTCCTATTCCTCTGCCTCGTCTCCTCCTCCTCTTCCTCGTCTTCTTCCTCATCCTCCTCCTCGTCCTCCTTCCCCTCCACTTCCTCATTATTATTATCGTTCGTACTCGTATTATTCGTGTCCGTATTCGTCGCATTGTTTTTCTGTGTCTTCTTCTTCGCCTTGCTATTCGTACCCTCATTCGTCTCATTATGAATATTCTTAATGGTATGCATTTTCTTATTGTGCTTTTTATGACCCTTCGTGCTCATAGTATTCGTCTTCGTCTTCTTGCTATTCGCGTTAATATTATTCGTATTCGTAATATTCCTCTTCGTCAACTTCGTATTATCACACTTACTACCAGTGCTGATGTTATGTTTGGCATCCATGTTATTATTATTGACTGAAAATTTAATAGTTAAGTGTTGGAAACTATTACGATTACCCTACGAAAATAATACCATGTTCGTGTAAATACTATACATGCTTCGATTTCTGTTGGTAGTCTGGGTGTCATTGTGATTATTGTCGTTGGAATTATGAACATTCTTCACATTATTCGTCCTGCTCCTCCGCCGCATCCTCCTACTCGTCCTCCCCATCCTCCTCCTCCTCCTCCTCCTCCTCCTCTCCCTCCTGGTCCTCCTCCTCCTC